>JACYFF010003369.1:67942442-67954254 GCA_017589665.1 Selenicereus undatus
TGAACCAATTGTCATTATATTATCAAGAGTTCACAAGTACTGCACAAGGACAATGGAAATGAATTGCAGCATTCCAAATGCGTCCTAAGAGTGAAAATATGATATGAAAATATGATGTAAATACACATCCAATAAGTGAGAGTTTGCCAACTAATATCCACATGTAACATCTGAAACAAGGGGAAAAAAGTCACTTTGGATATGTAGAATTTCAAAGTGTGACCCATACAATTCAAAAGCCTCCATTTCTTATCCCTTCTCGTTATACATTACCCTTGGTTGCAACCTAAAAATACCAAATCAATCCATTAGAAAAAAAATTATACCATGTTATAAAAAGTGAATCAAACATCAATCATCTTGAAAATAAAACCACTCCTTAACCTAATAAAAAAAGAATAGATGAAAATTTTTTTGTGAAGCTTAACTGAAATAACATTAACTTGCATTCAAAAACTATGAAATTTATACCATACGCTAGCTTTTCAAAGTTAAGTTGAGCTAGGGAAGAGATGATAAACTTACGAGTGCAATTTCATCCAATTTCTCACGAAGCACAGAATCTAACATTTTTGGTTCAGCCCTACGTTTGCAAATTCCCATCGCCTACAAGCAAGATGTTTGCATTTTAAAAGATTAAAACACATATTTAAAATATGAAAAAAAATAAATGCAATTTGTACCACCCCCGCAAGGTAGAAAACAATAAGTTCCTTCTTCTCTAAAGAACAATCTTGGTGCACCTCCTTAGGATGATTTTTCAGGACTGTATTTACCAATATGTCTACCTAAGCATGAGTTAACAGGAATAAAAAGAAGGAAACTATCTATGAGAAATCATAGCATGAGTATACCAATATGAATGTTACATGATTCACAATCCAATATACTTCACTAAGTATATTTACATAATTTAAAACAATCTTCTTACTGGAGTCAAAACATTTTGTTCCTGTCGTTTTACAGTTCCATGCTCATTGGATGCCTTCTGAAGCATAAGTGAAGATATCATGGGAGTGTTTTTTGCCGGCTTGTTCATTCCCACAAAATTTCTCTAATAACAAACATAAAATAAATAGCTGCATAATCAACTCAACATATAATTTAGGAAAAAGAAAATAGAATGTTTGATTGGTATATATACCTTAGGATTTTCCTTTTGATTTTCTACTTGACTATGCCTTGATGGTGTGCTACCCTCTATTGAATTGCCTCATGGGGTAGGACCCCCTTTTCTTGTAAGTTCCACATGAGATCAACCACCATCATAATTACAAGCAGTATGTTTTGATGGTTGAGCACTAGGTCTGACAGCACCACCATTAAGAAGCGTGGAACTAGGTTGTAAAAGATTACGACTCTCGCCACCATGAGTAAGAGATCCAAATATGTTGTTAACATTCGACGGCTTGGACAATGACTAAGAATGTGTTAAAAATAAGAGAAAATATCCAAATTAACCATCATATTTGATTTTTACTTCAATAAATAGAAATTTAATGACATATCATCTTTACTTATTGTTGTCTTTCCTGATTGTTTTTGCTAACCACCGTGTACGGAGTCGATTTGCTTTGATGACCTTGCACCTCTTTGAGTTTGATTCTCTAAAAGCATATGGATAGAAATTTAATCCATTATTGAAATGAACTATAACTTACGAACATCTAATCTTTCACTACCTAGCACATTAGAGATCGAGAGGGCATCCCCAGATTTGGGTGAATCATTGCTTCTATACTAATCATGGGGTGTGTCACGCCTTGAACCTTTATGAGATCCATTGCTTACAGGTGAATCCTAGTTGTTGTAATGATCACAAGGTGTGTCATGCCTTGAAACTTCTTGCGAGCCTATAGTCTATATAAATACCCATGGTTAAAGTTCAACAAATTTGCATCACAGCTTTAGAAATTTCTAAAAAAGGTAGCTAGCACGTATCAGAAACTCAATTCAACCTTTTGGGTTAGGAACTAGAACAAGGCCGGGCAGCTGATTTTCCTAAGGAATTCGGGATGTATGTAGCATGCTAGCTACCTTATATCAATGTGCAAGAATCCTTTCCTAGGATTGAGATTACAACCAAACCAAACCAATGTGCAAGAATCCTATGTTTTTCCCCCTTTTTAGGGGGGGTGGGGTTTGCATGCAGCATGGTAGCTACCTTATATCAATGTGCATAAGCAGTCACACAACCAAGCAGACACAGCTAACCTAAAATTACACAACTAAACTGGATGGCATTCATCACACAAATGCAGCAAATCAATATGTTACTTCACAAATTACTTGACATATAGTCATATTGAGCTCACAGCTAATGGATGGACTGACAACACCGAATATATAAGCTCGATCTTCAACACTGAGCCCAGACCTCAAAGGTCCTCCACACTTTCACAATGACGAACACATTCATGTAGAACTTGAAAAGCCGACTAGAAGAAACTATGATTCCAGAAATTCTAGGATAAAGGCAAATGCAATAAGACATCAATGCATAATATATGTCAATAGCAGAAAACATATATATTTGCTTACTAAACCATGCGGAGTGACTGAAGCTTGCGCATTGACTTTAGCATTTAGAACAACTAGTTTGTTTTCTAAGGTGTGCACTTTTTTTAGAAGTTTCAATACAATAGATGATTCAGCCTGGTATGTTAGATTACGTATATCTCTTGTAGATACTCCATGACCCAATCCCCTAACTTTTCCATTACATTCATAACCCATTAGTTTTCGATAGGTAATGTTCTCTGCTTGCATGGTTGACTCTGAGAAGACAACTTCAGCAAAACCTGTGTTTTCCTGAATAATACTCTTTGTTGAATCCTAGGTCACAATAAAAATGTAACTTCATACATCCATCAAACCTTCAATGTATATAAATGATAATATAAATTTAAATATATCCAATTACCATAAATTGTTGGCTGAGCGGATCATGAAAGGTCTTATCTTTCTTATTTTGACGAGTCTCTATGAACCACTCAATTGGACCAGGCTCTCGATTATGTTTCCTCTCCTAAAACCAGAGCATAAATACATGAATTTAAATGATAGTAAATAATGTTTACGGCATTCCTATTAATAATGGCAGCATAAGCATAAAACACTTAACCAATTTACAAACTTATCACGTAAAATTGCAAAACTCTGTGAGCCCTGTGTGTGAAGATGCAACTACTTTCCCCTCGCTCTCTTCCCAATACCAGAGTATTTCTAAATATCAAAACCAAAAATATTGTCATTTATATTCCAAATTGAAGTTATTAACATGTACACAGAATGTTAGCAACTAATAGCTAACCTGAAACTTCTCTGAAAAGTATAAGTCTATAAACCCGAACCACATGGTATCACGTACTCCATAAGGACGCTTCAGACCTTCACTATTTCCTGATTCAGCTGCTGGTAAAGCATACAACCCCTCCTTGGTTGTACCTTCTTTAATGTATTTTATTCTCAAAGAATGTTTGTAGCCTCTTAACCACTCCCTAACAAAGCTCAGAACTTTTTCGTCAACTAGCTGAGTGGATGGTATCACAGACTTTTTCTACAAGTAATCAATGTGACAAACCAATTAAGTCTATATGTTAAGTTTGACATGGCGCTTATACCAAACAAGGAGTAACTAGAAGGAAAACAAAAGAAAGTCAACCTAGGATAATTCAAATTTTGATCCTTCAAGAGTGAAGGCACTGAACGCCACTCCTTATAATTTAAAGGACAGAAATGAGAGCGTTTTGCCATGTTAGCAAGGAATCGGTTGAACACGCTTCTTGTCTTTTTTACCAACTGTAAA
The DNA here is from genome assembly GCA_017589665.1 of Selenicereus undatus. Taxonomy (NCBI): domain Eukaryota; kingdom Viridiplantae; phylum Streptophyta; class Magnoliopsida; order Caryophyllales; family Cactaceae; genus Selenicereus; species Selenicereus undatus. The sequence goes on from JACYFF010003369.1 coordinate 67,946,251, forward strand.
AACTTGTTCAAAGGCACCAAAACTCTTTTTGAAACATCCAGGCTAAGCGGCACTTTTACAGTGATTTGCCCTCTGAGCTTGCTTACATTCCCTTGTCCATCTATCCAACATAATCAAGTGGAGTCAAAGAGGTAGCATATGAATTAAACACTAAAAAAAGTTACTTTTACCAACGAAACTATTATGATCTCTACATTTGGTTATAGCTCTCTCTAAATCATCAAGTAGCCAAGTCAATTCTATAGTTTCTCTGTATTCAGATAGCATATTAACTTGCAAACATATGATGTATACAACACATTTTTCTAAACTCTGGTCCACTTACCATCAAGCAGTTGATCATTGATGAACATGGACAAATCATCAAAATCATCTCAAAGGTGTCAGAGGTCATCATTTTACAATTACTGCACCAAAATGAACTGCTAACAATCTAAACCAATTCTGGTTGCAGCCGTAACCTGACATACTAACACCTTCCGTGTAGTTTTCTTTGTGTACTTTTGCCATTTCTATTACCAGGTTAATATTTAAAGACCCAACTAAGCAACATCGAAATATATTGAAATACTCCTCAAATGTACGCCTTGAATTCTTCTGGGACAGGCACTAGGGAGGGATCAAAATCCATCAGAAGCTCATTATCTTCATCATTTTCATTGAGAACTTCATTGGCACTATCTTCATCAACATCAATGTCATCTGAAAGTGGATTATCAGGTGCCGCAGTTTCATTTTGGAGGAAATTTTGATACTCCTCAAATGTACGCCTTGAACGAAACATAACTCACTAGATTTAACCCTGTATTTCAAACACATATTAGTTTTAAATATCAAATAACAAGTTTTAAAACATATAACTACAAGCAATAGCAACACTTTACACAATTTAGTATAATCATAAGCATAATTTCAAAACTTGAAGAATGCAATTCATGGTAGGGACAAAATCATTATAATAAAGCAAACATGTCTACAATGAAAAAAATAACAAGAGGTTCGACAACCACAAAACTTGCACAAAAACTAACAATTACATATTTCATGACTCTCCATCAACATTGGTCCAAAACGTAGGATCTCTAAATTCATCCTCATTTCTAATGCCAGAAGGCATGTGCTTCAGGTAGAGCTCATCATCAACTTGCAATCCTAGACAATATGCGTCCCTCGGGTTTACTTTAACAACTTGTTCCCACCCCTTGTCTTTCTCATCCTCAACGTAAAAGACTTGTTGTGCTTGAGATGAAAAGATATATGGATCATCTTTTAAAGCGCCTCTTTCATGTATCTTATGTGAGAAATTTAAAAGAGTGAATAATCTTTTCTCTTTCCTTACACCTCTTGAGTTCACGTTCACCCAATCACAACAAAATAGTACCACCTTACACTCTGAATAATAATTTAACTCAATGATGTCATTGATTTTTTCAAAGTATGTTTTGCCTTCGGCTTCCACCATGACCTCAAAAATTTGAATTTTCATTGACTTATCTCTCTTTTGATTGTGGAATCGATATCCATTGATAACAAATGCATTCATTCTCTTTACAATTGGACTAGGGCCAGCAGCAACAACCCTAAACAATCTTGATACTTGATCATCAATTTCTTTACTGGATACCTAACGTATAAATGGCAAACATAATTAGGACAAATGGATAAAGCACAATGCTAACGAATCCACATGATTTATCAAGGTAAAATTGCCCTTTCTTGGATCCACCTAGGCAATTCCTCGAGCAACCATTTTTGCTCAAGTCTATCACTTATCATATGAAGATAAGATGCCATACGCTCGTTCAAAAATTCCCTATAATTGATCACGTTAGTTCACCATTCTAGGCTATCAAATAATATCATTATGAGTAATTAGTGACTTCTACTAACCTATGATATTCATCAATATTATCAAGGTGTAGAAGTAGATATCTTTGAGCTTGCAAAAGGCTTAATTGAGAAATTTCAACTATTTGCACCATTCCTTTGGGTTGACCCGCAGCACCAAATAGATAGACATCCTCATTAGGGTTACCACCATCATTTCATTGTGGTCGACTAAAAATTGTTTCCACCTCATTAAAGTACCTTGAACAGCAGGTTATACATTCATGTGTAATGTATCCTTCTGCCATTGAACCTTCAAGTTGCGCCCTATTATGTACAAGGTCTTTCAGGAATGTCAGAAACCTACATAGGTCATATAAGAACTATTACAACCATTATTACACGAATACTTAATAAAAAAATAATAGAAAAATATATATTCTAACCTTTCTATGGGGAACATGCATCTATAAAAGGCATGCCCTCCGAGCTTTGCTTCCTCATTTAAGTACACAATTAGATGCACCATGATTGTAAAAAAGCTACGAGGGAACATTTTCTCCATTTGACACAATGTTATAACCACATTAGCTCCAATTTCATCTAGTTTCTCAACTGACTACTCCTTTGCGCATAATTCTTTGGAAAATGCCGATAATGTGATTTACAACATTGAAATCTTTTGCTGCTCTTAGGGCAATGGGGAGCAAATCTTGCATCAATATATGGCAATCATGGCTTTTTAGATTGAATAGCTTACGCTCCTTCAAATTAACTCATCGAGATATGTTACTTGCATACCCGTTTGGGACTCGTATATTTTTCAAGATAGTTAGTAAACGTGTCTTTTCATCAGATGACAAAGTGTAAGGAGCATTAGGGATTTCATATCTCCCATTTGGTAGTTGAATCGGATGAAGTTCTGGCCATATTTTCATTAGTTATAGGTCTTGAAGTGCTTCAAGTTATCTTTAGATTTATCCTCAAGATTCAACAAGGTACCCAACAAGTTATCACATATATTGTTCTCAATATGCATTATATCCAAATTATGGCGAAGAGGATTATGCTCACAATATGGCAAATCAAACAAAATACTCATCTTCTTCCATATTTGTTCCTCATCCCTTTCATCGATCTTCACATTTTGTGTTTCACCCTTACCATAGGCAGATCTTGACCCCTATAACTACATTAGAACATCATTACCACTACAAGGTTTAGGAGCATGGCCAAGCTCGACATTTCCATTAAATCGAACATCGTCAAAATGAAACAGATGATTTTCAGGAAGCCAACTCCTATGCCCCATGTAGCAAAATTTACGTCCATTTTCCAACCACATCGAATGTATACCTCTAGCACAAGATGGACAAGCAAAACGACCCTTCATACTCCATCCAGTTAAGTTTGCATATGCAGGAAAGTCACTAGTTGTAGAATGAAGAACCCCATGTAGTTTAAAATTTGTCTTTGAGTATGCATCAAATGCATCCACCTCATCCCACAACTGTAACAATTCTTTAACTAGAGGTTGAAGACAAACATCAATATCCATACCGGGAGCCTTTTCCCCAAGTATAATCATAGATAGAATGATTGAAGATTGTTTCATACAAAGCCATAGGGGTAAATTATAAGGAATTAACAACACATGCCAAGTACTATGTGTGGTACACATTACACGAAAAAGGTTTAAATCCACCACTAGCAAGTCCTAACCTGACATTGCAAGGATCATAAGCAAAATGTGAATTTCGTTCATCAAAGTCTTTCCATGCTTTTGCATCAGCCAGATGCCTAAGGATTCCATCTTTGACCCTTTCTTTATGGTGCCAAAGCATATCCTCGACTATTCTAGAGGATTTATACATCATGAGTAACCTTGGTATAAGAGGGAAGTAATGCAAAACCTTATTTGGCACCTTCTTATTCTTGTCCTTCCATCAGGAAACACGACACTTGTTGCACTCATCTTGGTTTTCCCTCCCATCCTAATACAAGATACAATCATTAGAACAAGTATGGATCTTTTCATAGCTAAGGCCTAAATCCTTCTTCAACTGCTTACATTTACTTCATGATGATGGAAACAAATTAATGTGGGGGAAAACAGTTACTAATAGTTGGAGCAATACATCAAATGACTTAATTGATCAACCCTGCATGGATTTCAAATGGAATAAGTGCAAAATGAAAGATAGTTTTGAAAAACTCGATCTTGGATATAGTTTTTGCTTAGCTTGCTCCACTAACCTTCTATATCCAGCATTTTCATTGTTTTCTCCCTCATTCATTGAATCACTACAGATAAGTTCATCAACAAACTCATCATCTACACTAAACATAGGATCCCCAACATCCCATATGTTGTTAGAATCATTATTTTCAACATTTCCTTGATTACAGATCCCAAAGATATCATTCAACAACCCAGTAGTGTCGACATTACCCACAAAGCTAGCATCAACATTAGTGCCACTATGGCTCGCAATATGGGGTATTGAAGTAGATTGTGTAGAAACTAGTTCCCCATGATGCACCTATTCCGTGTAGCTAGCCCAAAATCCATAAACACATGAGATGGTATGCCACTTCATCTCTATTAAACCAACAATTTCTTCCAATTTTATAACAATTACAAGGGCAAGCTATCACCTTACTATCCCTTGCATTGGTGAAAGCAAAATGTAAGAATGATTCAACTCCTTTAATATATTCAACAGATGTCCTATTCATATTAATCCAACTTTTATCCATTTAACTGAGAGGTAGAACCTAAAAAGGGAAGCATTGTTAATTAGTAATAAACAAATGTTACATGCAACACCCTCTCCATAAACACAAACCAAAAAAAAAAAAAACAAAAAAAGAGAGTTTTGTAACAAAGATCTTAAACATAACCAAACTATGCAAAACTACACTAAACCAATCATGATAATCGAACAATCTAAAATTGAAAAAATTAAATTTGTATTGATATTTACCAGTCATTATATGGAAGTCTTTGATCTCTTGAGGAAGAAAAAAAAACACATATCTTAAAAACACCTCACGAATGCATGTTGTATTGACCAAAAAATATTTTGCAAAAGGTGGATCAGTTTCCTAATATGGATAAGTGAGCATAAAGCCAAACTAAATGAACATGTCCATGATGTAAGTTAGTATTGAAGGAAAAATGAGGAGGAAACAAACTCCTACCATGACCTTTAGTTTGGCATGGATTGAAGACGGGAGGGGCAAAGAAAGAGAGCAAAATACCTCCGAGCAATAAAAGGAGTCGACTGCTGTGAAAGTCTAACAGAACACTATCCTAAAATTGCCAACAGTTCATCTTATCGATGCTACCTCCTTAGCACCTGAGCCAAAGATACAATAAAGCTTAGCAATTTGTTGAAAAAATAGTAAAATTTCACAAAAACCAAGGCAAACTAAAAACCTAGAAGACTAGCAATTCACACTCCCAACCATTTAAAAAAAGGTGTATCAAACAACTAATGATTAATTATAAGATTTGAAAAATGACAAGTTCATCGTAAAAACATAAGAATCAAACTCTCATAATCTAATACAATCAAACTTCAAAAAATAAAGTCAACTAATACCTTCAACAAATAACAAAGTATGAGAAGTTAAATGGCAAGTCTACTAAGGCTAATGGCAAGTTTGCTAAGGCTAATGGCAAGTTTGATACATTTCTACAGAATTTAGAATTGTGTTTGCACAATGGCAGGTTTTGGCTCCAAAGCATTTTAAAAGTAAAGAAGATTTGCAAATAAATGTGAATGTAGCACCATAACAACCTCACCCCCCCCCCTAAAAAAAAGAGTACCTAATTGCCAAGCTATTGATGTTTACAGCACTAATTAATCCAATTAAGCCTCACTCTCATTGAATAAGCATAGTCATACACTCTCCTAAAAAGTATACTATCCATGCGAGAAGGGTTTATTAATTTTCTAACTTACCATAAAATTAAAATTAAGCCAATCTAAACTGATGGTAATATTTTGCATGTCAAATGAAAATATCACACCAATTAAGTAAGCCAATAAAGGTACATATATATTTTAACCTAGAGACAGAGGCAAGTTTCCATTGTTATAAAATATAGTAGCTTGAAAACAAGTGATTTCTAACATAGAAGCAGCATAGAAGCAGAGGAACCATGACCAAGTCGCTACTTCAACCTGTGCAAAGGTTAAGCTTTTAGTATTCCAGCTACTCAAAGTTTCATCACAAAAAGTATACCTCATGTTCCGGACATCTAAAAGAGGACACACTTTTCCAGCCAAAACCAACAATCCAAAAAATCTAAGCATCCCATTCCCCTTAACAGTGGCTGCTAATTCACCCAAATCCACGCTTATAAGTTATAACAGAGGAAGCCGCAAGTAATTTAGAAATTAGGCAGAACCAAAAGTCAAAGAATTGATTTTGATTTAACCTGTTAGCCAATGAAGATGAGGGAACATTTTTTTCCTCTTATTTTCAATGACCTGATTATAATAAGAGGTTCCTGGATTATACTTCTTGAATCAATACTGCATATTCAAACTTAAGATTGGTTAAATCTGGTACTACATTACTCTAGTGAACCTGTACTTAAACCATAATTTCCTACAAGACCTAAAACAATATCATAATAACTATGGATGAGATCATATCATTATTCCTCACCTGATGATTGCAGGATTGTATAGTGACCTTACTGGTTCTCTCTCAACAAGATGAAAGAGAGATCAATAAGAGTGACCATAGTCTCATCACATAGCTATTATCTTTGACCTTCTGACCCTTTAGTATTGTCTTTCATTTGAAGTATACCACGAAAGAGGCTGAAAGGAGATTGTTTAGGCAGTATGTGTGTGCAATTAGCCACCAGAAACCTCTGATTCCATCTAGTACAACCACGTCCCCTCACCCCTGTTCCCCAGCAGACCAAAACCCCATTCCATCTAGGCATTAAGTGGGTTACCAAAACCTAATTTTTTTTTTATCTGTGGAATTTTTTTTATTTTCTGATCATTTTTTGCTTTCTCTAACTGAATCTCTGATTGATTCAGAAGAGGCTTATGTGGGATTCTGTCAAATTTGATTTTGTTTCTTGTTAAATAAACGCAAACGATCAAGCTGATCAGACTTCTGAAGAATCTAGCTCTATCAGCTTATGATTCTGATCATCCAGGAATGTAGCTAACCAGCAGACAAACACATACCATCCAACAAGCTTGCAATCAAACACATATCCTCCTCCATTTTGCAATCAAACCAATACCACTAGCGCCAAATTGATCACTCCAGTTTCCAATTCACACAAATTTTTCAAACAAAGAAATGGAACATCTTAACTCAATTGCATCATGCACATTGCATCCAAAAATTCGATTATTTCAGCAATTACACAGAACAAATTAGACAATTCCTTTTCCTAATTTTCAAAGTTAAAACCCTAAATTCAGAAAGTGAGTGAGAGGAAGAAGATAATTACCTCAATGAACAAGCCAAAACTAGCGAACTTGATTTCCCTTGGATCAATTGCAGCAGCCAAGCTAAACCCTAACTACTCGAGCAGCAAAGAAGCAGAGAGAGGAGAGACAGGTAAACAAAACAGAGAGGCCAAGTGAAGGGGAACGACCATGCTGCGCCGTCGACTTCAGCCATTATCGCCGAGCAGGCCAACCGTAAACACCACGCTGCCGACTGCAGCCTAATCGCCTCACAGCACTAGGATGTTGATGAGTTTTGTGGGTACTGGGTCGTGGGTAGTATAGCGGGTGTGTTAAGATGAAAGACTAGAGCAGCATGAATAGCAAATCCTTGCAATCTGTTTTTTTTTTTAAATTCAATTAATGGTCTCACAAGCTAATTGGCGGTGAAGGTAGAATAAAAATGAAAAATTGGCGCTTCTTAAAAAAATATACCTACCACACTTAATAATCATGCCCGATGTTCATGAGATACAAGTTTCCACGCTTAATATACGTGGACATATCTTAATTAGTTACTACCACTCTTATAAGAGTGGTTATTTTTTTCTTTACTTATTATGTATGGCGATAATTCTGGACGCTCATTTTCGCTTGTTTTTTCGTTACATTTGGCCAAGTGTGGTTAAATAAGAGTAGTAACATGACCTTTTTTTGTGGTGCATATATATATATATATATATAT
>JACYFF010003369.1:67981174-67992420 GCA_017589665.1 Selenicereus undatus
CATTATTAACGCATTACATACAAAGGCCTTCCCCCCCCCCCCCTCTTTTCTTACATTATTACGTATTTTGTTACTCATGTGACATTGTCCATTACAATTGGTTCAAGGATTTTTTTTTGGGTCCATAGGAATCAGAAAGGACAGTACAAATACAATTACAATACAAAGGATGAGGAAATCGAACCTAAGATATAGGAAGTATTTGGTAGGGGGGAAAATGATTTTTCCGAAAATGGTTTTTCAATTTTTCGGTCTTTGGCAGAATAAAAGATGGAAAACTATTTTCCAAGGAAAATGATTTTCCCTCCAATTGAGGAAAATGATTTCCCTTTTGAGAAGATAAGAAGTTGATTTGCTTCCTTTAACTCTTTGATGATACAGTCAGCTGAATTTAGGTATAAAATTCGATTTCAACAGTTTGGACCAAAACTTGACTATCCAACTGAAAATAATAAAATAAACTCAAATTTAAACTTTCACCTCAAATTTCTTTTATTTGATCGACATTTATTTCCACCACGATAATTTAATCGACTTTTTTTGCCACTAAAACAATTTAAACTCGCCAAGCAAACAATTTCAATGGTTTGGATCGAAATTTGATCATCAGATAGAAAATATAAAAATATGCTCAAATTCAAATTTTGAGCTTGATATTCTTTTATTTGCTCAACTTTTTTTTCCACAATGACAATTCAATCAATATTTTTGGCCCTTAAACAGTGCAATCAATATTTTTCACAACTAGAACAACTTCAATAGTTTGGATCGAGACTTGATTATCGGATAGGAAAGATTAAAATATGCTAAAATCTAGATTTTGAGCATGACATTCCTTCATTTAGTCAACATTTTTCTCCGTCATGACAATTCAATCAATATTTTTCGCCACTTAAACAATTCAGTTAATATTTTTCGTCACTAAAATAATTTCAACGGTTTAGATTGAAGGAAGCATTGAAAAAAATCTCAAATATGAATTTTAAGCTCAAAATTCCTTTATTTGGTCAACAGTTATATCAATTACAACCATTCAGTCAATATTTTCGCCATTTAAATAATTCAGAAGACATTTTTCTCTTTTTCAAAGAAGATGATTCATCTTGTACCAAACAACGAAAATATAACATGAAAATCAATTTTCCTTGGAAAATCGTTTTTCACAGAAAAATATCAATTACGACCACAGAAAAATGGGAAAATCATTTTTCTTCCAACCAAACACTACCATAATTCATCCAAAACCTCTACCTTAACCAGTATGCTAAGACCTCATAAGTCGGTTTAAGGATTTTATACATGTATCTAAGAATGCCTAGCCAACCTTTTTTTTTCCCCCTCTTTGATGTTTGGTGCAGAAGAGGGGCTAAGCCGCTAAAATAAATATTATTACTTCATGTTTCTAAGCCAAGCGGCCTCTACAACATCTGTATGCAGCACATCCAAAATCTCCTTAGGCGAAGAGTCAAAATAAATAACTCCTACGTCACTATTAACGCCTAAACTAGCTAGCTTGTCTGCCACCCGGTTTGCCTCCCTGTAGCAATGGGACACTTTCACCTTCTAGTCGTTACGTCCCATCAAAAGTTTGCATTGTGTTGTAAGCGGCTTGTGAATGGGGTTCTTAGACCCGTTACCCCTAAGCATGCCAACCACGATCATGGAATCCACTCGAAGCCATATCTTTTTCCACCCCAATTCCCTAGCCATCTTCAAGCCACGAAGCACGGCTCTGAGCTTTGCCTTAACTGAGGTACACTCCCCAAATTTTTCAGTAAAGCCTTTAATCCACTCGCCACGATCCCCTTGCAGTACACCACCCTCTTGAAGCAACTCCTGGGTTTCCTTTGGAAGCCCCGTCAGTATTCAATAGTACCTAACCTGCTGGTGGGGCTTCCCAGTGTATGAAATTCTCTTTGTTTCCAATTTTTCTTTGTAGGGTGAATGGATGATCCGTCCTTAATTCATGGATTATGTCATCAAATCGATTTAGTAACAATCTACCCTTCTCCTCCGGGATCTCATGCAAATGATTAGAACATAAAGCATTTCGCCACTTCCAAATATACCAGATGGTAACCGAAAACTTTGTTACCCATTCAGGGCTAGTGTGTTTAACCATGACATTCGCCTTAATCCAAGTATTGCGGTACACATCAAGGGCTAAGAATCACATACCTTGGGTTCCAAGTAGGCGCCACACGGCTTGCGCTTGCAGGTAATCCCAGAGAATGTGGATCACTGATTCCCGCAACGCCCCGCATGCTCCATAGCTTGGATCGGTTGTCAGTCCGTGTCGAGCCCGATTCTCATTCGTTAGAATTTTGTCGTGGGGTACAAGCTAAGTAAATACCCGAACTCTTTGAGGAGCTTTAACCTTCCATATCCACTTCTAGTTTTCTTCTCATAGTGTTGCAGATTCCTCCTGATTGATACTGATTGCAGATTGGAGTTTAAATTTTCCCTTCTTATCTGCAACCCAGTAATAGTTATCGTCCACCCCTTCTTCAAAGAGTTCAAATGTTGCAATTCTTGCTTGTGTCGGATGTAGGAGAAAGTCAGCAAACTCATCCCACTTCCAACCCCCTTGCTTATTCCAGTATTCATGAACCCGCTTCTCCAATTCAGCTACTGGCACGTATTATGTGCAAAAAATTTGCAACAGAGATGGTTTAGCCCATTGATCTAGCCAAAATCGAGTCATCCGCCCATCCCCCAACACCATAGATGCGTTCTCTTTCACGAGCCTCCACTGTGCCGCTATTCCCCTCCATAGACTCGAGTGCCATGGCACAATAGAGGGCTCCGATTGGTGGAGCATATTTCCCTTGCCATTATATTTAAGGGCGAGAACCCTAGCTGATATCCTAGTGGGCTTTTGCGCCATCCTTCACCCGAACTTAGCTAAGGACGCCGCATTTTGGGCCCGCATGGCCGGAATACCCAGCCCACCTACCACCTTGCTACGCGTGACTAGCGTCCAAGGCGCGAGATGAATCTTTCATTCAAGCGATGTCCCTCTCTATAACGACACACTTTTTGATCCACCTCATCACAGACTAATCTGGATAACCGGGTCATTTGCATTATGTAAGCTGAGATTGCACAAATCGTGGACCGAATTAATGTAATTTGATCGGCTAACGAGAGATACTTGTTTTTCCAACCGCTAGTTGTTTGTCTAATTGATCAACGATGAACTGATATGTGCTACGATTCACCTTCCCATGTAACGTGGGAACTCCTAGATAGCGGCCCAAATCCTCCGTTTCGAGCATATCAAGCACATTGCATATATTCTCAATCAGCTGTGTGTTTGTATTCGCTGAAAAGTAGACACTATACTTTGTACTGCTAACCTTCCGCGCAGAGGCCTTACAGAACCTATCCAAACAATTTTAATAACACATGCTTGCTCTATCAAGGCTTCTGCAAAGGAAACCATGTCATTCGCAAACATGAGATTCGATATTTTGGGCCCACTTCGACTTGTTGGGAATGGGTGCCATCGTCCCCGTAGGACTTCAAGGTCAATCATCTAGGATAATCTCTCCGTACAAGCTACAAAGAGATATGAAAATAAGGGGCCGCCTTGTCGAATGCCTCTTGTGGGACAAAATTTTTCAGTCAGTTCTCTATTCCATAAAATGCTCAGTGTACAACTTGTTACACATCGCATTATAAATTGAACAAGGTGCTGGGGCATATGCATGTCCAGTAGTGTCTCCCATATAAATGACCATTTGAGTATGTCATACGCTTTCTAGAGGTCAATCTTTATAGCCATCTACCCTTTCTGGCCCTTTTTTGACCTCTTAGAATACATGATCTCTTGCATGATTACTATATTATCCCCAATTTGTCGTCCCGGCTCAAAACTCTATTGTAGCAGGGAAATTAAGTCAGGCAAGATTGTTTTAATCGATTTACTATGCACTTAGTCACCAGCTTATAGACTAAATTGCATAGTCTAATGGGTCTAAACTGGGAAATCATTTGTGGGTTCTAGGTTTTTGGTGTGAGATAGAGAAAGTTGTCGTTTAGCCCCGAAGGTATCTCCTTTCCTCCCTGAACTCCTAGGACTAACTCATAAACTGTGTCACCAACTAGGTTCCAATAGTATGGGAAGAAATAGGCGTGAAAACCATTTGGCCTTGGTGCTTTCAGAGCCAACATAGCTTTGAGGGCCCCCACCATGTCCCTAGCTGTAAAAGGCTCGCCCAATGTATGTTCTTGTTCTGCTATAGGGTGTGGAAACAATCCTCGCTCCAGTCCCTCAACCATATCCTAGGGTTGCTCGTCAGTATACAAGCCCATAAAAAAAGTCACGAACCATGCTGCGTACCTGCTGAGGATCCCAGAACCAGTTCCCCTCCCCATCTTGGAGGACTTCAATGTGATTGACCCTCCATTGTATAACTGTACTAGTATGGAAGTAGCGAGTATTTCGACCGCCTTTTCTAATTGCTTCCACCCCAGACTTTTGCATCTAAAAGGTCTCAATTTGGTCCAAAACCTCTTTGAGTTGGCTTTTCAGCCTCTCCTCTAACTTTAATAAGTAGCGGTGACGCCCCTCATTGAACTTACACTAGATGCCTTGGAGACGGGCCCATAGTTTCTGTTTTCATCGAAAGAGATTCCCAAAAACTTTCATGCTCCATGTGTCCAATGCCCCTAATAAGGACTGCAATGCAGGTACCAATGTTGTGTTCACTGGTCAGCTATTCTGTAGTACTTGCCCAAATCCGCCATGAGTAGTCCATGCCACCTGAAAGCGAAATGGTTTGGGCCTAGTAGAGACTTGTGTGAAACCTCTTGTACTCATCAGAAGCGGAAGATGATCTAAATAGTTCTGGAGAAGGTGCTACATTAAGCCTTCTTGAAAAAAAGTTCGCCATTCTGCATTGCAAATGGCCCTGTCTAGTAGCGCACACTTTTGGGTTGCCTCATTATTGCCCCTGACCCAAGTAAATTTTTGTCCTGAAAAGGCAAAATCAATGAATCCATTATTTTCGATCCAGTGTTTGAATTTTGCACATCGCCTAATCATTTCAATTCCACCATGGTTCCTCTCACCCAACCTAATGGTATCGTTGAAATCCTCCATTAAGAGCCATGGCGAACGTACCGTATCTCCAAATTTTTGAATTGTTACCCAAAAGGCCTCCCGCCCCTTCATGACCCACATCGTAATAAACTGTTCTTGTGCCTGAATTATTTCTATTTCCAGATCTTGCGAGCTCCACAGTATCCATACACCCCCCTAAAAGCCTTGTGCCTCGCTTAGATACTAGCGATCATATCCACTTTACCGACATACCTCTTCCGCTATTTCTCTACTTATGTGGGTTTCTGACAGGGCTACTAGCGGAGGTTTATGGGTTCAGATATGTTCCTTAAATTCTCATAGGAAATATTTATTCCCTGCTTCGCACACATTCCACACTAAAAATCTTACATCTTAGCACATTCCCTCCCATCGGGAATGCGTTCCATTTTCAGTAGGATGTGAATCCATAACCTACTTATATGGAAGCGGACCTCTACGTGATCATTGAGTGTCAGGCACGAAGGCCCTCTAGTTCAACCCTGGGATGGGTGACACACGCACTCATTCCCTCAGTGGTGCAACACCTCTTATGTTGTTAGTCAAAGGATCTACCCTCGCACGTCCTCTACTAGAAGTGCCCACTGTGCCTTACGGATTAAGTCGTGGCCCCCGCGCAGGTATGTGTAGCCTGCTAAGTGGGGTCGGCCCCTTTTCACCCCTTATTCCATGTTGGGGTAGCGGGGTGTTTCCCTAATTGGGGCAAGCAGGGGTGGGGCCGGTCCTTGTTGTTCAAGCACGGTGGCTTGCCTCTCCGTCGACAAACTTTGCGGTGCATTTCGTGTATCATTTTGATCCCTACTGTTAACCATGACGACATTTCTTTCCACCAAAGGCTCGTGGACTAGCTGTTGGGTCCTCTAGGATTGTGCAACCTTGCTTCGGGGATAGGCAACTTCTGGTACTCTCTATCTCTTACCTGGTTGGCTGCCCGCTCGGCCTACTCACCTTCTTATTCTAACATGTGTAAACCTCTTGCTTCAGCACGCTCTATTGCGGCTTAGACCCTATCGGCATTGTCCATTTGCAGCACTTGCTCTCCTTCTGTTTCAAGAAGCTCTCCTTTTGGTTCATCTTTTTCGAGGGCCTGGAAATGGATCCTGCATTCTGTCCCTGTTGTAGTTCTCGCTATTGTTGCGTGCGCATTAGCCCGCCTTGCTGGGGCCCCTATCACTGTCTTGTTCCACTAGTGGGTTGCTTCCAGACCCACATCCTGAATTACCACCGAGGGCGGTTTGCCCTTGCTTGGTTCTTTTCGGTTGTGGTTTGTGAACCATAATCCAAGCCCCATAGGTGGTTTCGTCTACCGATCAGCTATGCTCAGGCCCTCACGTCTCATGTGTTTGTTGTTGCTCTCTGTCATTATCTAGTGCGGGGGCTTGAAGCAGACATGCATCCTCATGGTGTCCCTGCTTACCACAACTGAAGCAAATCAGCCGAAGACCCTCATATTAGATTTTCCAAATACATCCGTGCAGCCGGAACTTCGATAGTAAAGGCTTTGTAAGGTCCCCCTCAACGCATAATCTAGTGAACTAACCTCTTTCCAAATTGGTAGTGGTGCTATCAAGTTTTAGCACTCTTCCGATTTTTTTTCCAATCTTGTTAAGCAGGAAATGCTTATTGAAGTACTCTACACCTAGTTTCGGGATTCTTACCCATGTTGTCAGTTTTGTGATTTTGTCTTCTTCTAGGATAAAATTTGGTACCCATTCCTAAATCATGAGATAGGTATCCCCTATCATCCAAGGCCCATCCATAAGCATGTGTTCATAATCCTTGCGGTTGGTAAATCTTGTTACATAGTAGTCAAAGCCAATGTCGATGGGCGAGAAATTTCCTTTTAGTGCCCATTTGGTTTTTAGACGTTTCTTGAGCTGCATGTATCCAACGCCTTTGTCAAATAGCTTCACAATTAGTGTATCCTTCCAAGGCTCACGGAGCATTCATTTTTCTTGGGTCATTAAGAGTATTGTAGGGCATGTAGGGTCTTCTTCCACAGGTGGTTCAGCATCCTCTGAAACATCATCGTAATCATCATGATTCCATATTGGGTTGTCTCTAAACTCCAAATGTAGGTTCGGATTGTTCCTTTGGAGCATATCCCAATATGACATCCTGCTCCAAACACAAACCCCCCAGGAGCTCCGCCTTCCAATGTCTCGGGTATCCGAGGTGAACACTTGGGTTGTAAATGAGCTGAGTTAACTCAGCTTGCCCTTGGACTTTGCTTGGCTAGAATGTTTGGTAAGCCAAAACCTAGTGAAGTTCAAGTCTACTCAATTAGTTGAGTTTGTTCAAATATATATGCATATATATACATATACAAATATGTTTGTGGGCATACATACATACATACATACATATATATATATATATATATATATATATATATATATATATATATATATATATATATGTCTATGTATATATATACACACACACACACACACACACACATGTATGTATGTATCTATGTATGTATCTATGTATGTATATATGTATATGTATTGTTGGCCAGTCCTAATGCGTTTAGGCCTAATAGCCACTTAAGCCACTAAGGACGGTAATCCTAGTGGACCATATCCTATATAAGGAGGTTTAGGAGGTCAACTAAATATACAATTACTTTCAAAGATCTCTTAGTCTCTTCTCCCTTTCTCTCAGGACCTCCCTACCATCTAGTGGGATTTAGGTCTAGGACGTGGATTTCCAAGAGGACTCTAGTAGCCATCTAGCAGTATTCAATTACCAGGCCATTTCCGACAGTATCTGCCGCATACAAGGTTAGTGCTTATTTTTCTACAGTGGTATTAGAGCCAAAACTATTCTGATTAGTCCTGAATGATACACTGATAATCTGTCAAATCTGATTTATTCCAAGCATGCTTGATTTTTGTGATCTCCCTATATGATTAGTTGTTTAATTGTCGCAATTATGCAACTATAAAGTATGCTTCTGTGATTGTGATGTCTTCCTGCCCAGATCAACTAAAAGGTTGAATCTTTAGCCGATTTAACTCATAAATGTTCCTATTTTATGAAGTTAAAACATACTAATATGTTCAAGTTGTGTATACCCTATGAATCTAGGGGCACAATTTTTCTAGTTTAAATATGCAGAGCATGATTATAGTTAACATGTTTCCATTCCAAAAAGTATGATTCTTTAAATTACTGAGTGTGATGGTGATTCAAGCAATTGTCTAGATTGATTTTCACAATGATTTTTTGAAAGTCTATACCTTTCACAATGATTTTCACTATGTAAGACAGAATCATAAAACTCAGCCCATATTTAATTAAATTCTTACAATTATGCTATTTAATCAATTAAAGCACGTTTTGTGTGCTAAGTTAATCATGAAAAGCATGATTGAGTTATATAACCCTAACCCCACTCGGTTGTCAAACGCCAAAGAACCGAAACCCCAAACCCTAAATTGAGGAGTTACAGGACACAAGAACAACCTATAGCAAAGATCATTGAGGATATAAGCTGGATATTCATAGTAGATTTAGTTTTTTTTTTAAAACAAAGTGTGAAGCTAGGTAAATGGAGAAAATGATTACAGTCAAATACATAATAATTTTTGTAACTCTATGTAATTTGCAAGGTGAATGGTACTTTTTCGATAATGAAGTTATTGGATTTCATCCTCCAGTGCAAAAAAAAAAAAAGAGGAAAGAAATAATGAACAGTACACATTAGTTGGGGCATGCATTAGTGTACAAGAGCGAGTAACAAATTAATAACTTGCAACGCCTAGTATGAAGGTTGAAAATAATGCATGTGCCAACTCTCTAAAAGTCAAATTACGGATAAAATTTTAGATATGTAAAGTTTGTCATCCTAATAATCAAGGGGTCGTGCCTAGTGGCAAAACCAGGATTCTAAGCAAGGGGGCAAGATTGAAAAATTAAAAGGGCACTTTCAAAAAAAAAAAAAAAACAGAAAAGGTAAAATGAAGAGTTGAACCAAGGACCTCCCACACAAAGCAAGGGGCAACTACCACCCTGCTATGCACTCCTATGATACATGCTTATGAACTAATTAATAAATATCTATTTTTCTTACCCACAAAAATATCCCACATTTAATTTTTTTTTTTCAAAAAAGTTGGGTGGTCAATTGACCCCCCCTTGCCCCAACATGGCTATGCCCATGGTTGTGGCGTAATAGTAGCTCACTTCGTCCCTTAACCAATTAATTAGGAGTTCGATCCTTAACCCTCGGGAAGAGAAATCATTTCTTGGCCAACCTTTTACCCTTAAGTGGAGCTCGCGGGGCGAGAGGATTAATCACTGCGAACGGTGGTGGATAACTTTGGTTAAACTAAAAAAAAAGTTTGTCATCCTAATCCTATACCTAATGACGGATCTAGATATTTAGGATAGATGTGTCCATTTATTAATGTCATTACTAATATACAATATTCAAAAAAAAAAAGAAATTACATCATACGTTATATGATAGTCTACTTTGTATAGAGTATAGACATTTCGTCATGCATTTTTTTTAAAAAGCATTTCGTTTTGTACTTCTACATTAGCGGAACTTGATATGCAATAATAGTATACACTACTTTTTTCCTGAAAGAAAAATGATAAGCAACTACTTGTTTATTCTCTGTGATTCTTCATATTTTAAATTTGATACATAAATTGTGCTAAAATCATAAAATGTTAAAATTATCTACCATTTACTAAAGTCATTGGTTGCGTAAACATCAAATAATAAAACCCGGGAAAAAAATCAACATTAAACAATGAAATAAGCAAGCCGCGACATGAAATAAAACTACAAATAACTTAGGAGAGTTTTTTTTGGTATATTTTATTTTATTATATTTTTCTATCAATTTTCAATATCATGGGTGTCCACATATACTAATTTGTCTCTTTCAAAATAACATAGTAGAATTTGGGGGGGGGGGGTAAGGTTGTCCATGGACACCTCACCTTAGCAAATAGATTTTCCCTTGCGTACAACTCCAAGTCCATCTATTGGATCATTTCCTTTGTCAGTTATAGAGGTAACACATATTATTCAGGACCTTTTCTTGTTTGCAATAAGATACACTTATAAGTTGTAAGAAACTATAATGAGCTATAAGAATTGTAAATAAGCAATAAGAAGATGTAAGTAGTAGTACAAGCTATAAGAAGCTATAAGGATAAATATAAATAGTTGTTGAATTAATAAAAAATTTTATAAATATAATTTTTAGATATGCATGCATAATTGTTGGTCTTAAATGTATGATGTGTAAAATAAATTATTTCATGAAAGTAAATTACATATAATATGTCAACGATATTTATGAAATTAATTTGGTACCATCATTAAACAATTTTTTTTATATCATACAATTTTCTTTTTCTAGAATTATCATTTCAGATAAGAATAAATAATATTGAAATAAAAAAATTAATGAAAATGAAACTTTAAAAAACTCAGTTAAATAACAAAAAAAAATGAATTCACACCCACAAATTTATGGAACTAGTTATGTTCTACATTTGAGGTATTTTTTAATTAACATTAGTTTCACCTCCCTATAAACAAACTAAAAACAATTCTTTGCAAAATTGAATAGAACCCTTAAAATAAAATCTTATTCAAATTAAACAATTTTAAATTAATTGCTTTAACATAATGCCTTAGATGAGACTGGAGCACCAACTTGAGACAATTCTTGCTAGTTGAACTCTCTATAATTTCATTATTCTGCATAAAAAGACTAGCAATTTAGCAAGAGACTCAAATGTGGATGGGCCACCTAATGTTTAATTATACAGTGATAACAACCAAATTGTCATAGATAAACTTAGGGATGAAATAGCTAAAATGCTTTAGTCGCCTAAACTTAGACTATTTTCATATATGATTCACGTCAAAACTCAAAGTATAAGTATAATTTTTGTGTTACAACTTTAAAAGCAAGTTAAATTATTTTCACTATAATAGCGTATATGATTCACATCCGAACTCAAATATAATTCACGTCGATAGATTTTTTTTATGTTCATAGAAATATCATGTTCATACAAATATGTACAGAATTTTCATATTGGGAGCACAAATAAAAAAAATATAACATCTCTATAAACATGAGAAAAACATAAATGAAAGTTG
>JACYFF010003369.1:68002698-68014194 GCA_017589665.1 Selenicereus undatus
TATATATATATATATATATATATATTATGGTAAATAAACAAATAGATTGTAGGATAATATGATGGAAATATCTGCTACATGTAATTCAAATACTTAATAATTACTATGTTAGAACATGAGTATAGAATCTCAGAGTACTCTTTATTTGGAATTGATAGGAATACTTACACAAGATAGCATGCAGTAAAAGGTACAGAAACAGAACTGAAGACATAGTACCTATGAGTTCTTACAAATGTCTGTCTATTAAAGTTTTCTTCAATATAAATTTCTAACTTTATAATTGCACTTGGTATATGTTTCATTTACCTTCTATACAGAATTATGTCTTAGAATATAAGGCTATTATGTAAGGCTACTCTTTCTAAAAAATTCACAGGAGTACCAATATTAGATGACATCTACTAAAATGAAGAACAGCAAAACTGAAGACATGGTATCTAGAAGAGCTATATTACAGGAAGATCATACAGAAGGAACTATTCCAATTGATGAAATTCCTATTTGAAGTAGACAACGATGCTATCAAATGGCAAGTCATGTTCACCCATCAGCTGAACCAAATTCAAGTATACCAATTCATAGAAAAACCAAGGCACAGAAAATTAGAAAACAAAACCAAATCCTTGTCAACAATACTGAAAATTCACCAACTATATTGACACAACGCCAACAAAAACGTTTAAAGAAGTATACTGATGTAACTACTAAGGAAACAACTACAAATGTTGACAATACATTACAAAACCTTCGTCCTAGGCAACGATGCTTTCGTATGATGGTTTCTATGTCACAACCAAGTAGTGCAAGTTTAGAACAGCAGACATATACATCATATGACACATCAGAAAGTCCACAAAAAAGATCAAGCCGAAGACATAATAAAGAGGTACATTCAGCAATCTAAACAACATGTGAAGAACAACTACGTAAGTAGCACTTTTCACATATATAAATTATCAAATGAAGTATACAAATTTATTTGTCTGTACAAAAAAGTTCAGATACATAATCACTAACGGTTATTATAATCAATGGACAGAGCCATTTGCAAGGAAGAAAAGGCGTACACAAAAACCAAGTATGATTTCACAGACAACTGTTGCTTAGTTTCGAAAGCTTTTTCTATATTTTGTGTCCACATTATACCCTGAAATTACAAAAGGGCAAAGCTAAAACATACATATTGCAGGAATAGGTGCTGCTTTGCAACAAAATCATATACCTGAATTCCCTCTCAGACTACCAGATTGCACAATCTGCCAATATTGTCAAGCAAAATTGTTTAAGCATGAGACAAATTATTTATGTTGTCAAAAAGGCAAAATCATGCTTGCTATGAACTATGTGCCTAAAAAGTTGGAACGTCTTCTCACTTCAACGAATGAAGATGTTGTCCACTTCAGACAGTTCGCTAGAATCTACAATAATCTATTTGCATTTAGCTCTATCGGTGGGAACCACGAAGGCAAATCAGTGAAAGGAATATATGTCTTTAAACTGCAAGGTCAATTGTACCATTATCTACCTAATCTTATACCTTCACATACACAACCCCCAAAGTATCTATAACTATATTTCTATGATCCATCTCATGAAGTTGAAAACAGATCTGGTGTATATGATGAGTTAAGAGCAGATGTAGTGACCCAATTGATTGACATTCTTCAACAAAATCCTTACGGCAAATTTTTCAGGTCACTCAAAGATTATGTACTTCATGATACAACAACCATTACAATTAACCAAAATTCTGTTCCAGATCAAAGAACATATAATAAACCTTCGTCAGAAGAGGTAGCTGGAATTTGCGTTGATACACCTCAAAATGATCCAAATTATGGTCCACATATACTTGTGCATGGAAAATCAAACAAATCACACCAACTAAAGCATTACTATGGTTGTTATGATCCTTTACAATACCCAATCATATTCCCTTTCGGAGATTGTGGTTGGCATCCCAAGTTAGAGAAGCTATCCAAGAATACAAAACTGCTCTGTCACAGACGAATATCTAATTATTCAAATGCTTCTCAACAAACAGAAGAAAGTATTCTCATGGAAGATTATACTGGTAATACAATAACCTCTGTCAAAATCCTAAGTAATATATTGCTACTAACTTATTAGTCTTTGATGATAGAAATAATGTTATAATTTCTATAGAAGTTGTTTTTAAGTATTACTATTAGTTTATTATTAGTACATAATTGTATGCTTCTAACATTATTCATAGACATATGATATATCATGACTCCATCAATTTAAATTATACTTTCAATATTCCATACTATCATATCCTACATCACAATTCTATTAATCTTATTTTCAATATGCAATGTTTAATATAGGTACAACAAATAGCAGAAATCACATATCTTGCAGAGAATATTATGCATACAAATTGCAGATTAGACTTACAGATACAAGCTACATACTCAAAATGGGAAGATTATTTCAGCAGTACATAGTAGATATGTATGTCAAACTGGAGAACACAAGGCTTGACTTCTACCGGAAGAAGCAAAAAGAGATCAGAGCTGAATTATATCAAGGAATTCTTGACAGTTTACACCATGGAGAAACAGTAGGTAAAGACATTGGTCATCGAGTCATACTCCCGCCTTCATTTGTTGGAGGTCCAAGAGATATGAAACGTAGATTTCTAAATGCCATATCTCTTGTCCAAAAATATGGCAAACCAGATTTGTTTATAACTATTACTTGCAATCCCAAATGGCCAGAAATCCAACATGAACTCCAAAAATATGAGAAAACTGAGAACAGACCAGATCTCATCGCAAGAGTATTCCACTCGAAACTAAAAGAATTATCACAGCAAATAATGGACAAGCACATTTTTGGTCAAGTTGCAGCGAAGATACAAGTTATTGAATTTCAAAAAAGAGGATTACCTCATGCACATATCTTAATTATCCTTGATAAGCAATACAAAATCAAAAAACCAGAGGAGTTTGACAAGTATGTGAGTGCAGAGATACCTACTACTAACCATATGTACCTCAGGAATTTAGTACTTAACCATATGATGCATGGTCCATGTGGTCCAAACTTTCCAACTTGTGGTTGCATGGAACATAAAGGTCAACAAAAGATATGTAGATTCAAATATCCAAAAGCATTTTCAGAGTATACGACAACTAATGTTGAATCATACCCACTTTATAGAAGAAGAAATACAGGAGAAGAAATACACATGAGAGGAGTTGTGCTTGATAACCGTTGGGTTATCCCATATAATCCATTCCTCCTGGCAATGTTTGATAGTCATGTTAATGTTGAAATATGCTCAACAATAAAAGCAGTCAAATACCTATACAAATATGTCTACAAAGGTCATGACAAAGTTTCTTTCAAATTATCTTCAACAAATCAAGAAACAGAACATGATGAAATTGCAAGATACCAATCAGCTCGTTGGATTTCACCACCTGAAGCTGCATGGAGAATATTCGGCTTTGATCTTTATACAATGTATCCTCCCGTAGTATCGATGCCTGTACATACACCAAACATGCAAACAGTTCAATTCTCCGACAAAGAAAGGCTTGAAAGAATTATGAAAGATGAACAACGAACAAAAACTATGCTCCTTGCATTTTTCGAAAAAAATTCAAAATTAACACAAAATCAGAAATACTTATATCGAGAATTCCCAGAGCATTTCACTTGGGATGGAAAAGAAAAAGAATGGAGAGAAAGAACAAAAGGGAAAGCAGTAGGAAGAATTGCCTATGCAACACCATCAGAAGGTGAAAGGTTCTACCTTCGATTACTGTTAGCTAACATTCGAGGACCTACATCATTCATAGACTTACTCACAGTCAATGGCAAATTATGTAGTTCATTTCAAGAAGCAGCTACAGAACATGGATTTCTTGAATCAAACAACATTGTTGAAACCTGTATGGAAGAAGGCATTGGAATTCAAATGCCATCTGCATTACGTCGCTTATTTGCTATACTACTAATCTTTTTTGAACCTCCAAATGCAAAAGATGTGTGGTCCAAGTATTACACACACTTATCACAAGACTTCCAATACACAGCAGACAACAACAATGAAGCTTGGATCTTACACAAAACAGTGACAGCAGTGAAACAATGCTTAGAAGGCATGGGAAAGTCACTAGCAGATTTCAATTTATCAGAATTATTAACAGAAGCTAATTGTGTGATTGATTGGACAAAAGATGTAAACGATGCACTGGCTGCACCAATTCCAGAAAACATGCTCTTTGCTCGCAAAAAACTAAACCCCGGACAAAAGTTAGCTTACAAAGAAATTATGCACCACATCAAACAGAAAAAATCAGGTGCATTTTTTGTAGATGGTCCTGGAGGAACTGGGAAGACATTCTTATATTGTGCACTATATGCAAGAGTAAGGCAATTAGGCAAAATTGTTTTACCGACAGCAAATTCTGGTATAGCTGCTGCAAACATTCCAACTGGTAGAACCGCACATTCTCGCTTTAAACTACCACTTGATCATGACAGTAGTATCAATTGTAATGTTGGAAAACAAAGTAGCCTTGCAGTTGTGTTAAAAGAATCCTCACTTATCATTTGGGATGAAGTCTCAATGGCTCATAGACACAACATTGAAGCATTGGACATCCTACTTAGAGATTTATGCAACTCAGATGAACTTTTTGGGGGGAAAATTATCGTATTTGGAGGTGACTTCAGACAGGTGCTACCAGTACTCCCTCACAAAACACAAGCAGAAGCTGTTGATGCAAGTTTAGTAAGCTCCCCACTGTGGTCTCAACTGAAAAAATCAGCCTCACAGAAAACATGAGAGCCAAAGAAGACCCTCCATTTTCAGATTTTCTTCTTAACCTCGGAAATGGAAACTTGCAAACAGAAGTTATTGCACAGGTAAAACTACCACTGCAGATGATGTCATCTATAAAAACAATCAATGCAGAATCCTCTGAGCTAATACATAACATCTTACCAGAATTAGAAGAAAAGTACATAGACCCTGATATCTTTTCAAAAAGAGCTATATTATCTCCAAGAAATGAAGAAGTTGATATAATCAATCAGCTTGCAGTAGCTGAATTTCCAGGAAAAGCTGTTACATTCAATAGCTTTGACAGCATTGATGGGGAAGATGCAGCAAATTATCCACAAGAATTTTTGCATACATTATGTCCACCTGGCATCAGCCCCCATGAACTCATATTAAAATCTAATAGCCCAGTTATGTTGTTGCGCAATTTAGATCCCAGTGGTGGGCTTTGCAACGGAACCAGACTTATCTGTAAAGAATTCTTCCCCAATATTATACAGTGCACCATTGCAACAGGACACCACAAAGGAGAAACTGTTTTACTACCAAGAATATCTATGCGACCATCATCCTCTTCAAACTTTCCCGTCCAGTTTGAACGCAGACAATTTCCTATTAAATTGTCATTTGCAATGACAATAAATAAATCTCAAGGTCAAACACTAGAACAAGCTGGCATTCATCTAAAAGAACCATGCTTCTCACATGGACAACTATATGTCGCATTGTCCAGGGCAAGAAAATCATAAAACTTAACAATATTGTACAATGAAAAAGCACTTACACTAGAACAACAAGGATACTTACAAAATGTAATTGCCTTTGAGGTTCTTTTACGTGCAAATATTCAATAATTGTAAGTTTCCCTCTTAATATTCCCATAATCCAATAGTTCTTACTACTACTAATTTTCTTTTTTTATTTTACATGTTGTATTACTTTTGTATACCACCATCAGCATAATCATTAATACACTAACAAAGCCACTCCTACTAAACTGTTGTTTACATACTACCATATTCTTTCCTTCAATATTCCCTGTATTAATCAATAAGTACTATATTGTTTGCTATATTTTAATCCTCAAATGTACACTCGTAAACACTTCTTAGTATTCCCTAATTCCGTTGTTGTAATGCTACATAATATATATAAACTAAAAGGTCAACAACTTAACTATCGTTCATTGCTACAAATGAAATCATCTTACTAACATAACAAGTTTTCAATTTTACATAACTCCGAACAAACTGAACTTTCCTTATACTAATTCACCAAAAAAGAAAATATCCACATCCAAACAAACTTGAAGAAAAAAATGACCTAAAATTTGACCACTCAAATCTGGTTCACTCGGGATACCGCGCGCAACGCGCGCGGTTTCACAACTAGTTTATCTAAAGTATGATGAGACATATTTGTTTCACTAAAGATATAATTGTATGACTTGCGCATGTTTAATATTTGTTTTCTTCTAAATTGATTTCTTTGAAAATTGGACTATTGTTTAATGCAGTTTCATTCCCATTTTTTAATGTTTTTTCATTTACAAGTTATGTATGAATTATGATGTTGTTATAAGAGAATAGAATGGGATAAAAAGGTACTATTGTTTGATTTGTAAAAGAATGCAGTAGTTATGTAATTTATCTTTAGACTATTCAACATAATGAATAACCATTATTTTTAAGAGCGATAAATTAGACAACAAATCAAAACTAAAGATATAATGCTCAGGTCAACCGAGCGGGTTCGGGTTTAGGTCAGATTTGACCTGCTAATTTGGGTTTTTCGGGTTTTATTTCGGATTCGGGTCGAGAAAATCATATTCAAAACGCAAAATTTTCGGGCGAGTTCGGATCGGGTCAGTTTTTGCTAGGTCCACACATTAGCAACATTAATGAGAGACACAGGTCATTCATCAGGCGAGTGATTTGCAAATGCATATGAAAACCCTAAAATTTGTCTCTCTCTTCCATGTCGTTCGTTCATGTAGCAGTCATTCTCTTTCTATTCTTCAATCATTGTCCCTCTCTTCACTGTCATAGGTGGGCTTGGTCGAAGGAGTAAATCATCAACCAAGCATTATTCCTCAAAGCCAAGAGGGTGTTTTCTCTCTCTACGTGACTTTCTCCACAATGAAAGTCGTCATTCATGAATTCTTTCCCGTTGGTTTCGATTAATGTTGGAATATAAATCGCAATCCAGTGCATTTTGTTAATGGTTCTTCTATCTCGAATTTGTATAATTTGTGACTTGTGGAATTGTTTGAAATCTTATTTACTAAATGGAAATACAATCAATGGATGATGACCCTTTGCTAAAGTAAATGAAGGGACGTTTGACAACTCCAAGTAAAAAATTAAAATATATGAATATATTTTTAGGATGGTATTAGGTGACTAATTGTTACTACAAGCATGACTTTATATTCTGAAAGCATAAATTGAATAAAGTTGGGCTTGAATAGTGACTAATAGTTTATGATATTATTATCATCGAACACATGATGACTATTTTTATTTTAGTTGTACGGTTGAAGACTACTTATATTTATTACTTTTACAGGGTGACTTTTGTGGTAGTGTGTGTAACTAACACAATCTTTTTTTTTTTTGGGTGCAGAAGAGGGGAAAAACCCCAAACATTTTCATTAAGCTCTAAGTATCCTGGGCCATGAGACCCCTACATTGTCTGCAAATAACAGATTGCGAACCTCACTTGGCGGACAATCAAAGGTAGTACAATCAGAAGAGTAAAAGACCGCCATATTGGCTAGTCGGTCGGCCACTCGATTCGCTTCTCGGTGACAATGGGAAATGCTCACTTCCCAATCCGGCATGTTTATGAGACGTCTACATCGGACAATGAGGAGTGCATGCTCTGTATTACATGGGACTTCATTTCGTAACATATTAGTAACCGATAGAGAGTCTAATCGAACCAAAACCTTTGTCAGTGATCTTTTCCTTGGCAATCAGCAAGCCCCGGAGCACCGCTTTCAGTTTTGCCTTAGTTGAGGTGCAAATACCCATATTCTCCACAAAACCACATATCCACTCCCCTCGATGTCCTCGTATTACCCCCCCTCCGGCGGGACCCGGGTTACCCTTTGAGGCACCATCTGTATTGAGAGTCGCCCAACTTGGAGGAGGGGCTTCCCAAACCACAAGGGTCTCCAATCGTTGGGCCTACATAGTTTGTGGGCCGAGCACATCATTAGTAAGGGCCTTTTGAATCTCCTTAAATCGGCCCATTAGAAAGCTTACTTAATCAGGTGGGATATTCCCATGGGACGCAAAACGTTTCATGTTCCGCCATTTCCATAAATACCATGCCGTGAGTATGAAATTAGTGGGCCAATCCTCATGAAGTTGGTGACCCACCATGTTTTCCTTAACCCAGTACTGAAAACATAAATTTTGCCCCTGTATCCCCCATCGGTTGTTGAAGAAAACTGACCAGATTTGCTGGGCCTCAGGACAACGTCTCAATACATGTTCGGCATCCTCATATTCACTTTCACAAAGAGGGCATAACGGATTATTTGTAAGGCCTCGCTTCTCCCTAATTGCATTTGTAAGGAGTCGGTCATGGAGTGCCAGCCATAAGAATACTCTGCATCTATATGGAGCTTTTGTTTTCCAAACCCATATCCATGATTGGTCTACTAAAGGGGCTTGGATGTTCTGGAGCAATCGTATGGCTAATTTGATACGGTAAACTCCCGAGGGGTCCCCTTGCCAGTAAATAGTATCCTTCATGTTCTCCTCGTGGGATAGCTCAAACGATCTAATTTGCTCAAGTAGAGTAAGGGGCAGATATTCACTAAAAAGGTCCCATCTCCAACCTATGTTTTGGTCCTGGTACTGCGCCACAGTAGCAGATTGTTGGTCCATGGGGATAGGTCTCGTTGTGTGGGTGAGTAAAGAAAACGACCCTACCCAAGAATGCTGCCAGAACATAGTATTATGACCATCGACAACCACTTTCCCAATACCCTTGTGCAGAAGAGGTAGGTTTTCCACAATGCCTTTCCAGGTTGAGGACGCATTCGGCCGGACCGAGATACCTTGGAGGTCTCCTTGTCCTCTGCAGTATTTATCACGGAGGGTACAAAGTGCACTGGGTTCATTCATCAGTCTCCATCCTAACTTGGTAAGGTACGCCGCATTGAGTTGTCTCATTGAGTACAAGCCCAACCTGCCGACCTCTTTTGGTTGAGTAATCGCTTCCCAAGACATCAGGTGAACCTTTCGTTCTCCCGAGGAGCCCCCCCACAGGAAACGACGAGTCTTACGATCTAGCTCATCGCAAGTTGATCTCGGGAGCTTGGCCATCTGCATGGTATATGCAGGGATGGATGAAATAGTTGATTGTATCAAAGTTATTCACCCCGCTAGTGATAGACATTTTGTCTTCCATCCGGCTAATCTCTTTTCCACCCGTTCGACAATATGTCGATAAGTGGCCTTAGTAATGCGTCCATTAATAGTTGGGACACCCAAATACCGTCCCAGGTCCTCGGTGCTTGACATGCCCAACACCTCACAGATGCTCTCCCGAGATTGCTCACAGGTATTTGGGGGAAAAGTAGATCCTAGATTTGGACGCATTCACCCTTTGTCCAGAAGCTTGGCAGAAACGATCTAAGCAATCCTTGACGACGTGGCTCTGTTCGATAGACGCCTCCGCAAAAATAATCAATTATATATTTATGTAAATCATAGTACACAGATTGGTAATCAATATAAAATCGTTTTGTTCATGTATTGATGAAGCTCGAAGTCTTGCATCCAAACTATCCTAAAAATAACGGGCAGAAGTAGAGAATTTATTAAATAGAATACTCAACATATAGATGCACAGATGAATGACTATTATAGTTAGGAAACGGTGACTACAAACTTAAGAAATGATGAACATAACTGAAATAAAGTGATTACGTTAAATAACATATAGGAGATGACTATTGACTATTGGGCTTAATTTCATATTCTTGTTATTGGCAACTTTTTTGTAAGACCGTCTCACATAAATCATATAATAATATGGACGCCCTTATGGTGACTATTAATAATTAACTAGGGTTATATCCTTACAATGTAAGGGTATGAGTTAAATAATTTTTTAATATATTATTAAGAGAATAGATTTTTTAATAAAAAAAGCAAACAATAAATTGATGTATTATATTATTTTGTTGGTGCAAAAGTAAAGCAAGTCTTCTTAGTTTTTTCTCTACTAATGACATACTTTTTTATTCTTAATTAATATGTACTCACAATTTTTGTTGTATTTGCATCATTAAATCATATATATTTTATGATTAAATTTGATTATTAAATGAGGAAGGCATGTGAGAAGTTACCTTGTTAAATAGAATTAATATTGTATATAATTTAAAACTATTCTGCATAGCTTTTTCTTTTTATTTTAAATCTCATGTAGCATCTTGCATTAAAGTATCTCACATGTGGCAGCCTACAAGAGTTATTTTAAATCACATGTTGCTATTCACTCAAATATAGTATCCTACATGACAAGCTTACGTGTCACTCACACATGAGTTCAATCCAACTTTACAAACTTAAGGAATGATGAACATAATTAAAAGGAAGTGATTATTTTAAATACCATATAGGAGATGACTATTGACTATTGGGCTTCATTTCATATTCTGGTTATTAGCAAGTCTTGTGTAAGACCATCCCACATAAATCATATAATAATATGGATGCTCTTATGGTGACTATTAATAATTAACTAGGGCTATACCCTCATGATATAAGGGTATGAGTTAAATAATTTTTTAATTCATTATTAAGAGAATAGATTATTTAATCAAAAAGCAAACGATAAACTGATGTATTATATTATTTTATTGATGCAAAAGTAAAGCAAGTCTTCTTTAGTTTTTTCCATACTAATAATATACTTTTTAATTCTTAATAAATATCTAACTCACTATCTATTGTATTTGCATCATCAAATCATACATATTTTTTGATTAAATTTGATTATTAAATAGTAGGAACGTATGTGAGAAGTTACCTTATTAAACGGAATTAAACTATATTAAATTTACATCTATCCTACATAGCCTTTTCTTTTTATTTCAAATCTCATGTAGCTTCCCATGTTGCATTAAATATCTCGCATGGTTATTCACTCCTATGTGGCATCCTACATGACAAACTTATATGTCACTCATACATGAGTTCAATCCAACTTTTAATACACACACACACATACACATATATACATGTGTGTGTGTGTGCGCGCGCGCGCGCGTGTGTGGGTGTGCGTGAGAGCGCGTGCTCGCTTCTGTGTGTGTCTATATATATATATTATGATTTAATTTTACTATGAAATAATAGCAAGGTGTGTGAGAAGTTACCTTATTAAATTGAATAAATATTATATTAAATTTAAATCCATCCTCTGCAGCCTTTTCTTTTTATTTCAAATCCCATGTAGCACCCTATCATGCATTAAAGTATATTACATGGCTATTCGCTCCTATGTGACATCCTATATGGTAAGTTTACGTGTCGCTCACACATGAGTTCAATCCACCTTTATGCGCGCGCGCGCGCGCACACACACACACACATACACACACACACACACACACACACACACATATATATATATATATATATACATAT
>JACYFF010003369.1:68019094-68032120 GCA_017589665.1 Selenicereus undatus
GTCTACTTACAGAGATCAAATCCTCGATAGAGATCAAGCCTCTTAGGCCCTCTCGCGAGACAAACTATTCAAGATCATCCAAGGAGATCGAATCAGAGGATTTATTATACTTGTTTCTTGTAACAATTATACAGAGATTGCACCCATATACAATATCAATACAAAAATTCAATTTGTTCATCAATTTCTTGTCTAATTTATTTCATGCTCGATATCTGTGTTTACAAATTTGGCACGCCTGGTGGGACCTCTCTGCCTCTCATCTCTTTCTCCAAAATACAAACTTTGCACTCCTTCAAAGATAACATGGCCCCCAAGAACGCTTTGAAGAAGGAGACTATCGAATCTACATCTGAAGGATCTGCAAACGCTAATATTGCATCTGACAATCGAAGCACCAAGGCAATGATTAGGAGCATGACCGAAGCTGCTGCATCCATCACCTTAAAACAACAAGTTGTGGCTCCAACGTTGCAGTCACGCAAAACTCAAAACTTTGGCTTCAACTTGCCTACTGATGGAGTCGGTCAAATTGCTTGTCTCCCTAATTTGAAGCTAAAAACTCTTGCTATCTTCAATATAAAGGAGGTTCTACCATGTGGACTGGAAAAATTCCAAACCTACATCAATCCTGTCTTCCAATCTATCAGTGAGGAGGATGATGACTATGGTAGCAGTGATTCTTCACCAACATCTTCAAGAGATTCACTTTTCTCATATGTTGAAGTCGAATCCTCTGACACCGTTATCATGCCAGTCATGGTGACAGAGGCTATCAACTTAGAGGAACAATTGGCAGATATGAAGGTCACACTCGATAGACTCTCAAAGGAAAATGCGAAAAAGGATGCTCAAATCAAGCGTCAAAGCAAACATATTGCTGATTTGACAAAGAAGCTGGGGAAGCGGACGTGTAAAGCTTTCAACAAATGCTTAAGCAGTGAAGATTCTAACAAAGAGTCCAATCACAACAAGGAGTCTGATGATGAGCCCAATCCAAAGAATGACTCAATGTCAATTGAGCAAATTCAAAACTTGATAGCGGATGCGGTAAAGACTCATCTACAAGGAGGTTCTCACGAAACTCACCGTTACAGTAAGCCTTATACGAAAAGGATTGATGCACTGCGGATGCCTCAGGGATTCCAACCTCCAAAATTTCATCAATTTGATGGCAAAGGGAACCCAAAGCAGCATATAACGCACTTCATCGAGACTTGCAATAACGCTGGCACGAGTGGTGACCTTTTAGTAAAGCAATTCGTGCGATCTCTTAAAGGTCTTGCGTTTGACTGGTATGCAGACCTTGCTTCTACATCCATCGATAGTTGGGGGCAAATGGAAAATGAATTCTTGAATCGCTTCTATAGCACACACCGTGTGGTCAACATAAGTGAATTGACTAATACTAGGCAAGGGGATAAAGAGCAAGTCGTAGATTATATCCATCGTTGGCGTGCCCTCTCGTTGAAGTGCAAGGATCACTTGCCTGAATCTTCTGCTGTTGAGATGTGTGCTCAAGGAATGGAGTGGGATATCTTCTACGCTTTGCAGGTAAACAAGTCCAAGACTTTTCAAGAATTAGCAACACGAGCTCATGACATGGAGCTTACAATCGCCTACTTTGGAAGACAAGTCGATGATGGTGAATTAATGGCATCGTCAAGAAATAGAGGCTCCATGCTAAGAGATTCTGAAAAGAACGAATATTCTTATTCTGAGTATGATGCACCAAAAATGCTTGACAAACTTCTTGAGAAAGGACTTGTACAACTCCCAGAGTCAAGACATCCTGAAGAAATTGGAAGAACTAATGACCCCAACTATTGCAAGTATCACAGGATCGTCAGTCATCCTATAGAGAAGTGTAAGGCATTCAGGGGACAAGTCCTGCAACTTGCAAATGAAGGAAATGTCACATTAGATGAAGAAGACATTGAAGAATCTGATTGATCATTTATTAGGATCATATTGAAAAAATGTTTTGCAAGAGGAGCAACCCAAAATTCAGGACTCACAAGTCATCAAAGGCAAAGACTCTCAAGTCATCAACATTAAAGACTCTTAAGTCTTACAAATTCAAGACTCACAAGTCATCAAAGACAAAGACTCTCAAGTCATCAAAATCAGACTCTTAAGTCTTCAAAGTTCAAGACTCACAAGTCTCCCTAATTAAAGACTCTCAAGTTATCAAAATTAAAGATTCTTAAGTCTCCCAAATTCAAGACTTACAAGTCATCGAAATCATCAACATTAAAGCCTCTAAAGTCATCAACATTAAAGATTCTTAAGTCTTCCAAGTTCAAGACTTACAAGTCATCGAAATCATCAACATTAAAGACTCTCAAGTCATCAACATTAAAGATTCTTAAGTCTCCCAAGTTCAAGACTCGCAAGTCGTTAACGACAAAGACTCCCAAGTCATCAAAAGTTAAAAGACAACAAAGTCTCACAAGCTAAAGACTTTCAAGTCATCAAATTAAAGACTCCAAGTCACTGAAGATAAATACTCCTAAGTCTTCAAAGTTTAAGATGCCAAAGGCATTTTATTCATCCTAAGCAAGACTCCTAAGTCCTCAAAGATAAAGACTCTGAAGTCATTAAAGTTTAGAACTATCAAGTTATTGCAAGCATAAGACTCCTAAGTCTTTGAAGTTTAAGAAGAGTCGAAGTCTTTGAAGTTCAAGACCCCCAAATCATTAAAGTTGCTGACTCTCAAGTCATTAAGCAAACATTTGTGTTGTCTAAACAGACTTTATATTGTCACTAAGGTGGTAGACTCTGAAGTCATTAAGCCTTAATCATTGAAGCTTGTGACCCTCAAAGGCGCTAAGTCAACCCTTGCATTGTTTAAGTTGTAGACTCTTAGCACGCCAGTAAATTAGGGGGCAATAGCCAAAGCTCCTCCTTCTTCAAGTTGGTAGCGACGGTGTCATAACCTCCTCTTTTAGGTTAGCATCAGCGACAAAGCAGGCCTCCTTCTTCAAGTTGGTAGCGACGGTCTTATAATCTCCTCCTTCGTGTTGGCAACGCAGGGCTCTTCCTTCAAGTTGGTATCAACGACACTATAATCACCTCCTTCATGTTATCGACATACACCCCCGTTATCCAAGTTGGTGACAACAAGAGCGTGACCTCCATCTTTATAATAGGGAAAATTACTTGATGCTGACTCGCTCAGCAAGCCATCCCAGAAAAAAAAAAAGAAGGAAATTAATTATAACCAAAAGCGACTTTGGAGGACCCTTGCGGGCAAGCCATCCAAAAGTCGAAAATTTATAATGCGACTTTGGTAAACCCTTGCGGGTAAAACTATCCAAAGGTCGAAAATTTATAATCAAAAGCGACTTTTGAGGGCCCTCGCAGGCAAACCATCCAAAGGTCGAAAATTTATAATCAAATGCAACTTTGGAGGACTCTTGCGGGTAAGCCATCCAAAGGTTGAAAAATTTTATAATCAAAAGGCGACTTTGGAGGGCTCTTGCGGGTAAAGTCATCCAAATGTCGAAAATTTATAGTCAAATGCGACTTTGGTGGATCCCTGGGGGTAAACCATCCAAAGGCCGAAAATTTATAATCAAAGGCGACTTTGGAGGACCCTTGCGAGCAAGCCATCCAAAGGTCGAATAATTTTATAATCAAAAGGCGACTTTGGTGGACCCTTGTGGGCAAGCCAGCCAAAGGTCGAAGAATTTTATTATCGAATGCGACTTTGGAGGACCCTTGCGAGCAAGCCATCCAAAGGTCGAAAAATTTTATAATCAAAGGCAACTTTGGTGGGCCCTTGCGGGCAAATCATCCAAAGGTCGAAGAGTTTAAAATCAAAAGGCGACTTTGGAGGGCCCTTGCGGGCAAAGTCATCCAGATGTCGAAATTGTATAGTTCAAAAGCGACTTTGATGGGCCCTTGCGGGTAAAACCATCAAAAGGTCGAAAATTAATAATAGGTGCCCATACTCTTTGTGTAAATTGTAGCGTGAATAATCTCTTCAGTTTGGCACTCGAAGTATGCTACACTGCGAATATTTGATCTACATAAAAAAAAGGGGAGGTGTTAATCTATGTGCAAAAAAAAAATAAAATCAAACGGCCAAGAAAAAAAAAAGAAGAAAAGAAAAAAAAATCAAACGGCCAAGAAAAAAAAACCAAAAAAAAAAAGAGAAGAAAAGAAGAAAAAAAATCAAACGGCCAAAAAAAAAAAAAACAAAATCAAACGCCCCAAAAAAAAGGGGAAGAAAAAAAAAAGACAAGCACGCTTCTGGCGTTCAGGAAAAATCAGAATGCTGCACGTCTGGGGGTGGCAGAGGAAAAGATAAGCAAACTACAATGAGGTGTTACTCTCTTTCGTACCAACACTTTATTGTAATTGGATGTTAATTTGCAAATAAAAGCTGTTTTCGTCCTCTGTTCGTCCTCCCTTGCTGCTGCTTGCCTTCCTCTGTTCTTTCTCTTGCCCCTCTCTCCTGCTTCGAAGTGGCAATGGAGAACAAGCCAACACACAAAAAAGTGAAGATTCAACAACCGAAACCTCCCATTTACCAAACTTTCTTGCTCTCCTCTGAAAACCCGATTCAAGCTCTCTCTCTTTCTCTTTGTGCCCAATCTGTTTCTGCTTCATAACTGAATCTTCAAAAAAAAAAGAGGAGCAGGTGAGAATTGAAACCAAAGGGAATATGAGAAGATGAAGGGTTTGCAAACACATACACACAAAAAAAAAAAAAAACCTCAGGTTGCAACAGAGGAGAACGAAACTGATGAATTGGAGGCAACCGCATGTGGAATTATATAGTAATAGGCTATGGAGCCTCTGTTGTTAGATCAAAAACTTTTGAAAATTATTTTGGTTTTAGAAACTTTTTCTTGTATATTAGATTCCTGTCCTTATACCATCCAAATACTCATATTTCATATATTCTGAAAAAAAAAAGGGAGAAGGTGGGGGCCGAATATATTGAACTCGGTGAAGGACTCACGTGTTTCACTGGGCAAAATCCTCCATTTTTGGTTTCTTTTAAAAAAAAAAGAAGAAGAAAAAAAAGAGGGGGGATTATAAACAAAAAAAAAAGAAAAAAAAAAGAAGGAGAGGTTCCCCATCAAATTTTTGATCATTAGTATCATCAAAGTTTTCGAGATTCAACCGCTTCAAATTCATATACGCGGCTAACTCTCGAATGGGGCATTTGTAGGAGGTAAAAAATTATCTATCCAATCAAGACCTGCCACGTGGAAAATCCAATATTTTTATTTCGCCTAATTACACATTGCCACGTGTCAAATTAAATATTTGGTGAATAATTATGGCGACCAATTAAAAACGCCACGTGTCACAAATGATGTAGAAAATGGATTATTATTCCTTTTCTTTTAAGGGACAGTTAATAGGAGATTTTATTCCATTCTTCTATAAAAAGGGAGCTACTTCTCCCATTCCGGGGTCGACATTTTTGGAGAAGAATTGAATGAAATCTCCTATTAACTATCCCTTAAAAGAAAATGAATAATAATCCATTTTCTACATCATTTGTGACATGTGGCGTTTTTTAATTGGCCGCCATAATTATTCACCAAATATTTAATTTGACACGTGCCAACGTGTAATTAGGCGAAATAAAAATATTGGATTTTCCACGTGGCAGGTCTTAATTGGATAGATAATTTTTTACCTCCTACAGTGAGACTCAAATAAGACATGGAGAAGGCTTATTTTAGGATGCAATGGGACTTTATCTACAAATGCCTACAGGAAATTGGATTGATCCGTATAAAATTTGGAGAAAAAAACAAGCACACAAACTTAGCGATGAAATCAAACAAGAACACAAGGCTTCTGTGTGATTGAGTGTGAGCAACAAACCAATTTTACTAAGAACAAAATTCTAGCATGAGAAGACCAACGAGAGAGAGTCAGATTGGGAGTGAGTTGAGTTGTGGGTTTTTTATTTTAATTACTGTCAAGATCTTTGTAGACTTTTTTTAATAAAAAAATAAAATATTGGTAGCTCATTTATTTGGGTCGCGTGAATGGAAGGTTGCAAGGGTGTCTATGACTCCTTTTGGGTCTTTTTTAGGGGTGTCCATATATATAACCTTTAACCCCTTCAAAATAGCCTACTAGAATTTTTTTGGGGGGCTATGGGTGCCCATGGACACCCCTAGCCCATATGTAGACCCGCCCATGTATCAATGCTAGATTTCCTGGATACAAAAATGCATCTCTATATTTTCTTATTCAGTTATTGTCAATAATGAGACTTGTGGTTTTTTTAACCTTCTAGAGGCTTAAGCCGAAAGACCCATTATACCCTTGTCTTTTCATCATGTGTATGTATGTGCTAGCTCAAATATTGCTTACTACTTCTCAAAGATTGCTTACTACTTCCCACCATCGTGGTCCGAGGATTGGGGTAAAAATCGCTCATAAAGCTAGAAAAATTTCTTGTCTACTCTTTACAAATGACAGTTTGCTTTTCCGCAAGACCACACATCATGCCTGCCATTCTCAGAAAGATAGTCCATAAACTTTTTTTCAGTCAATCAAGACAACTAATAGTCTATGATAAATATGTTATCATCTTCTCCAAGAATACAAAAAATGGTGACAAACAGGTGGTTGCAAGTACATTTAATATTCCTCATCGCCACTCTCTAAGAAAATACCTAGGGTATCCTGTATTCTAAGGACAGCCTAGGAAGGACATGTTCTAGGAATTGATGTCCAAGTCTAATAATAAGTTGTCATCATAGAAGGGGCGCTCCGTGTCTAAAGCAGGTCAAGCAGTGCTTACTCAATCTAGTCTTGAAGCGCTTCGTAGTCGTACAATGCAATGCTTCCAACTACCTATTTATGTCATAGATGGGTTAGACAAAATCAATCATGAGCTTTTCTAGAAGAATTCAAGTACATCTAAGGGCTTACCATTGGTGGCTTGATACAAAATTTGTAAACCGAAAAAATATGGCAGCCTTGGGTTAAGGAAAACATGTGCAACTAATAGAGCCTTTATCTTGAAGCTTATTTGGAAGTTCTATAGTGATCCATGTAATTTCTAGGTAAAGTAACTACCAGCAAAGTACCATTCACCCAACCAATTTCATTTTTATAAGAAGAAACTTACTAACTCATGGGTATGGAAATGCATCTTTTCTACTAAAGATCTATTTTTGAAGTTTATAAGATGGGAAGTAAGCAACGGTCACAACATAAATTTATGGAAAGGTATTTGGTGTGGTGATACCAACCTCATTAAGTCACTTTCAATTGATCCTAGTACTTTAGAGCAACCAGAGATTGAGGCTAATGAGGTTATTTCACATAATAAGACTTGGAACATTTCAAAACCATCAGACCTTTTACCTGATTTGATTATTTGAAAAATATGTGTTATTCCTTTACCTTACAATGATGTTTTTGACTCTTTTAATTAGGGGCTCTCAGGAAATAGTGATTTGAGCACAAAGTCTGCCACATGACTTTTATACGATAACCTTCTCCCAAACGAGTAACCTTGGAAATTCAATTGGATTTGGAAGTTGGCCTAATGCCAAAATTAAAAATCTTTCTTTGGCAAGTATGCCATAGTGCTTTACCTTCTAGAGGTACACTATTAAGGTGAGGTCTTAACGCTAACCCTGGTTGTCCCTCTTACCAAGATGATATTGAATCAATAGATCATATTTTTATCGAGTGTCACGTCAAGCAACAAGTATGGAATTAGCAATTTCACACCATTGGTTGTCTGCAAAGCCTTTTCAGAGTACTGCTATATCTCTTAAAGATAATTTGAGTAACCTGCTAAACAAAATTCAGTACAATTTATTCATGTTATAACCCTTTTATGAAGTATATGGAAAACCATAAATGCAGTTATTTTTGACATAAGATCTTCTCCCCAATGGATGCTTTGCTGTGAGCAAAGCACAATTGGGCAGAGCGGATGCCTAGGAGCACTCCATTTCATTCTCTTTCTCCATCCAAATCTTCCATTAAACATTAGTGCTCTTATCAGGTGGAATGGTCTAAACCACAAGACGGATTCATCATAATCAACTTTGATGTATCAAAATCTTCCATAGTTGCGGGCATAGGGTTTGTTATCAGAGGTTGGAGGGGGAATTTCATTGCAGTAGGCTACAGACTCATGGAAGGGGCATCAATTTTAGTTACGGAAGCAACGACAATGCTAGACGGAGTCAAAGAAGCCATTGATATGGGATTTAAGCATATCATAGTTGAAGGTAACAGTAAGCTGGTTATCCAATCGATTCAAGGAGAAGTCAAGGTACCATAGCAGATATAATCAATGATCCAATATATAAAGATATTCATTGAGAAACAAGTCAGAATTGAGTCCAATCATATATTTTGGGATAAAAACGTGGCTGCTAGTTGGATGGCTAAATATGCATGTGCTTCTTAGGAAACTTTGGTTTTTAATTTTGCAATATGTAGGGATTTTTTCTTTATTTTAGTTGATGATAGCATAGGTAGAACTCTTGAGAGAAAAGCTGCCTAATGTTCATTGTACTTACCTTACTATTTAAAAAAAAAAGGTAGCATTGGGAATTCAATTAATCCAATTTCTTCTCACTGTAAAGAATCCAAAGCCTTTTTAATCACTATCAAATAAATCAATTCATAACCTAACGAATTACACAAATTAAGCTTCCCACTTGATTTCAAAGTTACACTTATATTTACAATTATACTTTAATTTCAACATTACAATTAATTTTTAAGCTTCTATGCTTCTCTTTCTTTTGCCATGTTTAACATAGTGTGCTTCATATTCTCCTCCTAGCTCATGAATGGCCAAAATTCAAACACAACCACACATGTTAAATTACTTCAGAACAATAACAAAGTTTTTTTTTAATGAAGACTCATTCAATCAAAAATTCAAAAAAGAACATGTTCAAGGCATATCAATTCTACTCACGACGTGAACTCATCACCCAACAACTTCACTCCATTCAAATTTCAAAACCCAAAACTATTTCGATTTAGCCTAAACTTTACATTACAAACACCTCATGTGGGGAGTAGTATAATGCATATCATATCAAAGGAGGAAAGACATGGAAAACAAGAAACACGTGGGACAAACGTCACCACGGGCCAAGAGCGAGGGCAAAATAGGGAAAGAGGGAAGGGTGGTACAAATTTGGTTATGGAAAGCAAATTGGGTTTTGTTACTCTACTTATTTTCTCTCTTTATTTTTCTTTTTCCCTTAGGAAAGGTTACAACTCTTTTCTTTCTTTATTCTATGTTTAAAAAAAAATCAATTTGATTTTTATTTAGTCTAACATCTTCCTTCATTTTTCTAATACTCATAACAATAAAACACTAATCGTCTTATCATTCCTACCTAATAGATTCAATTCTCTTATCTTGTTTGTTTATTTGCTTTTTATTAACTTGTATTGTTCAGTTAAAAAAATACCGCAAAGCGCACAGTGCCAATTGTAGTTAGCAACGGCAAGTACGGGTCGTATTGCACAGGGAGTTGGGTTTCAAGTAACAAAGCTTGCCCAAGCGTATCAATCTAGGCCAGAGAGTGAGTGAAGGAAGAAAGACTAAACTACTAAAACAAATAAACAAAAAGGGACTTGGGTTTATGATTTCACCAAGTGATGAACCAGTTAATCAAGACAAGTCCTAACCTACCCAAACCACACTGCGAATTAGAGATGATCGGTTGCACTATCAAAAACCACCCAAGCCCTCTCTCAAGGGTCATGAGTTAGTCTAATTAGCCTAACCACCTATTTTCATGGGGTTAGCCCAATTAGACCACAAAATTAGCAACCCCGGACCTAGCTCGAATTTTATACTGTTTTCATGGCCCGAACTCGGCTATTCCCTCTCCCACACTAGCTAATTGACCTCACCTCTCAGCATAAGTCAAATGCCCAAAAATATGGATGAAAGCTCTCTCAAGCATTTCATCGAACACTTGGCGGGCGTGAAGGAAAACTCTAAATTCTAGGCATAGATTGGGTATGATTATGCCAAATACAAGATTAATTAGCCATCAAGAGGCTAATCACAATCCAAATCAACACAAACTAACAACTAAACATCAACAAAACACAAAAACCCAAATTCAAACCTAAACTAATAAATAAGAAAGCGAACATGAACAAGAAAGAAGAGACATGAAGCTAAACAAATCTATCACCTAATAAAACATAGATTCACAATGAAAACTAAACAATTAAACTAAATAAAATCTAAACTAATAAGATTAAGCAAGAACTGACAATAACAAAATTGAAAGAATAAGAGAGGGAGAAGAAGACTTATGCTTGAATTGAATGAATGAAGTGGAAATCCACAAGCGTCAATCTCAAATCAATACAACTAAATCCTAATCTAGTCCCCTCAATGGGGTTTTATTGGCAAAAACCTAAACTAAACTAACCTAGAAAAGTCGAACGAAGAACTCCCCAAAACCACGAAGGAAATGCGTTTAAATAGGACTCGGCGAGAACGAAACAGCGCAAGCGAGCAGGGGAGGGGCACGTGGCACGGTCCCACCGTGCCATGTGGCACGGGGTGGTCGTGCCACATTGTCGGCCGGTTTTGCCCGGCTGACTTCGTTTTCCGTCTTTTCGCCTGTTTTGATCCTTTTTTGCCCCTTTTCGCAGTATTTGCTTGGTTCAACTTATTACATACAAGAATAAACAAAACAAGTAAAAATCTCAAAGAATACTGAATAAAATAAGAAAAAACTCTAAAGATTACGTTATTATACGAGCTAAGATTAGGCGAAAAAGGCATGTAAAATGCGACAAATTATCGCCTAACATGTATTACATCATTTTATTTGATACAGCTTAAGTTTTTGATCTCGATCGAACCTCAAATGTGCTATCTCAAGCTAATAAGGACCAAAACATCTAATAAGTGTCCCTTAGGGGCTTTGGTTTTCTTTCTCAACTTACACATAAAATGCCATCATCCAAACCTTAAATTAAAACAAAAACCAAAAACCAAAAACAAGATAGAAATAGTAATGCAAAGTAAGACTTAAGAGCAGAAGAAAGCTCTTTTCAAGAAGGAAAGGTCAATCTATAAGGAAATTAGTTTATCTATAGTTATTTACTAAAAGAATTTGTTTGTAGCGATTTC
This sequence comes from Selenicereus undatus, assembly GCA_017589665.1. Taxonomy (NCBI): domain Eukaryota; kingdom Viridiplantae; phylum Streptophyta; class Magnoliopsida; order Caryophyllales; family Cactaceae; genus Selenicereus; species Selenicereus undatus. Next base: position 68,030,226 of record JACYFF010003369.1, read on the forward strand.
ATGATTAATGGAGGCACCAAAAATAAAGAAAAACTCTTTTGCTTGAAATATTAAAAAGAATAAGTTTGTTCAGGATTCTATTGGACTGTGTAATGTCTCAAACAATAAAATAAATTTCAAAAAATTTTGAAATAGCACAAACAAATAGGAAAAAAAGTTTTACAATCACTAAACCTTAGTTCTCATAAATCATTGAACTTTAATTTGGGTTTAAGATCTCTAGAATTCGATAGTCGATCCAAATAATCACCAAAATTTTATGCTGAGCACTATGCCCTACTAAAAAAAGAAATTTTTAATAATCTTTAATTTAGTTTTTAAATAAAAATAATTCTTAAATTTTTTAGAGGACAACCAATGAGGAGACAAAAAAATTGAAATACAAATAACAATACTACGGGTCTGTTCTTTTCGTGGGTAAATTGGGTGGGTCAAAAGGGTGAAGTGGGTTGAAGTTGGTTGAAGTGGGTTGAAGTTGGTATTTTTTTTTTTTAGGTGGGTTGAAGTAGGTTGAAGTAGGTTGAAGTGGGTTGAAGTAGGTTGAAGTTGGTATATTTTTTATGTGGTGGGTTGAAGTGGGTTAAAATAATAAGAATGTAATTAATGTGTGATAATTTATGAAGTTATCCAAAATTTTGTGAAATTTTTGTTGGTTATTTTTTATTTGTTATTTTTTTTATTTTTAATTTCTAATTTTTAGTTTGTAATTTTTTTATTTTTTTTTTGTTTTTTTTGTTACTTTTTTTTTTGCATTTTTTTATTAAGTTTTTTGTTTGTTTTTAATTTTGTAATTTTAAATTTTAAACATTAAATTTTATTTTTTTTTAAATTTTTTTTTTTGAAATTTTTTTTTTAAACTTTTTTTTATGTGGTGGGTTGAAATGGGTTAAAATAATAAGAATGTGTGATAATTTATGAAGTTATTGAAGTTTTGTGAAATTTTTCTTTGTAATTATTTTTTTTTTAGTTTTCATTATTTTGGATTTTTAATTTGTAATTTTTGTTTTGAACACTTCTCAGTTTTCAATTTTTTATTTGGTTTTTATTTTTACAAAATTTTTAATTTGTAATTTTTTTTATTGTATATTGTTAATTTTTGAATTTGTATTTTTGTAGTTTGTGTTTGTATGTAATTTTTTTTTCTGATTTGTTTTTTTTTTTTTTGGGTTGTTTGATTTATTTTGTTATTATGTGTTTGTATGTTTGATGTGTTTTTATGCTTTTGAAAAAAAAATTTTGGATTATTTATTTGGTATGTTCTTTGTTATTTCTTGTTTTTTTTGTTTGAACTTTTTCGAAATTTTTTTTTTTTAAATTGCTGTCAATTTTGGTTTTTATTTTGTTCCTGGGATTCGCAGATTTGAAGAGAACACAACAGCAGACCTTCGACCTCACCCCTGCTTCGTCCTTCTGCCTTGCCCACCCAACACCCAACTCCTCCTCCCATTTCCGGCAGCGCAGTGCACCGGTGACCGGCGCCGACCCACAACCCACCTGCGTCGGACGTGTCCGGCGGCAACCCTGGCGACAGACAGCGAGAAGGTCCGCAGCAGCAGGTGCGTTAGGGGTGTGAGGAGGGCCGCCCTTCCTTCGACCGTCGTTCCACGGCCCACCGGCGACCGGCAGACGACTACTGGGCGCATTCTCCGGCGAAGACCGGCGCGACAGACCGGCAACCTTCCCCCACCACTGCCCGTGCGCTGTAAGTCGGGCTTCACTGTGGTCGTTTCCGTTTTTCGATCTGGAAATTAGGAGTTGTTCAATTAGTTGTATTTGTGTTGTTTTTGTTCTCTTATGATGCTCTACACATGTGATTGAACTGATAACTGAATTGTTGAGCGAACTCCACCCATTGTTGTGATAAATCGGAGTTAGTGAATTGAGGTGTTGGTTCT
>JACYFF010003369.1:68034720-68042435 GCA_017589665.1 Selenicereus undatus
CTATGTGATCGACTTCTGTTAAAAATCGCATTGCACAAGACTATAGTCCTTTGCCACCTACACTTTTAAATCAAGACCACGTTCTTGAAAGTATTATTTGATATTCATAGTTTTCAAAGTTGAGCTCCTTCATCAGTTGTTGCCCTTTTTTCTTAACAATCTTTACACTGAGTAGATTGTTTGATTGATGAATGGTCCTTGATTCAATATGTTTAAAATCAACCTAATCTTTTGCACTATCAACTCTTTTCTTTTCATGCTCTAAGAACATTTTTATTTACAACCAAGAATACTAAGCCATTTTGAATTTCGTCACCTATGGTTGAACATATTTCTCTTTTGATGACAATATTATTTGGAAGTATTTTGCCTTTCATTTGTTACAATACTATTAAACAAATATTGCCTCTGATTTTGTTAAAAATGTTTTCGTATAATGAGCCTTGCTTCACTCCATTACATATACTTGTATTCTGATGATTTTTTTTTTTAAATGCAATTGCACTTAGCTTCAATTCATATAACACCGAATGAGCACTTAATTGTCTTTGTTATGATTGTAAATTGCACTTCCCAAGCTGAACCTGCAAAGTTCTTGCCTTATCTATTTATGTAATTACTCTATTGAAAACTATTGTTGGAGTTATTTCATTATTCTATGATCCTAAGATGGAGACCTTCAATTTATTAAATTGAAATATGTTAAAAGGAGTTGTGAAACTTTCTTTTTCATGAAGTCCACAAACTCATTTTCCTCAAGTTTTTAGAATCACCAATCATGTGCTTTTGTGAAAATCATTTGAGTTGCTATGACAATACTTTAAGTATAAGACTAACTTGTTCTTTGCGTCATTTTTGCACCCAATGCTCTTCCAACCCTTTTATCTTTATAGTTTTGGCAATTTCATTTTGTGCTTTTGGCTCCTCATGAATAAGTGAGTAATATTGTCAAATTTGTTTCTTATAATTTCAAAAGCCTATCCGTGGATTTCTTCCTTTCCTAATTGATGATATATATTGTTGTAAAATTCCTTGTTTTGTTGATTTGTACTCCAATTACTTCTGATTTTCATGGTGAGTTTAAGTAAGCTCTATTTTGTATTCACTGTGGTTCATATCAACCTACAGTCATTTGAACATCTTGACCTTTATATGAAGTTTCTAGAAACAGAAATGTTTAGATAATTGTGGGGCCTTATTCTGAGTCGATACCTCATACAATACATTCTTTGTGAATAACAATGTTTGATATGTCCTTTAATCATTTGATCACCAATTGTTCGGCTTTTGAATCAACATTCATTGCCTCCTTGCATCTTATAGCTAATGTTAGGACCAATTATTTCTTAATACCACTTATATTGGGATTACTCAAGTTTCCCATTATTTTTCTTCTATCTGGGTTATGTTCATAATTTCTTTACTTAGTATTCACATTCTACTATCCATTCTTGGACCTAATGATCCACCTCAGTAATATTCTCCTCACTTGCAATATTGACATATTTTTCTCATAAGTGTTTTGTTTTGATTGTCTGTGGCATTTCTTTTGATACTCTCTGAATTTTTCATCCAAATTACTTATTTAAAAGGCTTTAATTGCAATTACACCTATAATGGATCACTTTCATAATTTATAAGTATCATTTTATTTGATATACGTAAAACTTATTCTTAAAATTAGTTTCTTCCTACATTGTCTATTCCTTTGTATCTCATATCTTTAGAGCCTAATGAATTGTAAAGGGTACTTTGTTTCTTTTCCAGCATGACTAATTAAATATGTTTTTGAATCTTGATATCTACACATGAGTACATTCTTCTTCAAATCAAATGATTGTCAGAACCTAATACTTTTGTTGTCATAATCTCTTTTCCTATTTTAATGGAAAGGTACTTATGTAGGTAACTTAGTTCAATACAAAAGTTGAGCCCACTATAACAATCACAAGTGATAAAAGTTAAGGTCAAGAATTCCTCTAACACAAAAAAAAAAATACCGTGGAAAACTTATCCTTTTTATGAGGCCACTAATCTTAATCAAACTTCAATATAATACAAAAGTTGAGCCCACTATAACAATCACAAGTGATAAAAGTTAAGGTTAAGAATTCCTCTAACACAAAAAAAAAAATACCGTGGAAAACTTATCCTTTTTATGAGGCCACTAATCTTAATCAAACTTCAATATAATCACACCACATGTAAGGATGCATATGTTAAAACTAATATTATGAAGACTGAAGCGCCATGCGTTAAGCAAAACAAAGCCATCAAAAAGCATATAACAACAAACTTGTATACTCTTAATACATATGGAATCAAATTGTAAATTAGTTAGAGTATCATATAGTTAATATTACAAGTTCGGCTAAACTAACATTAGCAACACATGAATTATCAGATAGGACACCATATAGGGTCATCTTCTCAAATATGACAGAGATCATTTAATGAAATAATTGTTAATTCCAATAAAAGAATGAGCTATAACTACATAAATAATACTAGATACAATAAAGTATCTACTAAGATGCTCTATAGAGCAATTAGTACGAGAATTTTTTAAGAGGAAAAAAATTTAGCTAATAAAAAATTTTAACTAGGAAGGTATGCTCAATTTGATTACTCTAGGACTTCAATTATCTTTCCAACTATGACGTTTTTTTTTATATATTATGTTCAAAGATGACTATGTACATTTCATATACTGACAAAAAGATATCGTTGTACAAAGTTAATCTAAAGAGAATTCTCTCCGTGTAAACCACATCAATAATGTGCTTTATAAATTTAATTTAAATAATAATATCAACAAGATCATATAAGATATGGTAGAGTTAATATAAATTTTACTAAACTGACTATTCATGTGTGTGACTATTAATTAATAGTAGAATATTCACTCTTTGAAAATATTAAAAATCGACCAAGGAAGTGATTTAAATGTAAGAAAAATAGAAAATTTTAATATGAATTGAACATTAAAAATAACAAGTATATTATTAGAATGGGAAAAAAATGAAGAAGGAATGCTCCAAGTATTAATAAATTAAATAATTTAATATGTTAATTTATTTTCACTATTTGACAAATAAATTAACTACTCATGTACTTGGCAATATATTAATTAAAAAGTGTTATTTAACTTGTAACCTTACATTGTAAGGGTTGTAACACCAGTATGAATAAAGAATTAAAATTCTTCATGTGTGATTAATAGACTTGAATTAAAAATCAAGCCAAATACCAATCCCAATTTTTGATTTCCCTTCATCAATTTTTCTAATTATAAACCATGTTATTTTTACGCAGCAAGTATAGCTCACCCACCGAAATCTAGTGGGCCAATAGGCTAATGAGATAAAGCTTAAGCCGAAAGCCCAAACTCATCTATACCTCTCACTCCCTCATAAAAGAGGAAAAGCAAGGCAGCCAAAGTCAAACCTTGGATGCGTTGGAACACAGATGAGGTAGCAAGCTGGCAAGTGCCATTTCGGTTCCAGTTATAGAACATACAAAGATAAAAAATTTGACATCTATGCTCATTCTCAATTTTCATTATGAAACAAAATGTCTTAGGCTTAACTTTAAAAAATCACCCAACCTTCTTTTAAAATTTTGAATAATTACTAAACTTTGAAAGGGTTTGAAAAACCACTAAATTTTAGCATTGGGCAAAAAATTATCAAACATTATTGTGTATTTGCAACTTACTTATTAAAGAAATACCCAATTATTTTATTTTCTTAAGTAAATAATTTCTAATTAATTTTCAAAGATCAAAAAAGGATGGAAAATTTTTTAATTCAAAGGATGACAACATTATATTTGAAGTAATTTAGAATTAATTTATTGTTTGAAGTAGGAGATTTTCGATTTATAGTGATAGTAACAAAAAGGGGAGGGAAGAGTACACTAGACACTTCTAAATCATCATACTCAATATAAGTAGGACCCAACAAAAATGTAATATGTATCAATAAATAGTCTATTATTTGAACCGAAGAAGACAATATTATAATTGTTACCAGAGTATAAGAAATTAATCATTCGATGACCATGTGCAGTTGGAGTGCTTCTTTCCTCGAATTTTTTTAATAGATTCTTTTTCTTCTTCTTTTACAGATTCATCACTGTTCGTTTGATACTCTCTTCTTTCAACTAAGATTAATGACAAATTGTAACTAAGTAGGGCCTGTTCTTTTCGTGGGTCAATCCATTTTGACCCACTTCAACTCACTTCAACCTACTTCAACCCACTTCAACCTACTTGAAAAAAAAATACCAACTTCAACCCACTTCAACCTATCTCAACCTACTTCAACCCACTTCAACCCACCCCTTCATAATTCTAATAATTTGTAAAGTATCATGTGAGATTTGGACCTATTGTGTTCGTGGGTAAATTAGGTGGGTAAAAGGGTGAAGTAGGTTGAAATTGGTTGAGGTGGGTTGATGTTGGTTGAAGTTGGTATTTTTTTTTGGAAAGTGAGTTGAAATAGGTTGAACTAGGTTGAAGTTAGTTGAACTTGGTATATTTTTTATGTGATGGGTTGAACTGGATAAAAATAATGAGAACGTCATTAATGTGTGATAATTTATGAAGTTATCCAAATTTTGTGAAATTTTTGTTTGTTATTTTTTAGTTTATATTTTTTTCAATTTGAATTTTTAATTTTTAGTTTTTATATTTCATTTTTCATTTTTCATTTTTTTAATTTTTACTTTTTAAATTTTAATTTTAATTTTAATTTTAATTTTTTTTTAATTTTTTTAATTTTTTAATTTTTTAGTCTTTTTCTTTTTCATTTTTTATTTTTTATTTTATTTTTTATTTTTTATTTTGATTTTTTATTTTTGATTTTTGATTTTCTATTTTTTTAATTTTTTAATTTTGTAATTGTTTTATTGTTTTATTTTTTTATTTTGTCATCCTTTTTTTTAAAAATTTTTAATTTTTACTTTTTTGTCTTTTAAATTTTTAATTTTTAATTTTTAATTTTTAATTTTTTAATTTCTTATTTCTTATTTCTTATTTTTATTTTTATTTTTAATTTTTAATTTTCAATTTTTAATTTGTAATTTTTTAAATTTCTTATTTTATAATTTTTATTTTGTTTTTCGTATTCTACATTTTGTTATTTATAATTTTTTTTTCTTAATTTTTAATTTTTAATTTTTTAAATTTTCTATTTTATACTTTTATATTTTATATTTTTTTATTTTATATTTTTTTGGAGGTAAGTTGAAGAAGGTTGAAGTGGGTTGACGTTGAAATAGGTAAGTTGAAGTAGGTTGAAGCAGGTTGAAGTGAGTTGACGTTGGTTGAAGTAGGTTGAAGTTGGTCTGTTTTTTATGTCGTGGGTTGAAATGAGTTAAAATAATGAGAATGTAATTAACGTGTAATAATTTATGCAGTTATCGAAATTTTGTGAAATTTTTGTTGGTTATTTTTGTTACTTTTTTTATTTTTGATTTTTACTTTTTAGTTTTTTATTTTTCATTTTTCATATTTCGGTCTTTTTTGTTTTGACTTGTTCATTTTGTATTTTTTATTTGTAATTTTTAATTTGAATTTTTTTGGTGTTTTTTGGTAATCTTTAAATTTTTTTTTTGGTATTTTATTTTTTATTTTTTGTGTTCTATTTTGAATTTTCGGTTTTGTATTTTATTGTTCTCGTTAATTTTGGTTTTCGATTTTTTTTTTGTTAATATTTTTGAATGTTTATTTTGATGTTTATTTTGTACTTTGTATTTTTAATTTTCTTCTTGTATTTCGTAGTTTTATTTTTTAATTTGTAATTTTTAAATTTCTTATTTTATATTGTTTTATTTTATATTTGTTATTTCCTAATTTTTGTGGTTAATTTTTAATTCGGAATTTTTTATGTGTTTAATTTTTATTTTTTATATTTTATGGTTTATGTTATTTTTTATTTGTTTTTTTGTTGTTTTCATGTTTCATTTTAGTTTGTAATCAGGTTTGCAATTTTAGAGTCTGTTGTGTTGTATGTTTCTGATGGAGGTCGGTGATCAGGTTTACAATTTTATCGTAGTTTGTTTCAGTTGTGCGTACTGTTTACGCAGTCGGTTAATTGTAACTTTGAACGTGACGCTGCAAATTAAATAAAAATAGAATCAGTAAGTGACTGTAAAATGCGAACATGACTGAACGATGAACAAATGCACATACATACGGAAATGCTGACATCAATCCATCGCACATATAAAGCGACGCAAACATACGAGCACCTGTCAGTCCTACCTTCTGAAGCATTTAATTTCTAGTGGAATGAGAAGCCCAAATTTCATTCGCTATTTGATTCCTAATTTCTTTCATCGCATTCTTACCATCTTGATCAAATAGGTTAACAGCTGGCGTTGGATCAACGCTGAACGACCTTGGTGAGATTTGCATCCCCTTCTCATGGAGACGGATGAAATTGTGGAGTGTACATGCTGCAATGACAATTTCTATTTGTGATTCTAAACTCATTTGAGGCATCCTATCATCCAAAATCTTCCAAGTGTTCTTCAGAACACCAAACGTTCGCTCCACTACTCCGCGTAAAGGCGAATGTCGATAGTTACGCTAATTCCTATGAGAACCTACTCGTAACGCACAGAGAATCGAAACATAACACCACACAATAACATAAACGCATACATACTCCAATCCGCTTACACAGTCACATGCAAAACCCTCTTGACTTGATGTACCTAACCACAAACTCATCATCCAAGTCCAAGAAAAGAGGTTCTTCCTTTTTTTGAATGATGTAGTCCATAACGCTCCATATGAAATCCGTTCCCATGGCAGAAACTTCGGGATGTTGCTTCAGGCGTGCCTGCACCTGCTTCGTAAGGGATGGTTGATGCTTCGCCTTCTCCCTCATGCGAAGAAAAGCAAGGGCTTGGTTGACCTCATCTTCTCGCGACGACCAACTCATAAGCGCTTGGCGTTTGCCATCGCTGGAGGTGCCCCCTTCACTTTTTCGCTTCCGGGAGCTGTGATCAGTCTTTGGTGGAGATCGACTTTCCTCCGCACGAACGCATTCCATACCGTCCTCGGATCCATCCTCATTGGTGTCGTCACTATCACCGACATGTTCGACGAAATCAATCGCCTTTCCCTTCGACCGTTGGGTTTGGTTGCTCGGGGAACCAACCATCCCAGGGGCGAAGCTCATTTCCCCTGTCGCGTGCTTCCCGTGGAATGCGGATTTCATCTTGTCCAAGTTCGCTGGCATCTTCTTCCGGAACGATTTATACTTGCCACCATATCTCTGCACAGGATAACACAAATGAACATTTATAATTAGAAATCCCAACCACGATGTTACGTAATATGAAATAACTGGTACAACTGTACACCATTTACCTGGAGGAATTCTTCCCAAGCGGAGTCGGGCACAACCACAGCCCCTGTAGTCGGATCAATACCCACCCCTGTTCTGCCAACCAGAAATTCCCAAGCCGCCAACTTCTTTCGTAAATCATGACAACGGTTTTTGATTTGGGTGGTCTCCTTATGAATCCCTTCATTTTTCAGCATCACCCTCACTAAACTCCACTCAAACTTAACTGCTCCTTGACCTCTTTGTTCAACCAGAACATCCAATAACTTTTCATCATCCCTGTTTGTCCAATTAGCAGATTTTTTCGCTGAAGCGGCCATCGCATTCAACTTGCTATATCCATTAACATTTCAT
>JACYFF010003369.1:68051248-68079394 GCA_017589665.1 Selenicereus undatus
TATATATATATATATGTATATATATATATATGTATATATATATATATATATATATATATATATATATATATATATGTATGTATGTATGTATGTGTGTGTGTGTGTGTGTGTATGTATATATATATGGAGCCAGTTGGAGTTTTTTTCTTTCCCGCTCCTATTTGGTTGCATTCTGCTTTGGATCTTGGATTAATTCGTTCTTACAATTTTTCTTGCTATATTATTCTATATATAAGACTTTTTATCTATAGGTTTACAAGAATGTGAATCGCCTATATTCTGGGCAATCTATGTCTTTGTGAGTAAGACTTCTGACGATTTAGGTTTGAAAAGCGAGGTCCGTCTCTGAGCTCCATGTGCTTATGCAACCCACCTACATCTCATAATATGGCGTTTTTTTATCCCTACTCTTTCAGATGCGACCTGTGTGTAACAAGCAGCTTTCTTCATGACAGGGTTGGATTATGTCTAGGGTAGGTCGGTCCCCTTCGAATCTTTTCGCCAAACCTCTTCCATCCTCTTTGATTTCATCCCTCTCGCTCTCCTAAAGGGGATCCGCTTGGGTATGCCCAATATCACATCCCTTGATGCCGTTATTCGTGATTGATATGGTGCCTATCAATCTCTTTCTTTCCAAGGGGACTCTTTCAAACTTCCTTCAAAAGGCATATGACGTAGACCTGCCAATCAATATTATGCCATCCTTTTTTATCGGCTTGGCATGCAAGCAACCTTGATCCGAAACGGAGTGATCCCTCACTCTAAAACAAGCCGGTGGTGATCTCATCGTACCCCCCTTTTTCTTTGCTTGAGTCTCGAGTAACAGAACTTTTGACCTTTGGACCCTTACGTTCTCTCCGAAACAACAACCTATCCAGTTAGAAAGAATATCTCTTATTGTCCGAGTGTAGGGATGGCAGTATAGTCCGAATTCGATGTAAATTCGATCCGATTTGTGGCAAAATTATCCGATTCGAATCCAATAAAAAATAATCCGATTCAGAGTCCGATAAAAATAATCCGAATCCGACTCCGATCCAAGCGGATTTGGAGGAGAGTCCATCCGATCCGATTAACATCCGATCCGATATCTTTTTCTAATAATTTCAACTTTTTTTGAAGATAAAAAAATCTTAATATGATAACTCTCAAAAAATCCACATAAGGTTTGCACTCTACGTGTAGTACACTTTTCTTTCTTAGCTAATCTCTTCCTTTTTCTTGATCTTTTTCTCGTTCTCTTATCTTTGTCAATCAAAGTTTTACTTTTTCCCTTTCCTTCCAGCTATTGTACTATTGTCTATCCCTTTCACTCTAAAGTGAATTTATATTCTCTTTTTCCAACACATTTTTCCTTTAACACATTGAAATGTTTAATATAAAAAGCTATTAGACATTAAAGAGGTATTTAATATTGGACTTACAAGTGGGCAAAAATAAGGTTGGAAATAAAAAATTGTGTAAGTACTGAATAAAAATATATAATGGGATTATATCCGATTATATCCGGATTTAATCCGATCCGAAACCAATCCGAATTCGATTTAACATCCGATCCGACGGAGTCGGATTTGGATTGGATTTTCAAATCCGATTATTAATTGGATCGGATTTGGATGTCTATACATCCGATCCGAATCCGACCCGTTGCCATCCCTATCCGAGTGAAACCCTCTTTGAGTTGAACAAAGCATGAGTGACGGTTGTAGTTAAGAATTTTAGACCTGCTTTGAATTACCATAGATACAATACCCTACCCTATATGATATGATAAAAAGAGGAGATTGTTTGCCCGACTTTTGCACTTTCAGTGGTACTGAGACTCTACCACTACCCTTTATCAAGCTGGTTTACAATAGTGCGAGAATAGCGGCTAAAAGATTCCCAATTATCTTATAGCATCGATGAGTCAAGGTAATAAGATCTTTTAGTAGTTTTTTTTATTACCCAGCTTATCAGGCACGAAACTTAATCTTCTCGCTACAAACTCCATTCCTGCGCTGATTGGTTTCTTTCATGCATCTTGGCTTTAGGCTCGGTCGGCTCAGAAGTGAACATAGAATAAAGGATCTCAGGTTATCGCTAAACCCCGATCTGAGCTTCTACGGTTTTGGGGGAATTAGGTGAAAAATCATCAATTCAAACGGACTTCCATTGAAGCTACTATACTATATACTGCCGACGAATGCGCGACTCCTCCTTCAATTCAAAAGGCAGTTTTCTTCTTGAGGAAGTTAGTGGATTGAGAATAGTTAGCCTATTTCTTGTCTTTCTTACTGGGAATTCAGGATAAGGGTTCCAAAAAAAAAATCCAATTGATAACAACGCTAAAGTTAGATATTAAGTAAGATAAGTAGCTAGTAGCAAGCCGTTTTCTTTCAAAAGCAAGCACTTTAGTATAAGCAAGCCAATGAAAAATCCTGTCTGTGAGAAAGAAAGTGAAATCAAATTATTTAGGAGATTTCCTGCGCATATTATCTATCTGTGATAGAGGTAGAAGTAGGGTCTCAGGTTAGGGCAAAAGCCTATTTCCGTTTACTTGTCTTAGCGTATTACCTAGGTATATATATATACATATATACATATGTTCCCTTTCGATAGAGCTGTAGTTCTCTTTGCTGTCGATTCAGCTGACGGTAGGTTCCATTTTGATTGCGGGGAAAGTCCCAGTGCCTAGCTATGACGTTCTAGTGCCAGTTGATTCCTTGCATTTAGAAAAAAGTGATTCGATTTCAATGCAGCTAAGAATCTCCAGACCAGTTCCTATTTTTGTACCCTATCCAGTTTGAGTTCCAGTTCCAACTTCTTTCATTGCTTCTGCCTTTCCTAGGGTTTCAATGGAGGTTCTAGTCATTCTGACTTCCATTCATTCCTATTATGCCTTCAAGCGAGTTGCAGTCTTAAGGCAAGTTGACTCTTCAAGCCAGGCCAATGAGAGAGCAGGAGTATCCCACAAGCCAACAAAACTTTTGACTTCCCGAGTAGTTGATAAGGCAAAAGCAAAGGATAGGGATTTTGTTTTACTTTACTAAAAAGTTTAGAGATTTTCTTACTCGACCAATAGGTGGCACAGGATCCCCTTAGCCAGCATTAAAGTATAAGAAAGCAAACCGGGTAAGCCCTTTTCTTTAGAGAATGCCAAGCTAATTACTCGTTAATAAGCAGCAGGAGAGGATAGGGTGCTCTCAAATTTTCTAAGAAAGACAGGGCCTCCGAGTCATTTTGCATGTTGGAAAAAAGACAAACTATGGGCTCGGGGTATCGGTCGTGACGCTTCTAATCCATATATCACCTAGGAACTCACTGTTGAAATTCCGGCAACTTGTTCACTTCGTTCTATTATATAATGGATCTGCCCTCATCAAGAACTCTCGCCAAATAAGCCTTCCTATTATGTAAGAATGCACTACCACCATGGTTATTCATTCCTATGCCGGGGCCAGGGCAGATGAACTTCACTTTGCACATGCGTTCATCGATGGCTGATCATATAACGTAAAAGAAAAAGACCGCTTAATAAGACGCATATTCAAACTATCTAATAGTTGAACGAGGTACGAACTAGTGCTAGCTCGGGCTTGGTAACAAAGGTACTAGCGAACCTCGTAACGGAGAGGCAGCTTATTGTAGCAAAAAGAATCAGTAATCATCAATGCATAAGGGAACAGTACGAAGCGATGATATGCTTCGCAAGCAAATGGGTCAATGACTAGATAGCCACGGTAAGATGGAAAGCCTGCGCTAATGCCCTTAGAGTTGTCGGTCGAATTACCGATCAATTAGATTCTTGGATGAGCGGAACATCTTTGAGACAAATCATCTCTACCCGAGTACATAGCTTCATCCAAACCAAACCATGGATCCATGAATTGTTGAGAACAGAGCTTCGTAGTTGAGGGCTTTGAGCCGATGAGCGATATATAATCCTAGGATTAGAACTATGGTGTACTGCTCCCCAATAATATAGTTGTTTGATCTTTTCTATTTTTGATATTCTAGGTGTTTTGCCTAGTCTTCATTTCCCTTTTTTCTATTTTTTAATATGGATAGCCAGAGAGCATGAATAGGCCTACATGGGATGGAATGAGAGAAGGACTGAACCACAAAAGGCAAACAAACAAAAATGAAAGCCTTGGAATGAATTGGTTTTATCAACTGCTGAATAGATTTCGAAGCTTCACTTAAGTAGGTCTTTAGTATGATTTGCTTTATCTACTACGACGGTTTAGATTAGTTAGTTCATCTACGATCTTTCTTAAGAGAAGATACGAATGTACGACAGTTCCCGTTTGTAGACTCGCAGGACTCGAGAAGTAGACACCGAGCTTTACTTGAACAGAAGGCTTTCAAGTTTGGAAGCCTTGTATAGTAAAGGAGCTTAGAGATTTTTGCATGGTCGATTAGTGAGCATCACATCTCGGTCAATCAATCGGTCCAGCTAATCCATCATTCTCTCTCGTGCGTTATCACTCACAATAGCAATCCTTTCTTGTTGAAGAAAATCCTACGTGATGCCGATGCATGAACCCCCCTTTACCCCTTTTTTGATGAGTAAGCTCCGTAAGCTAGCTCTTTGTTGGTTAGCCTGCCCCCTGGTAAATGAATGTCAGGTGCTCCCCTCCTTCTAAAAGAAAGAAGCAGATTTTTTAATTACGTTTTTGAGGTATCGTTGTCCTTGGGAATCATTACACATTCATTGAAAAAGTATCCTGCCATTCTCTTCCTTTTTTGCCTAGCTTCAGAATTGAATCGATGACCTTTCAAAGGCTATAGTAGCTCTATTTTCACTAGTTGAGTGACCATACAAAGGGTTCCAGCTGAAAACTTACCTCCTTTAGTAAAACTGCGGCCACTTCATGGATGGGAAATGGATCTGATGGGTAAGCCACCATCAAGCAAACAACAAACGTTCATACTTGTTGCAACGGATTGTTTTTATGAGTGAGCTGAAGCTACATACCGAAGAGCAACTGAACGAGCTCCCGTTGCTCGGGGTTTCCTATCCTTTCTTGGTTCTGAGTCAAAGTATGTACTCAGCTATATTATTCTGACGAACCAGTCCATCCTCTCCCTTACAGTCGAGCATAATGAAGAAACTCTCCCTATATAAAGAGTATCTGCGTAAGACCTCATATGAACTATCTCACTCACTGTCGAAGGAAGTCTTCGTATGAAGAAGAAGGCTAGCTATACAGGGGAATCTCTCTATATATGAAAAATTAATGTACATCGACCCTTTCCCTACCCCGACGTTCTACCTTTCTTAAGGCCCTAAAACTACTTTAGAAAGAGCATATGAAGGGGACTCTCGGTTGATCTTCTTTCGACTTATCGTTTGAATTGACGTTCTATTCTTTCTTAAGAACTCACTTTAGCATCTGAAAAATCTAACTGAACAGTCTTCGCTACTTCGTGCCGCAACTTGGAAGTCTAGCTACCTATCTGTCTCCACCTCTGGCAATATATCTATCCCACTCTGTCCAAGCAGTCGAGTTTCGCTTCTTTCCTGTAAGTCAGTCGATCTTGATTTGTTCTCTTCCCCCTTTCGGTAGAGATCTGAACTCCATGATTTTATTCTTTATTCTATTCTCGAATTTAGCTTTATCAAATAATTGATGATTCGAACTGAATAAGAGATAGCGTAAGACTTTCCGCGTAAGAGCTCTTCAAACCTTGTCCTATCGAAGCTGCGCTCATACTCCTGGAAGTGTAAATGGTTTTCAAGAAGAAGAATATATGAGAGAATAAAGATTTGGCCAAAAGGATAGCCAAGAAAATGCCTGCTTTGGCACGGGGATCCTCTATTTTCTTTATGCCTAGTGGGCTTAGTAGAAAACTTCTGGAGAAGACTTCTCCAGAGAGCATAGGTGTAGGCATTTTATTGATTCAATAGGAAGTTATGAGAATGCATTTTCCCAAAAAAAAAGAAAGGGACAAAGGTGCGAAGCGAATTGCTTCATTTTTTTTTCATGCAGCATGAATACAGTTAATAAAAAAAGATGAGACAGAGTCCACGAGGACAGCTTTCTTTATATTATAGGCCTGCCTTATAAAAGATGCGACTAGCATATTGTACTGGCCGTAGGGGACTCAAGCCTTCGTCGATTGATCTACGCTCCTCTCCCGGTCGTCGAGGTCGTTCCTCTCTTTATCAGTCTTTTCACTTCATACCTCTCCTTTCGTAAAATCAGCTTATACACAAAAGGAATGGGGCCCCTACTGAAAGCAGTGGGATAAAGTTTGGGGCCAAAGAATTCGCTCATTCCTCTAGCTTACATTACATGATTGATTTGGACAATAGCTCAAGGGTGCACATGGCGATGGATGCTTCTTGTCCTATCTATGAAGTGAGGTTGCTTTGGTAATGTGAGCTTGCCTACTATTTTTGGTGTTGATGCATGGGCAGTGGAGGTTATGAAATAATTATTTATGATACTTATGTTTGTGAACGTGAACCAGTGATGACTGTTACGTACTTGGCCAAGGAAATCCTCCATGCTCAAGAGCTCTTGGAAACCATGGGTTTTGTAGCTCCCACTAGAGAGGAACGGTTAATAGGTTGGCCCCTGCGTGAAAGTGAACACTGATGGGGCCTATCATTGCTATGAAGTTCGTTTCACCAAAAGATACATATAGTCGATATCGTCATTTGAGTTAAACTCCTTTCAATAACAACAATACGTAATGACTTGACTATTACGTATCGGCGTTCCCGTCAGGTTGTTATAGAAGTCTAGCAGTAGACCTTGTATTGAGATGTTCAGCTCATGTAAATAACAACTTCTCTCTTGTGGACGGTATCAAGCATCTCATGGCTCATGATTGGACTGTGAAAGTCAAAAAAGTGTTCCGTGAAGCAAATGGGTGTTCTGACTGGCTAGCGGGACTCATGCTAATAAATTGCTCAACTACTCACTTTAAGTAAAATAAGAAGTCCCACTGCTATTATTGCCCTAAGATTTTATTCCGCTAGTTCGTTCATCGTTCAAAGAGAAGCGAATCGCTCTATACGTATATCTTTTTTCTTCATTCGGTCGCTTAAAGAAGGCATCCTCCCAATAAGAGTTCAGTCGTTAGGCCGAAAGATACGTATAGTCAATAACGACGAAGAGCGAACGGAAGACTAGTTAGACGTCAAGACTCACTCCGTTCGTTGAGTGAGTCTATAAGCTTCTCTTCGAAGCTTTTTCCTATACAAGGCAAGTCTATTGTTGTGTTTTGAAATTAGGGGAAACAAAGCTTCAAATCAAACAAAGAGGTTGGGTTGTTCATTTCATTGATTTGACTTCACTTTACTTCATATTCTTCATAGGGGTCGAGTGGGTAGTGAAGGCTCAGTTAGTAGATTTAGTAGACAGAAGCACCTACTCAAAAGAAATAAGCGGAACTT
Source organism: Selenicereus undatus (assembly GCA_017589665.1). Taxonomy (NCBI): domain Eukaryota; kingdom Viridiplantae; phylum Streptophyta; class Magnoliopsida; order Caryophyllales; family Cactaceae; genus Selenicereus; species Selenicereus undatus. Next base: position 68,058,639 of record JACYFF010003369.1, read on the forward strand.
TATGAAGCTTGCCTCTATCAGAGAAAGAGCCATTGCATGCTAGCAGGGTTCCAAACTTGTGCACCCAGCTTTCTTTGAAGCCCCTACTTCATGGGATATTTGAATATTTCTATAATATAAGAGAAGCTCGAAGAGCTTTCTTCTCATGCTTGAGCGAGCACATCCCCTTTCTATTAGTTTTGTTGTCAAAAGGCTTTCCTTTCGTTCCTCTGATTCAGCGTAACTCGTGACTCAACTAAAAGGAGAGGAGCTTTCTACTCCTATCCTTTCAGTCGAGCTGCCATGCTCCTCTCGTTGTCACGCTTCGCTCCTCTCCTTTCAGTCTTTTGGCTTTCGCTCCTTCTCCATGTGATAGGAATAAAGCAAACCAGATTGGGCTATCAGATCGTAACGGAACTATGAAGACTGACTAGTGAGAAATCACCCTCTACTTAATGACTCAAGACAGCATGGGGCATACTTTGAACGAGAGGGGGAAGCATCCACTCTTGCTTCTATCTAGTAGAGCCTAACAGTCTCATCCAAGCCTATAGGAGATGTAGGTAGCTGGGGTTCTCCTCCAATCGGTAATGAATCGGTGACCTTAGAACTATGTTTAGTGTCACACTTAGGTTAGAGTAAATCCATAGAAATCGTTAATAACTCTACGCTGCTTTTTAGGTAGTTCAAACACAAGGAAAACAACTGAGATAAGTATGTCCGTCCACCTAGAACCAACCTGAAAGTGGGGCGGGAACTATATAGGTCAATGGACTGGGAACTAAAAGCATCGATCACAACAGGAGAGGCAGGTAGCTAAAGGAAAGGCGAACAACCACTGAAGCTCTGTGACCCGTACTTAGTATGAAGACTAATAGGGAGCATTCAAAAAGATGTTTTCATGTCAGCTTATTTGTACCAAACCTTTCCAACATTGTCGAAAAACTTGCGCAAATCTATCCATAATTCCAATCTGGGTTTGCGACGACTGTTGATGGGTTGTGTTAGCTAGGCCTTTGTCTGAGCCAACAGAAAGGCCCTGAAAACGTGAATTCAATTCTCTTGAAGTAGAAAAAACCTTCTCCAGTTCCCCGCCCTACTGCCTTACTCTGTCTGTGACTTAATCTTCTTGTCCATAGTGACATCTTCATTTATTATAATACTGAACTGCCATTTCATAGCCAGTAGGATAATAAAGAGAGCCTGCTGCTTCAGGTGATTCACCCTCTTTTTCTTATCATCTTTATATACCTCAACCCATCATTTGAAGCATTTTCGTATAACCGCACTGAAGTATCATACTCGACAGGAACCCCGTGCCAAACAGGAACGGGGTGAAGTAGTAGCATAGCATGGAGCTTTTTTAGGCTAACCTATACGCCCTTTTAATGAAAGGTGGTGCATGAAACCATTTCCGCTCGTATCAATAGAGGAAAAAAATAGGCGGCTTTATTTGCATAAATAAGAAAGGGCATATCCAAAGCCTTTTAAGCTACGAAAAAGGGAATTGGTCTTTTATGATATCCAATAAACGAAATTTCTCGTCTATATGATTGAATTTAGTGATAGAGTTAGACTTAGATTCGGTACTTATTAAGCATCGAAGGCAGGACTCTTTCCCACAATAGAGATTGTCTAATTCAAACCATGCCAAGAGAAGTTTAATAACGATCTAACATTTTGATTTCTCTCACATTCCACTTTACAAAAATGAACATTACAGATACAGAAAATCATCTCATTTTTCGAGAACTTTTCGTGTCTTCTCCCTGCTGTTCTTGATCGCGACCTTTCTATTTCTATTCTACCTTTTTTTAGCCATTTTTATTCATAAAAGAGAACGAGAAAATATTAGGAAATGGGCAGCACAGGTAGGAGCCGATGTTGACTTTTCGTATTCTTCGAAAGGAGTGAAACTCCGCATCCGAAGCTTATAACAGACTCAAAACTATGCACAGCCTATGCCCCCCGGCCCTGGATTTATCGAGTCCATAAAAAGGGAAGATCGATATGAATGTTTGATACCTCTCTAACTTATTTTTCTCAGTCAGTCGGTGCGCTCTTCCTGAATTGCTCTGTATCGCCCCAAAAAGCACAAAAGGCGGATCCAATACCAAGGCGACTTTCGTCTGAGCTTACGGTATCCGCTCGCTAAGGAGAACCGAAATGACTGACTTTCCAGCAGTGACTACTATCGAATCAAAGGCTCCGAAAGTCAACATAGGTAGATTTCTTTTTCACTTATCACGTCATCTGCTTCGCTTTATAGAATAGAGAGACCGTTGAGGAATTGGCATCTATCTTGCCTACTCCTGCCTCGAGAGAAGTGAAATCAAATCAGGTCTGCTCTTACGAGCGACTCAACTGCAATTGAAATGCTTTCAACAATTGAATTGACTATCTATATGGACGATCCATTCGGTTCTTTGATTTCTTCTGACGGTATCTTTTCTTTTTTTTTCTTTCAGGGAATCAATAAGAGGCATTATGCGTTCTGTTCGAAGCGTAATGCAAGAACGAGTAGGATATCCGCTGTAGGGTAGCTGGCTTTACTGGTTTCATGCTTGGTGGTGCGGTCCCCTCACTAGCCCCATTCCACTCGACGAAACCCATGGCCGGAAAGAAGAGGTCGATCGATGGTCACCCTTAGCACTCCCCATAAAGACGTAGATGTTCAGTGCAAAGGCAGACCGCTGCTGGTCGCCTTAATTGCGCGCTATAGATCAGATCCTAAGTAGCTATAGGATGAACCCTGGAAGAGGCCCTTAATGGAGTAAGCGGGTAAGGTGAATCTCCGTAACGATTATAACGGCCGAGCTAACCGTTGATTCAATGTCCTCATGATCGGGGCACCAGAATGATTGACGCTCTCAACTAGGTCTTTTCCACTTGTGCTTAACACATGATGATTTGTGAAAATCCTCATTCTGTACATCTCCTTGTCAATTTGGGCATGAGCTCACAGCCAGGGGAGAATGAATGGCTCTGTGACTCCATATTTCGCCTTGAAGGGAAAGCAAAGCTACGTCTCGTCAAGGGGCTTACCCGACCCACCTACATCCATCCCCTATTGCCTTTTCTCGTTTATGGAGCGACTTGTGCGTAGGTTTGAATGACAGGGTTTGATTGTTTTCTCATTAATTCGGGATCCTTACCTCAACGGTGCCGAAGTTTGGTTACACCTCGGGGATCTATCCCATGTCCCCAAAAAAGGGTTCCCAGAAATAGACTTTCGCACCATGCTAAATCTAGGGGTGGCATAATATAATAGCCTATTAGTTGCTTATGATTTTTGATAGGAGTTGTGTTGTGGCCGACCTGGGTTCCATTCCTAAATAGATTCATAAGTGGGTGGAGCGCCAAAAGGAGGTTCTTTCCTATCGATTCAGTTTAGGTTCTTTATAATAATGACAGTCGTATAAAAGCTTAAAGAGAGATTCCAATCATAATCCTTTAGAAGCTGGCATTGCGTTTCGACTCCTCCTCGTAGCAGTGTTGTTGAATTCGATTCATCAACTAAGGCTGCTGGCGCAACTAAGCGAATTCCTAAATCACATCACCACGTGGGAGCCGCCGACTTTTCACCACACTCACACATATCTTTTTCACTTTTCGTTGACAGATAAGGCCCACTTAATTATCTCCTAGTTAATTGAAACTCTTACACCTTTTAGATCTATAGATAGCTGCACTCTTTCTTCTTTTTCTTACCGTTATGCCTATTTTCTAAGACCATCCTCAAAAAACAACGAGAGATGAAAAGACCTCTTTCTTTGCCTATATGGATGGCTAGAAACCAGAACTGGGACAGAAGAAATTCAATTACACCAGCACCAAATGCACTTAGCTAATATGGGAGGTATTCCCAAGATAAGTTGAATGAAACTAGCCTGTGAAGAAACCGTCATATAGCACTCAATCAAAAGCAACCTACTCTGCTGATGCTTTTCATACTCCAGGTTATTTGGCTTGAACAGAGGCGCGTAGCCCTTTATTCTTCTGAAGAATTAGATGGAATCAAAATGTTCTATAGCCCTCCGAGTGCTATAGAAAGAACTGGGGGAACTAGATGTGTTGCTTAAGAAAACTCCCACTCGATTAAGGGACAGGTTGGTACTGATACTGAAATAAGTGGCACTCCTAAAAGATATTACCTCCTGGCGTCAATCGAAAGATATTCTCTCCCTGAATACGTAAATGAAAAAAGGAATAAAGATGCTCTTATTGAGCCTGGAACTAATAGGAAAGGAACTTTGAGATAGGAGGGTACCGCCAAGAATGCAACTAGCAACTTCTACTCGATCGAAGAGAAAAGCAGGATCAAAACTAAGACAATAGATTTTTAGCACTTGTTGATACTAAATCTTATGACAAGGAAAAAGTACTCCTCCGGCGCCTCTAGGTAAAGGATTTCCCATACAATTACTTCAGCCATCTGTATTCAGCTTAGCCCATATGGGTAAAGTGGAACATTAGCAAGACATCACATCTTAGATAACCGTTCCAACATGAGTCTCCTCTTCTGTTACAAGCCCATGTAAATCGTTAGTCCTAGGATAATGGCCTTTGCCATGCAACTTTGCTCTATCGTCCTAAAGTTGAACATCGCTTTCGTTTCTTTCAAAGCAAAAGTAGCGCCAGGAAGCCAGTAACAGCGTGAACCGGTCAAATACATGATCACAAAGCTATAAAAAAGTATGAGAGTTGTTTACAATTAGATGGAAAGAAAAACTTTCCCCCGCATTGGAACGTAAGCAAGGCTCCATAAAGTCTAGTTAAGCGAGAGTAATGCGCGGGTAGTTGGCCTTGTTTTCGAGTTCCCCCTGCCTGTTGAAAGTCTACTCCTAATTATACGTTAGTTCACCATAGGCGTCTGAAGGGGGAGTGGGGTTGAAGCAAATTTTTTGTGTGTGAATGTGGGAGCTTAAGTGGACACTAAGTAATGAATTGATTGATTGTCTTTGCCTGGAGGTTTTCTCTGTCCCTGTGTAAGGGTACTGAAGATATATCAATGACTATCATGAAGCCTATAGTTGAAAGGGCAGCCGACCAAGGCTTGTAATATATTCCGCAATAAATGTTTCATTTAAGGAATAGAGTGTGTTTAATGGCATTTGGTCACGTTCTATTAAAGCTTCAGAATAGGTTCTTTAGTAGTCTGAAAAGAATGAATACAAACTAAGTCCCAAAACTAATCCACAAAGATGCATCCCAAAATATAGTACAAAAGAACCTCCCACAACAAAGAAAAAAATGAAAAGCATTTCTTTTTCCTCCTCGATATATTGATCTACAATCTTTTTCTTCAAAAGTGCTTTTCTTTTTTTTTTTACGAGCCACAGGAAAATGTTTTAAGATGCGATCATGAATTGAACCAAACTAAAACGCAAAACTGTCGACAGGCCGGAACATCAACAGCAAACGAAAGATGGCCAGGCCTCGGTTCCTAGGGTTAGAGTATTCCCTATTATGAGCCTACTCAGATCAGAACGTTAGACGTTGATTTTCTTTTGTCTATCAGTCAGCTGGCTTTAAGCAACCTTTACATTTTATGCTAAGATCCCGAGTCTCCAAGTAGGCCTTCCCTGCCACTCACTACCTTGGCTTTTCAGAGAATCCTGCTCCTGTGTCGTCAGACTTGTAGCTTCGCAGTCTACCGGGTGGGTTTGTTTATCTTTCCAGTTTCGAGTGTCTTCTTGGATAGTTATAGCGGCCCATAGGCGCAAGATGTACCTTGTGGGGGGGCGGCGGTCCCCTGGACATAGTCCTTTTAGGCAGTGGCCATTTAGTCCATGGTCCATTGGATGGTCAGTGTAAGGCTAGAAATTGGAACACATTGATTTCGCTCGTTCCCGTCCTTCGCTTCAGGGCCTGTCCCTCAGTGTGGTCAGTACTCTATATTATCACGCAGCGAAGCTTACACTTGTTCACTAATTATTACGGTTCACTAAGGCTTCTTTCCTCCTCCCTTTTCTGCTCACTCGTAGGGGTTTGGACCCCCACAAAGGGGGAGAGAGTCGACTGAACATCTCAGCCATTGGCGGGAATTTCGCCCACATCCGATCCCCAATCCTTCTTCACCCCGGATGATCGTCTTGAGTGAATTGTGATTTCGTAAAAGAGTGTCGGGCAAGCAAGAGCCCCTTCGTCACAGTATTTACTTATGGGCTAACAGGTCACACTTTGGCCAAGTATCCTACAAAGAGACTCCCGAAAGCGAGAAGTATTAAAGGAATGGCCGTAGGAATTGGCGCATCATGACATCGTAAGATGTCTCGCCTGAATAAATTAGTTGGTACTAGAAATGTTATCAAAAGTGAACGAAAGGAGTAATAAGAAGTGAAAAGGACAGAGACACTTCCCAACCAGAAAGCAAACTTCCCACTGATGGTATACTTAGTGTAGGCAACCTCTAAGATCACATCTTTGGAATAAAATCCAGTTAGAAAAGGAAATCCAATTAGAGATAAGCTGCCCATGAGCATCGTGGCATAGGTAAAAGGGAACGAGGAGGCGAGCCCCCCCATCTTCCACATATCTTACTCATCCAACATGGCATGAATCACCGAACCTACAGTCAGGAATAGTAATGCTTTAAAAAAGGCGTGATTCATTAAATAAAAGACAATAACCGAATAGTTAGAAATGCCATAAGCAAAGATCATATAGCCAAATTGACTGCAAGTTGAATAAGCTATGACCCTCTTTAGATCGTTCTATAATATTCCAATGGTTGCCACAAGGAATGATGTCATAGCTCCTGCAAAAGTATTAACAATTAAAGCCGTAGGTGGGTATTCAAATAAAGGGGAACACCTTGCTATCATGAAAACACCAGCTGATACCATAGTAGTTGCATGAATCAAAGCAAATACTGGAGTGGGACCCTCCATAGCATCGGGTGACCAAGTATGCGATCCTATCTGTGCAGATTTTCCAACAACACCAATAAAAAGTAAAATACAAATCAGAGTTATGGCATTCAATCTCATATTGCATAAAATCCAAGAATTTCATTGGGCACTAGCACAAGCAAAAATAGTGGAAAAGTTTACTGTTTGAAATAGAGTAAAACAACCCGAAATGCCAAGAGCTAATCCAAAATCCCCTACTCGATCCACAAGCATAACTTTTATAGCTGCTTTATCTGCCTGAAGTTGTGTAAACCAAAAATGAATTAACAAATATGAAGCAAGACCTACTCCCTTCCATCCTAAGAATAATTGAAGAGAGTTATCTCCAGTCACCGACATTGGCATAAAAAAAGTAAGAATGGATAAATAACACATAAATCAAGGGCCAGGCGGATCCTCAGACATATATGAAATAGAATAAAGATAGACCAAGCTACTTATGAATGTAACCACAATTAACATCACTACGGTCGGGCTACCGAACACGGAGTCAGAAGTTAATTACGAGTCGGACCAATCTGCGAATCAAGCGAGCTACCCTTGCCTGCAATGATGTGATGGTGAACCTCTCATTCGAATTCAGTGCTCTCTAAACCGTGCGAGAGGGTTTCCCATCACACGGCTCACCAACTTGATTTTTCGCGGAAACCTACTATCAAAACTGGTCTGGAAAAAGAGGTACGGTCTCGCTTTCCTTTTCCACTCAAGTGTATAGCATCTGCCGTGCTTAGGCCCCTTCTTCCCTTCCCTAATGAAGGAGTCCAGCGCCCGCCTTATTAGTCTCAAGTAGAGCGTGTAGGCTTGCCTCTTTTTTGAGTGGGTGATTCATTACGGAAGCGAAGAAAAGGAAAAGGGGGTACTATAAGCCCTCCACCCCACGCATCTAACCAGCTCGCGTGGTTCACCGGTTCCACCGATGTTACCCTGTCAATGATTCAGTCGATACAGAGGTGCGCTTGAAGTGGGGCGTGTGATGTCCTTATTAGGTCGGGCTCTTCCATATAAGGCCCCACCGTCTGGGCATAAGCGCCCTCTTGCTACCCATATGCGAGGTGCCGTCATAGCCTTCCCTGACGTTGATCGCTCCCACACCTATAGTGGTCGTGATCGGCCTCCTCAACTGTGTATCGATCGAAAGGCAGGGCGGCATAGCCCCCAACCAAGGGAGTGGTTACATCCAGTATGTCCTCCCTTATTCCTAACATGCTATGGTGCCCCGTGGTGGGTAGGAGCGGGTCGAGTTCGTATCGCCGTGGAGCAACAACCGCTTCCAGATCTGATCTATCTACTCGACAACTCATCCAGTGATTTCACAATCGCCAAAGAAGCCCAAATAAGCATCAAACATTTTCGATGAAATCCATGGAGCAATTCTTAGATAGCAAGCACTAGCTCCCAGTGCGATTTCATAAAAAGCAATCAAAGATAAGATCGAAGAGAATGAAACGCAAGCAGTAGTCACTATAGTGGTTCCTTCTGATCCTAGAAAACGTTCGAAAAACCCTGCTACGGAACTGCCAAGCAACGGCAAAAATACGATAAGTAAATACATAATTTTTGAGTGCGATCAAACAACCAAAAATCAGAAAATGACAGAGCGACGAGTGATAGATTGATCGATGTCCGAAGAAGGCTCGACCAAAGAAAGAAGTCACAAGGTAAACTGTAAGGCCCAACGACTTTTGAACCTACGCACGGAGTATTTTCGGGGACTAGCCTCCGTCAGTATTGACTTTTTTCTCGACTAAAGAATAATCCATTTTCATTATTTCCTCTTTATTGCAATTATTCTCTTTCTTTATTGTGCTCTACCCCTTACAAGCGCTAAGGCTGGTAAGAAAAAGACACCAGATGATCGGAATACGAATGAAATAAAAAAGGCCATCATTAGGGCAAACAAGGCAATAGCTTCAGTTAGAGCAAAGCCCAAAATAGCATAACCAAATAATTGTTTAGCCAATGACGGATTTTGCGACACGGAATGGATCGAGGAACTAAAGACATTTCCAATACCGACAGCAACTCCCGCTGAAGCAATTGTAGCAGCTCCGGCACCCATTGATTTTGCAGCTTCTAACATAGAGAGTTTATCATTCTCGTCGCGCTTTTTTGTACTTTTCCATTAAAAAAAAAGATTTCTTTTTCATCATTCTTTGTCGATTCTTCCCCTCCTTCTTTTTCTCTTGGGCGTGGTATGCCATGGGCATTCTTTCTCCGAAGATCCAGGTAGACTTAACACTAACCCAATGAAGAAATGCTAACCAAACTATAAATAGTGGCAGAACAGCCTAACGAGTAGAGTTCACTCCCCAACTGTAGAAGCCGAGGCCGGGATTCGAACCCGGATCTTTAGATCATGAGCCTAATGAGTTTACCATTACTCTACCCCGCTTCTTCTCCTTCTCAAACAAACTCAAAAAGTGGATCAATGCTGACTTCTCGCCGACTCTAAGCCACCTTTTGCTTAAAACATCTCTCTTACTTACGATATTTCGTCATAATTAGGCTCTCTGCAGCGCATATGCGCCCGACGAAGACAGCTGATATGCCTTAGATTTTTCTCCCACCCACAAGGATAGAAACTGGGTTGAGTACTACGTTTGGGCTGGATTCTTCCTCTTCTAACAATATGGCTTCTTTTGAATGGAATAAGGGTTCGAGTTCATAATGTGATAACTCATCCATGCGGGTAGTCCCTATCTGCTATCATGCCCCTCGTCAGGCTGTGTTAAAGTCTCGATAGTCCAATATCTATGATCAAGAGAAACAGCCAATTCGTAGTCGAATTTGACTTGTGCCTCAGCTTTCTTCAGGTCAAGACGTAAGGTCCTGAAGCGTAGCTATTTCATCAGCTACGATAGCTACTGGAGCGAGGTTGTGTATATAATAGAATAGAGTGGCAGTTGCCTATTGATAGAAGTCATCTCTACGCACACTCACAACGAAATGAAGGAGGAAGTCCAATTTATCTTATTATTCCTTTTAGTGAAGTTATTTCAGTCTAATTCGACCTAACAAGAATGAAATCACGCTCTGTAGGATTTGAACCTACGACATTAGGTTTTGGAGACCCACATTCTACCTAACTGAACTAAGAGCGCATTTCTTATCACAATAGATAAGACTGTAAAGAAGGGAATTCTTTTTTGAACCAAACACTACACCCTGCATACATATACTATCACATATAGTATCAACAAAATAACTTCTTATCCATGTCCCAATTGAATCGATCTCAACGGATCCCCCCTTACTGCCCAGAGGAGAAGAATAGGTAGGGATGACAGGATTGGACCCCGTGACATTCTTGACCCAAAACAAAGGCGCTACCAAGCTGCGCTACATCCTTTGAAATTAGTCTACAGTGTCATTGTAGAGATTTTGACTTTTTTCTTTATCTTTTTTTTCTCTATCGATATAGAAAGAAGCCATTTCTTTTTTTTTTCTTTATGACGATACTTGCCACTCCTGTTGCTTCTATCAACGCTTACTTACTTATGAGCAAAATGGGCGTTCACTTACTATTTGCTTGCATGTTGGGGAAGCCAAAAAAGAAATGTGAGCGCAACGCGCGAAACTTAAGTTCTCAATAATCGCGTCACACCTTGTGAAGTATAGCTGTGGGGCCTTTTCTTGCTCGTTAGCCCTTTCGTTTTTCAAAAAGGGACGGGGCTTGAAAAGCGAAGCGAGCCTATAGAGAGAGTAAGGTAATTCTGCTATCAATGAACCCAAACCAAAAGAAACAAAAAAACCAGTGCCTTTTTATATTATAGATCGAGACTTGTAGCTTTATTCTTTTCTCACTCCATATTGGGTTGGGAAGAATTGCAGGCGCTGCAAGCGTTCTTCGACGATCTTTTTTTCATGATATCCGATGATCTTCACAATTCCCTTGAGACTCTTTCATTTTCGTTCAGTCTTCTTACGAAGCAAATAGCATTTCCTATTGATTTGTCCATTGGACAGGACTTATTAAGATTCCGAATTATCCGTTGCTACCCTTATGCTGTTCCCAAGGACTAGCAAAATCGAAATAGTGAAATTCTTGGGTAATCTCTGTGGGCTCAGAAACCACACGTTTCTCTGGATCATCATAGCATACTTCTACATATCCACTTAGAGGAAAGTCTTTTCGTAATGGATGACCCTCGAAACCATAATCTGTTAATATACGGCGTAGATCCGGATGATTGATGGAAGAAACACCAAATATATCCCAAACTTCTCGCTCCCACCGGCCGACTGATGGAAACAAACTGACTCCCGGAGATATTTGTGTTACTTCGTCTACACTGGTTTGTACGCGAATGCGCGAATTACAACGAGTACTCAGTAAATTATATACCACTTCAAATCTTCATTTTTGAGAAGGAGAATCAACTCCGCAAATATTGATCAAAACTTGAAACCTTGTATAGGTATGTAATTTAAGAAAGCACAACAATTGAAATGGGTAGTCCGTATTGGTATCAAATCTATTCCCATGTTCAGAAAATTCCATTTTTTTGACCCATTTCTTGGGTAAAGTCTCCCAACTATATTTGAAAATGAATTGGTTATCCATAAAGATAAAGAAAGCTTTTCAGTAGTTCCGCTTTCTGCTCGAAAAAGAAAGAAAGACTTGTCAGAAATCATGGGTTGGGTTGGTCCAACCTTCAAAGGCATGGGAGTCCTTGGGCATTGCTTAGGCCTATAGAAGTCTGGCTACAACGAAAGATCCCGCACTGCACACTTTCTATATATCCGCCTTCATCCAATCAAAAAGGTCCATACTATAGAAAAGAAGGCTCGGCAAAAAGGAGACTAGGGACCACGAACCCACTCTTTCATTATTTTTTATAGAATGCTCTCCGCTTTCTTCCTGTGCTTACTATTAGAACACAAGCTTTTGAGCTCAAATCTAGAACACAAGCATCCTTTAAACGTTTTGGAGTTTTCGCCTTTGGCTTTCGGCTTTGATTTGAAGGTAAATAATAAAAAAAGATTCCTCCACCTCCTTCGTAAACTAAACTTGCCTTGTTTGTTGTTATAGGGGTACTTGCTTGAGTGGTTTAGAGGCAGTTCTGTTGCTACCAACTTCTTTGTTTGTAGTGTAGTAGATCGGAATTTGATAGTGGATCTAAAGTAGGTACGTGTTTAGCAACATAAAGAGGTGAAGCGTTGCAAGCCTTCTTTTGTTACTCGAGAATGAAAAGTAGAAACCTCCATATCTCGATCCATCCCTATAGGAGACAGAACAAAAGACAGGAATCCTTAATCGCGCAGAAGATAACTCATTCCGGGGGAAGTAAGAGTGGGTGTCTTCAAAAAGGGGAACCGCGTGTTAAAGCTTTCTTTGTATCCAAGGTGAAGCTTTGGTATGGCATTAAAGAAAACTTCTTATGGTTATACGGCTATATAGAAAAGGCGGGTTGGGCTTCAGGGTGTGTAAACTTCCTGAATAGAAAAGAAAATTCTATCGATTTTCGCATTACGTTGTAGCCTGTGATTGCCCGGGTTGGTGTGTGATCACCTTTCTTTGGTGAAGCAACCTTTCTGATGCTCTCCTCGCCCATGCCGAATACCCCCGGCCGGTTCTGCCGGGTAGGGCCAGGAGCCGGTTTGGGAAATCACGGGGCCTACTTATGAAGGGGGGACTCTATTCTGAAATAGAATGATTAATAGAATCGATATTTCATAGAAGAATGACCAAGGCAAAAAAAAATCCTTTCACACCCGCTTTCAACATGTGGCTGAATATAGTTTCCAGTTCACACACCTTGCCTTGGATAAATCCATCATGTATCCCCCTAACTTGCCAGCTTTACTACTTGTCTTCTTTACCCTTTGCTTTAGCAAATGGTTTATGTCTGGTCCTTTGGGGTCATCTGACCTGGGCTGATGGCCTTCTTTGTCGTCAGTCCAACGGCTCTTGACGGCTGAAATGGACTAGTACCTGCCACCAAAACTGAAGGATTCAGTGAACGTGAAGAAAGGCAGTAACATAAGACAATTCACTGATTGTTGTTAGCTCGACCAGAAGAGTATGAAATCAACAAGGTGTAGAAAGGCATTGAGTGTTCCGACGCGTATGTGAGAAGATCAATGTTGAGCAAAAGTGCAGCCAACAACACATCTTCCTTTAGTAAGGCTTGAAAGGCTGGACAATTTACCCTTCTTGTCTAGTATTTTCTCAAGCCGAAATAGGAAAAGCCGCAAGCACCATTAGGCCCGGTCGTCGGTTTTTCGTCAGTAGAGTTCGATATTCTCTTTTAGGGGTGGCAGTCATCCCAAGCTGGCAGTATCAATGATGCGGCGTGGTCCAGACCTTTGCTGATCCGTGGGCTTTGTGTTTTGGTTACTTCGTATGCTTCTTTGCTCGCTTATAGCACCTCGACTAAAGTTTCCGTTGTAGGATTGAGTGAGGTGACGAGAGCTGAAGCCAAGGCTCCTTACTACGCTATAGAGATGTTCGTACAATTCAAGTGGATCTTGAGTGTCTTTGAATTCCGCCTTTTGTTAGGTCTTCACTGAAGGAATTTAGACCTTATAAAGCACCTCTACCATACCAAAACAAAGTGACAACGAATGACTGTAATTACAAAATTACATAACTTTTCTTTCAAATTAGTCTCCTTTTGTTCTTTGTTTGCATCCCAAAATTGGTTAGTTAGAAGTTAGTAAATCACATGTTTATGTTTTCGGAACATATAGAGTTTTGTTTTAGTTCTCTAATGGACTTGGGTCATCATAGGAAGAATTCGTGACTTCAATGCTCTCAAACCTTCTGCTCAGTCTCTTTGTGCACTTTTTAGTTTTGATTATAGAGTTCTAACTCTGATGATCGGCCAATTGATCTGCATGTTTCTTTAGTCGTTCAACGTTGAAAAATGGAACAAATTGAAACCGGAATCAATAATGAAACTCCAGAGGTTGGGGATTAACTCTCTCGGGCGCGTCAATTCAAATTCTCCGAAAAATCTGCAAGGTCAACAGAACTATCAAGTTCCACATCAACAACCTCAGCATTGTCCTCCATAGCCTGAACCACAGGAAGCGCCACCCCATAAAGTGTTGTGTAATACGTTTTGGGACCAAGGTTCTGGTAACCGATTTGCTGACACTCCGTCGTAGATCTATGGTCGTTTTGAGCATATTGTGCTGCGTTGTTGGAACCAACTTTCTAACTCTTTTCGGTCCCTTCATATCCGCATGGGCGACTATGTCTTTTTCTGATTCGCAGGATCCCAACTGGTATACCGGTACTGGTGCGTCTGCTCATATGACCGCCGACACAGGTAATCTAAAAACTAACATTACTCTTTTCTTTACTTTGGGTTCGATAAGATATTGGTGAGGGTTCAAGTTTATGTATTTTTCACATTGATGATGCTGTAATATACTGTTTTTTCATAAAATTTTGAATTTGAATTCAAGGTTGTTCCTGATATCCGTCTTGAAGTTAGTTAATTTACTGAGAATAATTCTTGCACCTTTGAGAGTTTGAGTTCTCATCGGCTTTATTCTTGATCAAGCAAGGATGAGAAGCGTTATGTTCCTATAGTTAGAAAGAAGCAGAGACCGTCCTATGAAGTTGGTTCTTTTTCTCTTAACCATGAAAGTCAGTCAATTTCATTGCCTCGATTACACAATTGACCACACGCATTCAACGGTAGGGAGTAAGTTTACAATTTCGAACGTAAATTCCAGAGAAACTCATCGAGTGGACCATACCAAGGTGCGAAGCCAAAACTCCTTCTTTGCATCAGTTACCTTCGCGTCATCAGAGATAAGATCCATAAGGGCTGTCAGACTGTTACCAATAGCAATAGTCAGTCTTAGACAAAGAAATTCCTTAACAACTCAGACGCATTCTCCTACAGGCATCTATATAATATCTATGTCAAAGAGCGCATTCGTTGCAAACAACCTATTCAACTGAAATGTCATGCAACATATTCTATAACAACAACAGCCTATTCTCTTTCGATTTCCTAGTATTCAACACAAAGGGGCCTTGACTTACTGTTTGCTTTCACAATGAAAGGGAAGCTCCACACAAGGAAAGAAAGCCCACTATCTCTTTAGTAGTAAAGAAGACTCTTTTAGCGGTGTTCATGCTTAAGTCTAAAATAATAAGATCAGGACTAACCGACGACTAGTTAATCCCTCTTTCCTTTCCATATCTACCTTCTCATCGCTCTAACAGGGTTCTTTCTTTCATATCCTTGGGATAAAGAAGGCGGGATAACCGGAATATTCAATGCTAGTGAAAGTCAATGACATAGTTACTATCCAAAAGAAAGATAAATAATACTTAATCCATCGAAGTGAAATCAAAGCATTGAGCTCTTTTTGCAGCAATTGAATCAAAAAAAATCTGCATTTGAAGGAGCTAAAGGAGAAGAAAGATGCCAATGAATCTGCTATGTTTTCAGTAAATGAATCAATAATGGTGTCAAATGCCACATCCGGACGAGAGATTTTCGATTCTTCATCGTGACTAGCATTAGACATGTGCAAAAGCCCGTGACGCTGTGAAGATTGAAGTGAAGGAAGAAAGCGTCAAGCTGACATCCAATCTCTTTCTGTTATGGAATTGGATAGTTAATCATGTTCAATAGAATAGGAATATATAACAAGCGGATATGCCTATTTATGGTATACTTATGGTATACAGTAAGAGCGGAGTTTCCCTCTTCTGAAAGTAGCCCTGCCAAGAGTAAGATGGAGATCAAAGTCCCCACATGGGATTCACTTGTGCCAACCCCTTCCTCATTGGCGGCCTTTGGAAATAGACGTATTTTAGAGTTGGAAATCTGTTCGGACATAATCCTTTTCTCGTTAGGATTCTAACACTTACCCTGAAGAGGCACTATAGGTTTTCATTTCAGTAAAAAAGAAGGCTAGAAGAGACTAACTTAATGCTTGCATGTTGGGATGTATGGATTCTCGAGAAGAGAGGAGCCATAGTGGTCCCCCCCCCCCCGACCACCCGGATCCCATGAGTGAATCGAAGGTTGGATCTCACCTGAATCGCCCCATCTATCCTCAATAGGAGAAAAAAGGTTTCAAACCCCGGTTCGAACAGGAGGAGTACGTCGTGTGTCTGTGCCTTGGATGATCCACATCTCAATGTCAGGCGCTGATGGGCACATTGAACTATCCATGTAGTTGAGAGCCCAGGCACAATGACTATAACTCACTGCTAGTCTCTCCACTATTTGAGACTCTTCTACCACTAACATACTGAAAAGAAAGGAAAGCTCAAATACAGCAGTAGATCCGGGTTATAAAGGAATCGCAAATCTTTCAAGCCAAAACGCTTCTACTACTTCATTGAGACTACTCTTAGTATCCAATTTATCCTCAATGCTTCCGGTTCATCAACCAATTGCTGCCCTTTTGCTGAAAGGAAGGATCGTAACTTGCTTGAGGTTGCAAGGGCTCTTATGTTCACTATGAATGTTCTTTTGCCTTATTTTAGTAGGGTGATGCAGTTCTTTGTGCAGCCTATCTCATCAATCGTATGTCCTTAAAAGCACTCGATTTCCATACACCCTTTTATATGCTTCTTGGCAGAAAAAAAAAGACTGTCCCTCCTACTTCACACTTTCACACTAAATAAAGCTCCAAAAGAACTTCTAAAAGGCATGTGAAGACAGACTCTAAAACGAAGATGTCCTTTACAGTGACGCCCGCCCTAGTCTTAGCAATCAATCGATGTGCACCTTTCAAACTAATGGTTTAACAAAGTCAGGCGTCAAAGAATGGTATTATTAATTGTCGCTTAGTTACCCAATCATTACGAGTGTTGGGATTATGCGGTACCTCGGAATAGCAGTTCTCCCTAACCAGACAATCTAAACAACTTGAGCTTCAGGGACACTTCTTTTACTTGAATGTTATTTCTTAATCTATTTAGTATGAGACCTTATAGCTGCTTTACAGTTACTTCTCATTCTATGGTGAAGTGAAAGATCTCTCACCAGAGTAGGGGTGAAATCATTTCTGCCATGCCAAATTCATTGGCGTGATAAGGTTGGAACAAAGGCAGAGAGAGAGAAATTCTCAAACCTCTTCCACGCTCGTGATTAGTGTAGTGAGCAAGCATAGGAAGCAAGCAAGCTTTGTCTCTTGTAGGCAAATTTGAGGCCTAACATAAAGTATGTCAGCTTTTCAGTGATCGAAAATGAATAGAGATGGGAGTGCGGCTCTTCTTGCCGTTGAGGTATGGCTTGATTTTATTGGTAGTCAAGTGATCAATTAAGGTAGGCCAAAAAGGCGCTCCTTTGAAATTGATTAAAATAAAAAAGGTACTCTTTCCATGTCCGTGACAGAGGGTAAATCCGATTCGTGACGAAACAAAAAGGCAAAATGATAATTTTTAGCTTACTCAGGATTGGAAAATTGGGTGGGATGGTTGGAGCAAACTCAAGGCTAGTACACATCAGAAAGCACCCTTTGAAGGCCCATAATATAAAAAAGAGAAAAGCTTCATTTATTTTATAGAAATATTTGAAGGGGTCGGACAACATAGGTTGTGGGCTGACGAATACCCATTTTTCTTCAAAGAATTGAAAAGGGCCTTCAAAAGCGTTATCGACTAGTCTTCCCTTAGTCTCTTTCCTGTTGAAGCGCTTAATCCAATAGTAATCTTTTAGGCCAGAATAGCTTTCACGAAAGAATCCAACCAAGGCCCAAATGCCATACCATTGATTGATTTCAAAAATTCGCCCACAGATCTGCATCCAGTAGGCACCCGAAGATGCCAAAGAAGCTAGCCACTATCACTTCAATCGTATAATAAGGCAGAAGCTAAACTCTTTCGCCGCATGAAGAGAAAAACTTTTCTGACTAGCTGAATGGTGACACAAATCCCCCTTTTTTTTTCAAATAAATCTTTGAAGTGACAGCGTTAATGCCCGAGGAGTCAGTAGTTAGAAGATAGCACCCAGACATAGAATCTGAAATAACCAGGATCCAGACTAGGGGAATTGGACTCTTTCCCATGAACTTGACCAGCTGAAGGAGTTCTAGTCCTAAAGCAGCGCCCAGGAACAGGAAGGCAGTGGCTTCAGTTATCCCACGAACAAAAAGCAGGAGTGTTTTTTCGAACTATATTCTTCTTATACTATATGACTGACGTGTCACTCTTCCCTTAGCAGATGACACAGCCTGTAAGGATGCTTTTTATAGCTTTTTTGCCCACTCTAAAATGCCCGAGCTCCTGTATAAAGTAGGGTTTGTGTAATGATTTCATCCTACCGAGTTTACAGAGAGAGCTTCGACTTACAACTTCACGGTTGTGATTGTAGATGTAGGGCGTCTGAATGCCGGTACGTTGCTGTTCGCTGGTCTTCTCCCTTCATAAAGGAGATTGCCTGCTATGTTCTTACTTCGACGCACTCCACACCGGATACAAAAGGACCTGTCTGGTAAAGCTGAGAAGATATTGAGATATTGGTTTTGTGTCGATTGTTTTGTTGAAAAAGTCCGAGAAGAAAGATGACGTGTTTTTCACCTTTCTGCCAAACCAAAACGAGAGCCAATCAAGTCGATCAGAATGTCCTTTTTTCGCAGCACTATAACATTCTCTTTTTCGTTTCTGACTATTTCTATTCTAAGTATCACTCAAGAGATTGGCCAGGTTAGTGGGACAGATTTTGCCTCAGCTTCAACCTCGTGAAAAGTGATTACACCAGTAGCAAAAGATATCTCAGGATAAATAGGTACCATATAATATGTGTAACGAGAACGGACATGACACAGCTTTTTGCTAGTCTAACTAGCTCACACAGAGGAATGAATTTCAGTCTTCACTGGTCGGGGCTCTGGAGAGGAAGAGGAAGTCGCTTTACTCTATTCCTAGGCAGGGGACGAAGGCAGCAGATTGAAAGCGGTGCAAGAGGTGCCGCTAGCTTGAGTTTATGGTACTCTTACAAAGCGGAGCCCTTCATCTTACTACTTCGTAGCCTTTTAATTCATTCCTTCATGCACAGCTAATTCCACGATCAGAGAATACGCTGCATCAAATGAGTCTTTTTAGAGTTGAACGCTTTATCTTCTTCTTAATTCGTCTTCTAAATCAATTGTTGAATAAGCTTTTTATCGAAGGAACCAACCAAGTCACTCTATTCCTCCAACTTAGACTGCCAACATGAATTCATACATATACCGACAATGGACTACAAAGAAGATCTGGGAGAAGAGATTCATTTCACTGATGGGAATGATTCCTCTCCTTGTCAACCCACCTCTTCAACACAACAAGCCCGATGAGCCTATCAATGGACTGACCTGTGGGCAGTGTATCAATTACTCATACCGAGCTAAACGAAAGGAATTCAAAGTCCGGTATGAGTTTAGAATGTCAGAGGAAGTCTCCTCTTCGTTGGTCAACTCCCTGTGTTATTGTAGCGAAGCAAGGCTTTTCACTGACTGATAATACCACCAAACAAGTTAGTAGTAGTCCCAATAGTTCTATAGGTCTATCCGATTAGACCCAACACCACGCAGAAGCAAGCTTGTTGGGCGCGATTGACGCATATGCTTGTCGTCTCGTTCCTATCAACCACCACAGGGTGCTGCCCGAGAAGCTGCTCAGCGCACTAGTTAAAAGAGGGCTTACTAACCAACAACAACAAGCAATTTCAGTTAAACCGAAATTGGGGCTGCTGCTTCAGAGCGAGTATTGTATCATTCGTTTTAGAATCGAAGGGTGCGGCGCATAGTTAGCGTGGATGAGATAACGCTGGTCTTGACGGCGCGAGAGCTTCATCTCACCGGAAGGGTCTTTTCCTTTGCTTGCGAAAGTGACCTTTCTTGGTATTCTATCACCCCTCGCTCGACCTGAAGAAGTGTGGGCTCCTTCACCAGGAGTAGATGGATGCGGCGAGAAGAAAGGACATATGAAAAAGGAGTTTATTGTTGCAGTAGGAAATTCAACGAGATATGGTATGCTACTCCAAAGATTGTGGTGGTTTAATGGCAGCAACAACTTATTCTCCAATCTCAAATCGGGTGCATTAAATTCTTTGTGATCGGACTGTCTTTGTCAGTGAAGTAAATTCAGTAAATCGCTCCGATCTAATCAATTCGCACTCTCCAATGTGAACCCCTACTTATATAGATTTTAGAATAACCCTCCTCCTGTCCCTGGAACAGCAACTGAAAGTGAGAATATGCTGTTGGAGGAAGGCCCTCACTCAAGCAGCCAATTCTTGCCTTCACATCCCGACTACACCGCCTCCCCTCTTCAGCTGGAAAAAGAAAAGAAGTTAACTATCCAAAAGAGGCAGACATCTCTAGAGATTGACGCTTTGACGGGGATATCTAAACAATATTCATTGGCTTTCCTTGCCCGTGTGGAATCAGGCTATTGCCAAGTCGCTGAGGAAGAAGAAGTCTCGATATGTGGAAAAGCGAAGTCCCACCATCTGCTAGCATTGTGGTTTGGAATCGATTCTTTATCAATGGACCACCCTTTCTTTGATCATTGTCAATGATCGAACTTAAAGATATAAACTGAGTGTCATTTGATGAGTAACTGAGAACAAGGGAGAAGGATACAGAAAGGATGAAGTAATGAAAGAGGAAGTAATTGCTAGTAGTAACGACTTGTCACGATCCATTGGTTCATATAGAATCCATGTCCTAGGTGTATCAAAAAACATTCTTTTCACTAAATGTATATAATAAAATAGAGTGAAAGGGTCCACTCCGAGAGGGTACTAACTAAAAAAAGAGTCCTCTTCGAACCGCAGGAGATAGTTTCCCATCATACGGCTCATCAACTTTAAAGGCCCCTATGGGAGGCTAGCTCTGGGCAGGTTCAGATCACTTACAATAGAGGGCTCCACGAAGGAAGGGCTTGGGTGTTGA
>JACYFF010003369.1:68113437-68134775 GCA_017589665.1 Selenicereus undatus
ATGAATACTAAATTAATCAGACCAATGTCTCAAATAATATGGAACGTGTAAAAATATGTAAATTTGAAGGTAAACATTGTTGCTCATCAAATCAATACGTTCTCCTTATTTTTATAAGGAAAAAAACAATATTAATAATCTATATATATACATTCAGTTTTTTTTAGGGTCTTTTAAGATTAAAGTATACAAAAACAATGTTGTCTAATAGTAATGTGACAACATTCAGACACACATGTCTAATCCATCAAAACATCGCAAATTATCATTAATTTTTTTTTAAGCATTCACTGAGAGGCGTGTGTTAGAAAATATTTTGGAATTTCTTGTTTTCTTGTGTTACATGCTATTGGTTACTATTATTTACTTCTACCATTATTAACTATACTTATAGCTGAATAAAACTATATGGTCATAGCTAATAGGTTGACGACCATTTAGAAAAACACCTTATTCAATCACTTTTAGATATAGTTATATAGATAGATAGACCGATAGATAAATAGATAGCATGTAATGACTGTTAGTTATTTTTATGAAAATAAAGGTGTCAGACATATTCTATCTTTGATTCAACTTTAATTACATAAGGTGTTTTCTTCCATCTTTATATGAAATGAGATGGTTTTTGTTTGCTTTTATATGGTCATCCTTTTTTTTTTTTTTATATAGTTAATTCAAGTAATGTTTTCTTTCTATAAATATTTTTTCTTATGCACTATATAATTAGTTTTTCAACAAAATGGTCTCAAATATCATATTATCTGTCTCAACTCTTCTTTTTTTTTTAAAAAGTAAAATATGTTAAAATCGACTATCTTAATGATCGATGTGATCACATATCTAATGCATAATATATCATACTATTATTTGGCAAAAATGCCTTTGATGTAATGGTTGCGATGACTATTTATAAGGTGTCAAGCTCTGAATCACAAGAATAAATTCCGGAGTGGACAAAGTCTCCCTTGTTTGGACGGGCCCCCGTTACAGTTGCCCTGCTACAGTCCGTTAGTTTCACTGTGATCTTCCTCCACCTAACCCTGCTACAATCCGTATTGATATACTAACCCAATATTAGGTCGAGGTCAGGAGACTCGGCTACCGACCTAAAAGACAATCATACTATCAATTAATTTTAGATAATGTTTAGTTGAATGTAAAAAAATTTATAATGCAAATAAGGTTGTAATTGTAATTAATTTAATTATCTTGTTAATTATATTGTAAAACAAAATTACAATCACATACTATATAATCATGATTGTATTACAAAATTAATTACATTATATTACATTTAATCCAACATTAGGTCTGCACATTTGTGAAAATCAATTAGCTACTTTACTTTTTCTTTTTTGGGGGAAATATTAAATTGTTTGCTTAAATTTCCTTTCAAGACCTAACTGGCTCAAAGCCGCAGGCCCTACTTAGGTCATCTTCAATTGAGCTAAATTTTAACCCTCTTAGGCTCTGTTTTGTAATTTATTTGTGTAAATTTATGTGAACTAACTTTAAAGAAGACAAGTTACGAAGAACAGGTTTCAAAGCATCTATAAACTTCACGTAAAATTGGGGGAGACTTGGGTAGAAATCAAATAATGAATAGATAGAAGAGAGGGGTTGGCAAAATTGTGGGTACATAGACACATGATTACAAATTTATACCTTCTTAATTATGAGAAATAATGTTTGCACTATTTTATGAATTAAGCATCTCGTCGAAAGTAGGGTCCCTAAGATTTCTTTTTTTTTTCTTCACTTTATTTAGAAGAGTTATGAAGACAATACAAACCCATAAAAGATGCGAATAAAACGTGAAATATAACGTACTTAGAACTTAAGTACTAGATTAAAACCTAACTATTTGGCCCTTAAGTTCTTACATTAATTATCTCTCATATGTTGAAGATAACAATAGAGTGGTGCATTAGATATACACATATTTTGGCTCAATAAATTGTAGGCCTAGCCATCTTAGTATAAATAATTTGCCATCTTAGTATAGGTATCATTCACTTGACTAGTAGGCTCTTTAACAATGGCAGGTTCAAATCTTACTTAAATCGGCTCTGAATGGTTAGACCTAATGGAAACAAAAAGAATAAAATAAATAAATAAATAAATAGATAAATAAATAAGTATAAATAGGGACGAAAAGACAGTGCGTTGCTTTTTTTGGGGGGGGGGGTGGTGGGCAGGGAAAACCACTTTGAAAATATTGTAATTGCTCCAACAAAACAATGCTTTGCATCTTTTAGGTGGGAAAAATTTATTTCTTTTTGATAAAAAAATTAGGCAAGATGCTCTCATCCACGTACAAGGAACTCCATTTTCTTTAACTTTGCATCTACCAGAAAATCGATTGCTTTATTATTAAGAGTATTTTATTGCTATTATTTGGCACATTTCTTTTCCTGTTTGTCTTTTTCTTTTTCTTTTTTTTTTATACGGTGGCCCATATAGAGTTTCATGGCATTGTTGGCACAAAAGTTGGCTTGCCTGAGATTCTTATGGTAGCCTACAAGAAGAACACATACGTACGAGGTCATTGCTTGTTGTTGAAGAAGTCTCCAGTAATAAGGTAGAAAAACGTGTCAAATATAGGTCTTCTTTGGACTTTAGGTGTTAAAGGTGTGCTAATTCAGTTAGTGTCGAGTTACGGATTCCTTCGTGTGACATGAAATTGTGTGGGTTAAAATAAGAGAAGGAATCAAAAAAATATGTATTAGATCACATGGGGGATAGACTTTTGTGATCTTATTATGAACTAAACTAAAATTAATTTCTATAGTTTTAATAATTTGTGCGATAATTTTTTTAGTTGATATCTTAAGGACAACCTAATTTCACTTTACTGTTCAAATAATTCAATTGATTTAAACAGTAATATTTCAAGTGCAGTTCATAATAATTTGTAATATGTATGAGAGAAGGATGAAGATAGTTTTGAATGCACTAGTCTTTGAACTACCTTTAAGAATCCTTATTGAGCTAGCTAATATCTCTTTTTTTATGGCAGAATAAACAGTTAGAATTAACAAATATAGAAGAAAAACAAGCCCCTTGTAGCGATTGTCTAGTAGTAAAATGATTGGTTTTTAGAAGAACAATCAGGGTTTTATTATACTTAAGTTGTTTGCATGCATAAGACTAAAAAAAAATGAGGAAAAAAACAAAGAGAAGTGACTGCAAAAGAACCATTTACAAAAATTCATAATAAAGAAAAAATGAAAAAAAAAAATTGCAAAGAGTCTTTAGAAAGTTGACTGGAAAGTTAAAAAGCAAAATGCAAATGGCCTTAATAAGTGAAGGTAAATGTAATCTAAAAAAAGTATAGGTAAATAACATAAACCAAGGAAAAAATTGCCTTTTACTTTTTTTTTAGCACAGTATCTATTAATTGGGATTTATATAATGCTTTACATTTGACTAACAGTGCGTTCTATCTATAAGAAGTCTTATGATGCTCTTACCTTTGGGGGTCGGGGGGTGTGGAGGGGAGGCTGTAGAAGAGGGGCTTCATTAATTAGAAATCATTCTAGGCTAAGTTACCTTGCTTAATCACTAGATAAAAGACTCAGAATCTTATTAGGAGGGGACAGAAACAAAAATAACTTCTTATCTGAATCAACCCCTATATTAGCTAAAGCATCAACAGTCCTATTAGAATGTCGATAACAATGGGACAAAAGTAAAAAAATTAAGAGTTTGGGGAGAATGATTGTCTCGGCCCTCACCCTAGCCGTGTGAATTTTATATATACATGAAAGTAGTACATATTCTGAAGATACACAAAATATCACAATCTTCTACAAAGGCCTAGGAAAAGGAAAACATAGTAAGTAGTTTATTACAGGATGATTACAAATGGTAATATGCCTAAATTTGACAAAATCTCGCAATACTCCCTCTCAAGTTGGAGCGTGAAGATTAGCAACGTTCAACTTGCCAAGAAGACAGTGAAAGTGATAATGTCCCAAAGCTTTGGTAAATATATCAGCAACCTGCTCAAATGTTGGAGTGTAACAAGTAGTGATGGTTCCAGAGACAAGTCTTTCATGAACAAAATGACAATCAACTTCAATGTGTTTCGTGCGTTCATGAAAATCTGGATTAGCAGCAATATGCAAAGCTGCTTGATTATCACAATATAACTTAGTTGTAGGGGTAGGAAGCCCCAAAAACTATAACAAGTTGCGAAGCCACACTACTTTGCTAGTGGCATTTCCCATGGCCTTGTATTAAGCTTCAACCGATGAACGAGAAACAGTAGGCTGTTTCTTAGTCTTCCAAGAGACAGGTGCCTAGCCAAGCTTGACAAGATGTCCAGTCACAGAACGACGTGACATGGGGCAACTAACCCAATCAGAGTCATAATAAACTGACAAGTTGAGGGTATTACGCATGGAAAGTAGAAGCCATGACCCGAGCTAGATTTTAAATATCGCAATACCCGCATTGCTACATCCTAATGTCCCTAACAAGGATCCTACATGAATTGAATTACAATATGAACAGAGTAAGCAATGTCTAGTCTCATGATGGTCAAATAAATCAGCCGTCCAACAAGATGTCTATATTGGGAGGCGTCTGCAATAGGATCTTCTAACTCCGCTGAGAGCCTATGATGTTGCTCCATGGGGAAAGTAGTTGGGTTAGCACCTAACATGCAACTTTTTGAAAGGATATCCAATGTATACTTGCGTTGACACATAAACAACTAGGTAGGAAAGTGAGCG
The DNA here is from genome assembly GCA_017589665.1 of Selenicereus undatus. Lineage (NCBI taxonomy): Eukaryota > Viridiplantae > Streptophyta > Magnoliopsida > Caryophyllales > Cactaceae > Selenicereus > Selenicereus undatus. Next base: position 68,118,180 of record JACYFF010003369.1, read on the forward strand.
ACCTCTATCCCAAGAAAATATTTAAGGGGGCCTAAATCTTTCAACTTGAATCGATGATGCAAGTATTCCTTAAATTGTTTACAGTGAATAGAGTTATTGCTAGTAAGCACGAAATCATCAATATAAATCAAGAGAGCTATAAATACGTCACCTTTATTGTAAACAAATAATGAATGATCTAGGGGCGATTGACGAAAACCATACCGCTGTAGAGCAGATGCAAGCTTGGAAAACCATTGTCGTGGAGCCTCTTGTAGGCCTTACAATGACTTCCTCAATTGGCAAACCATATGAGGTCGAGGAGTATGAAAACTGGGTGGTGGTCGAATATAAATATCTTCTTCAAGATCTCCATGCAAAAACACGTTATGTATATCCATTTGGTGTAGCTCCCACCCTTCGGAGACAGCTATGGTCAATAAGCATCATACTGTAACCATCATAGCAACGGGCGCAAATGTCTCATTAAAATCTTGCCCTTCAATTTGATTATAGCCCAGTACAATAAGCCGAGTCATGAATCGCTCAATGGTCCCATCTGCGCGGTATTTGATTTTGTATGCCCACTTACAACCCAATGACTTTTTGTTATGCGGGAGAGTGGTCAACTCCCATATATGATTGTCCTCTAGAGCTGCAATCTCTTTGGACATGGCTTCTCACCATCGGGGATCCTGTATAACCTGATTAAATGCATGGGTTCATCATGAGAAGTGACAGTTGCTAAGAAACCATGATAAGAGGGAGAGAATCACTTATGACTAACAACATGAGAAAGAGGATAACTTGTACCTGAAGAAACATCATGGAGCTGTGAAGAGTTGGGGTCTAGAATAGCATAACAAACATAATCTCGATATCGTGCGAGAGGCCTTTTGTCACGTTGTGGGTGGCTCGAAATAGTTCTGGATGTCATATCAAAACCCCAATCTCCCCCCCATTTTCACTATGGACTGGCCCTGTAGACCCATGACCCATATTTGTTGTATTGCCAATTAATGTCCTGTCACCATCATTATCATGCCCAGTATCACATGTGTCTGCTGTAAGCCCCTCACTACCTACATGATGCTCCCCCTCACTTGAAGATGTTATAGGCTCTGGAATAGGCTGGGACAAGGGATGTTGCATCTCGTGGGTACTTGCTGTAGCCGTTTGGTCTTGCACACATGTCAAAAAGAGCAAGCCACCTTGTTTATTTTTATATTCAGGAGGATTTTGCCAAAGTAAATTGAAATAGGTGGTAAATGGGGATATCCCAAAAATATACCCCTTGTAGCCCTAACATCAATCTTATCTTTTAATCGACCATGAACATGAGCACAGCACAAACACCTGAAGACTTTAAGGTGATCATATGAGCGAGGTACTTTAAACAACACCTCATAAGGGGTTTTGTAATCTAAAAGTTTTGTGGGCGTTTTTTAAATAAGATAACTCACAGTAAGCACACATTCACCCCAAAAAGTTATTGGTAGGGAAGCCTAAGATAGTAAAGCTCTAGCTGGGATAATTTTTTCTCTCAACCCGACCATTTTGTTGGGGGGTATCCACACAAGAAGTCTCATGAATAACACCATGCTTCAAAAGATATTATTGTAAAGGTCCATTAGTAAATTTAGTCCAATTATCACTTCGAACCCGTTGAAATGTAGCCCCAAATTAGGTTTTTATTGTGGAAAAGAAATTCGTTATTTGACCATAGATTTCAGTTTTGTATTTCATGAGAAAACCCCAAACTACCCTACTATAATTATCCACAAGACATAAAAAGTAGTAGCAACCACTAAGAGACGGAGTCTTATAATAACCCCACAAATCACAATGTATCAGTGTAAAAGGTTCATCTGCCTTTGAATAACTCTTAGGAAATGGATTTCTAGTTTGTTTTGCTCGATGGCAAACATCACAACACTCATAAAATCTTTTATTGAACTGAAAATCACAAATTGTTGATAATGAAGATAAGCTACCAAAGTAAGGGTGTCCTAGACTAGGGATGGGCGTGGGGCGGGTTCGGGGCGGGTTGAGCTATACCCGTGCCCATACCCATTTTCAAAAGTCATACCCATACCCATCGGGTTTTGGATGGTTGTACCCATACCCATACCCATCGGGTTTTTCGGGTTACGGGTTTTCTTCGGGCATATATAGAGTGCGCAAAGTGTCACCCATATTCAACCCATATTTGCATACACGGTATATTTGATTGGCAATTTCAAGCGATGCTACTAAAGTTTATGTCGACTAAACTCATAAAAGTTAAACATGTAAAAAAATTTAATTTTTGATTTCTACATAAATAAATAATATACACTTAGAGTTTCATGCCAAATATTTATTTTTGAATTTTACTGTATTTTGGTCCCGTTTTACTAGCAAATCGGATACACAATCGGGTACGGGTTTTAAGAATCTATACCCATACCCATACCCATTTTCAAACGCAATATCCATACCCGCCCCATACCCATTTTTTCCCAAAATTTCATACCTATACCAAGTATAAATGGGGCGGGTTCGGGGCGGGTTTTTCGGGTTCGGGGCGGGTTTTTCGGGTTCGGGTGCAACTCCCATCCCTATCCTAGACGTTGATGCCAAAGGACTGACTTCTAACCTTGAACAGCTGCAAAAATTGATTCCCCTACTGCTCTTCAAGTAATATACCCCATTACTCAACTCACCTGCTCCAATCAGTTTCTTCAAGGTGAGGTGCTGTAAAAGGCAAAAAGTTTCACCACAAATCACAAGACAGTTTTCATCCTTAACAAGTCAATGTATTGAGATAAGATTGCAAGTTAAAGGGGGAGCATATAATACATTTTTCAACGTCAAGCTAGGTTGTACATTCATTGACCCAACTGATTCCACCAAAACCTCATTAGGCTCAAGCAAAGTGATATGGATTGGATTAGCCAATTTATGAATTTTTCTTATTATATGCAAATTTGCTGTCATGTGGTGAAAAGCCCCACCGTCAACCACCCACTTCACAGAGGGATAAAGATTCTTACCAGACATTTTATCTTGACTTTCCCTTTCTTTAAACAGCTTAAATAAAGCTTCTACCTGACTTGGTGAGAATCCTCCATAGCTATCCTGAACCTAAAATGGATGGTCTGCTGCCACGCCTCTTTGCTTGCCCAGATTAGCCCTTCTTTCTTCCTGAATGCCAGCGCGGTTTGCTGTTCCACCAAATTGGTGATATGCAGTGCCTCCTCTTTACCTGAATCGACCACCTTCCTGTTGCTCTGGATAGGGGTGTTCAAAATATTCGTAAACCAATAACTCAAACCGAAAATCCGCTACCCAATCCGAAATCTCGAGTACCCGACCCGAAATATTTTCAAATTTTGGTTCGGGTACTCGAACCAATATTTTTTTTGGGTTATTGGTTTAGGTACGGTTCGGGTATTTTGAGAATTCAGATATCCGAAAACCCAAAACTTGTTTTTCTAATTTTTTTTGAAACTTTTTTTATGTTATCCCTTATCTAAAGACTTGGTAAATAAAATATTCTCAAATGCAAAAAAGGCATGTACTTTGACCTCGTTACATTGTTTTATTTCAATGTGTTAGGATGAATATGATGTTAACAAGCTTATACCCTATGAAAGTGTGGGCTAATTGAAATGTGATTGGTGATAATATATCGGGTGATATTACCGTATTATGTAATAATTTCAAGTGCAACTTGGCGTAATACGAAAACGTTTTATAGCATAAATTGAAATAATTATATTATGGATACAACAAAATTATTAGAAAAAAGCATTTTAGAAAAAAACAATTTATTAGGTAACCACAAACCCAAACCGAAATTTTTGGGTACCCAAATTTCGGTTACCCGAATATTTCGATTCGGATACGGTTCATCGTTTAGCTGACCCGAAATTTCGAGTACCCTAGCCGAAATCTCCTTTGGTTCGGGTACCCGAACCATGAACACCCCTAGCTCTGGCGGATCACGCATCCCATCTTCCACTCCTAAATTTCAGAAAGATCCTTAATTTCCAATTTGTAGTGCTTGATTCAATGGCCGTGTTGCCCAATTTGATGGGTACCCAATCAATTCGAAGCACTGGCTTCTCTCGTGTCCCAATTTCTGGTAATAAGAGCATCTAGATCATGTTCCTTGCTTAGTTCTGTTCTAACCAGTGACCTTCAATGCTGCAGCTTCAATCAGGGGCTTAGTCTCCACCCTTTGGTGAGTTGTTCTTGACGTTCTTCCCTATGCACGATTGCATACACCTTTTTCATATTGGGCACTGGCTCCATGGCGAGAATATTCGATCAAACTGTGCCATATTGCTCCGAATCAAGGCCCATCAAGAGTTGATAGAACTTCTCAGATTCTTGCATCTTGTTGAGGTTAATTTCCTTCAGACACTTGCATGTTGGCACTTGAAGGTAGGCTCCTAGTTCATCCCATAGAGTCTTCAACCTCGTGAAGTAATCTGTTATTCTCATGTTTCCTTGTGATGTGAGGGTTATTTCCCTCTTCAATTGATGAATTCAAATTTCGTTTCCTTGGTGGTACCTTTCCCTTAGGTTCTTTCGAGATTTCGCTACTAGTTTCTGCATATGTTGTAGATCCATGAAGACTCTTATCAATCACATTATACAACCATGCAATCACCATTGAATTGTACTTCTCTTAGGCATGAACATCTGAGGATGCATTGTCTAACTGTTTCAATTCACCATTCACAAATCCAAATTTGTTCTTGGATTTTAAAGCATTTGTCACAACTCTGCTCCAATTTGGATAATTCTCTCCATCTAGTATAATTGGTGATATAATATTTCCCCGACTATCCGAGCTGCTGAGGTAATAAGGAGATTGAGGATCATTAACCTTGATCATCTTGCTTTCACTTTTAATAGTTTCTTCATTGCGTTTTTCTACCATAGCGCTTGAAGACTATATCTTTGACAAGGAAGAGAAAAAAAAATGATTTAATGTATAGGCTTTGATACCATGAAAAATTAAGAGTTTGGGGAGAATGATTGTCTCGGCCCTCACCCTAGCTGTGTGAATTTTATATATACATGAAAGCAGTACATATTCTGAAGATACATAAAATATCACAATCTTCTACAAAGGCCTAGAAAAAGGAAAACACAACAAGGAGTCAATTACAGGATGATTACAAATGGTAATATGCCTAAATTTGATAAAATCTCCCAATAAAAGGGATCTCCAGTCTGCTTGACTCATCAAATCTTTGCATTGCTTCATCAAAACTTCAAATTATGCATTTTTTTTTTTACCATGGATGTCATAAATAATTAATCATCCCCCACTAAGGAGTCACTCTGGACCAAAGCTTAGGAATTTCTAGGTATTCATAAAATGGCCTTGATTTTAACCCAAGTAGACAAACAAACACCCATCTACTCTACAAAAGCCATATGTCCATCTGTGTGGGAAGACCATTACCTTATCCTTTCCCCCAGATCCCTCAATATATTGTATTTACTGGGTCCCATGTTAAATTAATTGCAATAGCTGCTATGATGTGAGGACAATCTTACTACAGGATTTTTACACTTAGCACCCTTTAGGTTTTCGAAATTAATTTTTTAACTCAAATATTTTTTACTTAATTTTGACCACCTTTAATCATTGATGTATGTTTAATATAGGACCCAATTCTAATGAGGTGATCCCGTGATAAATAAAAGAGGCTTGCATTGCCTCAACTACCTTCAGTGGTTAAAGGCGCAGTCATTTGAAAATTATTTGAATGAATAAGCAATCCAAAAACGGTGTAGAAAAATGATGAAAAAGGAGACAAGTTTGACTAAAAAAGTGCTTTAGTGAGAGAATGAGATAAAAGATGGTATAATCCCCATCATTTCATCGCATTAAAAGATACAAAAATACAATTGTTCAAACAAAAATATTAAATAAAGAAAATAGGGTCATCCAACATCATTTTTTATACTCTAGTTAGAAAATAACTTAAGGGCATGTTCTTTTCAACTCATCATAAGTATTTACCATAAGTATTCAACAACTTTCAATATAATTCAACATTACTCAGCGTAATTTAGTACTATTAAGCGCTTATTAAAAATACTTAGTTATATTTTCTTTAAATATTCAACATGCTTTAGCACGATTAAACTTGTTTCAGCATGATTCAACATATTTCAATAATAAGCACCTATTGTAAGTCAAAAAGAATAGGTCGTAAATTATACATCACTGACAATTGAGGGCCGATCAAAATTAAGTAGAAAACGTTAAGGTTGAAAAAATTAACGCCAAAAACCTGAATAGCGTCAAGTGCAAAAACCTCTTTTATTAGGCAAAGTCACACAAAAGAATAGTCAGCCTATAAATTTTATATAACAACGTCTTGTTTTGAATTCTATTAGACTTGATAATAATTACTCATCTCTATAGATGTTCTCTGTAAAGGAAATTAAGGAACTTTATATAGAATTTTGAGTACTTTTTAAAATTGATGTTGTTTAGGTAACAATAAAGCAAGGTCATACCCGCCTGCAAAGAAACTAAAAATTGAACACAATAATTTGGGTTGAATGGAAACTGTTAAAACAACACGGTTTCTCTTGCTCATTGCCTAGACCTATAGGTCACTTTGTACATGCATGAATACCAACTCTTCTTCCCTAGCTTGGAGGCCAAGATACAAAGTATAATTCAACTAAAAGTACAAAAGTGAAATATTTACAAAATAAAAAGGAGATCTAGATAAAATCTATCTTAACACTCGTCCTCAAGTTGGAGCATGTAAGTCAATAATGCCCAACTTGCTCTTTAAGAACTGAAACTGTGCCTTCTTGAGCGCTTTTGTAAAGATATTAGATGGGTGTTGCTTAGTCCCAACATGAGAGAGTGTGAGAATTCCTGCTTCAAGCTTTTCTTTAACAAAGTGACAATCAATCTCAACATATTTGGTTCTCTCTTGAAATACAGAGTTACGCCTAGTATGCAATGCGGCTCGACTATCATAGAAGAGTCTCACTAGGGGAGAGAAAATACCCAATGCCACTAGAAAGGATCTCAACCAGGCTAACTTACTTGTTGAAAAGGCCATGGATCTATATTCTACTTCAGCAGAGGATGGAGACACTGCAATGTTCTTCTTAATTCGCTAAGAGATAGGCAAACCACCAAGCATCCCAAGGTATTCAGTAAGGGATTTTTACGAAATGGGACAGGCCCCCCAATCTGAGTCACAATAGCCCACAAGCTAAAGATTACTATCTACTTTTAATAGGAGACCTTGATATGCAATACCTTGTAAATAGTGCAACACATGTCGAGTGGCTTCCATGTGTTCCTCTCTAGAAGCTTGCATGAACTGAGATACAATATGAATCGCATATGTGACATTAGGCCTAGTTATAGTGAGATATCTCAAATGACCAATAAGTAAGTGGTATCTGATAGGATCTCCCCACAGTCTTCCCTATGCTAATGTAAGTTTATGGTTATCTTCTATCAAAAACTCAACTGGTTTAGCTCCCAATAGTGCATACTCATCAATGATTTACAAGACATATTTTCCTTGAGGTAGAAATAATCCTTGGCGTCCATAGGCAACTTCGATGCCCAGAAAATATTTTAATGGACCAAGATCCTTGATGTTGAAACATGTGTTTAAGTAGACTTTGAACTATTTGCATGCTTTAGTATCATTATTAGCAAGCACAGTACCATCAACATAGGCCTACACATATATAAATATATTTCCCTTATGATAGGTAAAAAGAGAATAATCAGCATAGGACCGAACAAAATCACACTCACAAATTTTTGAGGAGAGCTTGGCCAACCACTATCTTAGAGCCTGACGTTGCCCATAGAGAGACTTTTAGAGTCTACAAACTTTATTTTCACCCTTGTAGTGAAAACCAGGCATCTTCATGTATACTTCCTCTTCAAGGTTGCAATGTAGAAAGACATTATTTACATCTAGTTGATGTAATTCCCAACCTTTTCTAACTGCTACTGCTAAGAAACACCGAGCAGTTATCATCTTCGCAACTGGTGCAAACATTTCATTATAGTCGAACCCTTTAACTTGATGGTCTCCTCGAATAACCAGGCATGCTTTATAGCATTCAACAGTTCTATTTGAGTCATACTTCACTCAATACACCCATGTGCAGCTAATCGGTTTCTTTCCTTGCTGAAGGTTCTTAATTGTCAAGTTCTCATTTTTCTCAAAGGCCTTGATTTCTTTAGCCATATCTTGCCTTCATTTGTTTTTATCTTTTATAGCTTTATGATAAAATCTAGGTTGCATAACTTTAGTAATGGAAGGTAAAAAAATATTGGTTAGAGGAAGAAAAAATTGTACAAGTAACCTAATTCTTTAATGGATAACGCGTACTTGAGGATCCTCTTTGGAGTGCTGGAGCTGGAGAGATGGTGTTGTTGGATTGGGCATTGTAGTGAAGGCAGCTATCAAAGTGGGCCAGTGGCGTTCGCAAACACTTTCACTTCTGGGTGCGTTTGCTGCGATTGTAGAACCTAGCACTCTAGCATTAGTGGGCGCCTAGTGTAGCTCAGCATCCCTTGCAAGGCTCCCCCTTGCTTTGGGCCCTAGCCCAGAACTTCCCCTCTCTTCAGACCTAGATAGAGGAACTTCAAGGCCAACCTCGGGTTAGGCTTCTTACATGCCACTTTATACAGAAAAAATATCCTCATATCCACTTGCTCTCCTTTCGCCCAAAACACCATTTTTCGCTTCCTCAGTTGCCGTAATAATTTTTGCATCATTGAAGGGGAACACATCTTCATGAAAAACAATGTCCTGGCTTTCAAAATATTCCTTGGTATCCAAGTCACACAACCTCCATGCCTTCTTTACATAGGGATAACCCACAAGAATACATTTACGACTCCGTGATGTGAACTTATTAGTTCCCTTTAATCGATTTTGGGCAAAGTATAGCCTCCCAAAAACCCTAAGGTGGTCATGGGAAGTTCTCTATGAAACAATACCTCATGTTGAGTTTTTCTGTTCAAGAGTTTAGTAAAGTTCTATTAATCAAGTGTGCTATGGGAAGCACATATTCTACCCAAAATGTCAAAGTTATGGTGGCTTGAAATTAAAGAGCCCTGCACTTCATGTCGATGCTTACATTGTACTATTTCGTTTTGTTGGAGAGTATCCACACAAATAGTTTGATGTGTGATGTGTTAAACCAGAAATTATGATATTTTATAACCTTTTATTGTTTAATAATTACTCGAAATAAATTGTTAAATTAGAATTTTAATATTGCTTTGTTCATTTTGTAGGGATTGAAAAATTTGGAAAAATGAATAATGTTCTCAAAGTTTGGAACAAGAGAAGGAAAAAAAAAAATAGAACAGAAGAAGAGTAGACCATGCGTGCGACCCAGTGACCACAAGCCCAGCACATGCGTCTCTTCCCTTTTCTTCTTTCTCGTGGACCGACTTTCTCTCTCCGAGCCTAACTTATCCCAGACTGCGACCCACTTAGTGTCAGTCTAGCTCTCCTTTTCTTCACTTAATCATCACGCCCCACGCACGTGACCCGACCTCCCCCTTGGTTTCCTTCTCTCTCTTCTCTCGGCCTGGCTCTCTCTCTCCTGGAAACCAGAGACCCCACCCCCACCCTCTTCATCTTCTCTTCGTTTCTTGCTGCCAGAACACCGAGAGCTTCCCCTTCATTTGCCTGTGCTTCTTCATCTTCCCCGCGACCCTTTGCCTCCCTCACACCCGAAATTGCCGTCCTGGCTTGTTTTTCCCCCACTCTCAACCCTTCGTCTTCTTCCGTTTCGCGTGCCAGAAGGTCTCGAAAATAGAGCACAATGCTTCTTCTTCCTCCTCTCCATTCATTACTCCCTCTCTTCCCTTATCATTTAATTCATCATTAATGCCATCATCAATCTATCGGTTACAAAGAGTAAATGAGGGCAACCGAAGAGGAGGGGAATGACGTTTTTGGAGAGCTTCAAATGAGGGGGTCGAAATAGAGCTTGAAGGGGGTGATTTTTAGCATTCGATTTTTCATTTCTTTTCAGTTTTAGATCAAGTCGCAGAAACTTCTTCGTTATTTATGCTCTTTGTTAAAGTTTTTAGGATTTAGGTTCAGATTTAAGGCATCGCAAATTTGTGTAAACTGAGATTTAGTTTGCTAGATTGATTGGAACCAGAGTTGAACTTTGAGATTGAATGTTATTAGCGACAAATTTCGTGCTCAATTGGTATGTTCTGTCCTGTTTTGATTTTGAGTTCTACTAGTTATCGAGTTCGATGACTCGGGCCATGGATTGATGAATAAATTGCTATCTCCTTCCCCTCTTTTTCAACCCTTGTCTAGAATGCTCTATCATAACTTAAAACTTCTTTCCTGGCCTTGTTTACTAATTGCTGAGTTCTGATTTAATGAAGGAAACTTTGGCTAAACATTTATTTGTTTCACTCTATTTCTACTTGCTTGAATGTTTAGAATGTTAGCGAGGTTCGATTTGACAATATTGATACACGATTAGGAGTTTATACCTTTGAGTTGTTTTGTTAGTTGTCAATCAGGTTCTCTTAGGATGCTACATGTATGAATTCCATGAAGTTCATTTTATATCACGAGTTGAATGTCTTAGCTGATCTAAACTAACCTAAATTCACCATCCATGTTTGAGGACGATACCCGTAAAAGGTACAATAATAAACCATATACTAGCCGAAATTACTAACAAGTTTTTGGCACTACTATTGGAGATAAGTTATGAAATTAGGTTGCATTCGGACGTTTGCGTCGATTTCATTTTTGTTTCGTATCTTTGATTCTTCGATTTCGTGTGCCTTAGTTTAGTTTTAGTTGTTTTAGTTTTACTTGAGATTTCTTTTGTTTTATGATTTTCGATTACAGTTTATATTTTGGTTTTTGTTTTGGTCTATTTAATTTTGATTTTAGTTATTATTTTCTACCTAAAAAAAGAACTGATAGTCTGGATATTGAGCAAGAAACAGACACAGAAGCAGCAAAATCTGTAGAAAAAAAAAATTAGCAAAAAAAATGCTCTTCTTTTGTTTTTGTGTTTATTTTCTATTTTTTGTGTTAGTTACTATTTGATGTTTGAGTCTTTCCTTTATTTTGGTCACGTAGTTTTATTTTTGTTAGTTTATTTTGTTTGGTTCACTTAATTATTTGAGTGCCTTTCTTCTTTTTTTTTTAGTCGTTAGTTTCTAATTAGTGTCCTAGGGTCTTTGATTTGTTTTTGTTTTTGTTTTCTTGTTTAAAAAAAACTCAAAAAAATTGAAAAATTTAAAACCCCTAACAAATGGGAAAACTCTTAAAATTTAAAAAAAAAAGGGCGTTTCAAGAATGTCAGTTTTCAATTTCCCACAATTTGAGCATGAACCTTTTTGGAGCTACTTATTGGGACTTAATGATTATCGTGCTCAATTGAACCAACATTTCAAAAATGAGAAATTTGTGAGGCCATTGCTATGGGTCTAAACGTTGAGCCTAGAGGTTATGTAGAGTCTATGTGCTCTGGAGGTTTACTAGGATTGTTAACTAGAACTCAAGATGAGGTATGTGATTTCTTTGAAAAATTAGCTTGGGATACTTATGAGTCTGAACAAGCTAAAGAGAATTTTAGATACCTAACTCATGGCGAGTCTGTTTTTTATGCTAATCCTTCCCATTAGGACTACTTTATGAACTCACATGACCCATTTCAATCTAATGTGTCTCCTGCTTTCTGTGATTACTGTGAGTCTTCTAACCATGATTTTCACACTTTTTCATATCGTGCTTATATTCATGCTACATGTGCAAGTGTGGAAAAGAAGATTAATGATATGACCAATAAGATGGTAGAGACCATGATACAGAGGATTGCTAAATATTCTCACTGTTTCAGTCATAGTAGGGAGGATACTACTTTGCATGAGCCTAACTCTAGCTTAGGATCTCCGAAACCTGAAGTTAGTCTCTATGATGACTTTGAGCCCTCTTATCAATCTAGGTCCAATTTGCAATATGTTGAGCCTTTGCCTAGCCTAGAACAAGAGAGTGACCTCCCTATGTCTCTATCACAAGACCTTGCACCCCACCCTAGCTCACCTATGGAGGTCACTCATGATACCCTAGTTTCTGCCGACCCACCCGCCCCTTTTAATCACTCTTGTGAGTTTGAGGTGGGCGAAGACCTTGAGAACCCTAGTTAGTTAGATATGAGCGTCAAGTTTGACATTGAGCATCATGAGATAGACGAGCTAGAAGAAGCTATTTTATAAGAGACCTGCTGGGAGTTAATTGAACCCACTAAATTGAAATTTACTGATGATATTCTTTTGTGGAATATGAATCTTTTTTATATGGGTTTGATGACAATGAAAGTTTTGATGAGGGATTTTGTGTTGAATCTGAACCCTTCTCTTTTGACTCCATCATTACTGACCTCCTTTTTGAATATCACAAGTCTGAATTTATCGAGTCTGATAACGTTGTTATTGAGAATTTTGATTTCGATCAGACTCTTATGCCTTTAGAAATTAGGAGACTTGTGGATTTGCTGCTACATGCTCAAATGGGTTTTGATTTGAGTAATGAGGTTTCATTCGATATAGAGTGGCTGATGCTCCATGAGCCTCTATTTGCACGGATTTCTGGAGGCTATAGCTTAGTGTATTTCTAAACCTACCCTGGTATAATCGTTCCTCTTTTTTTTTCTTTTTATTATTTTTTATATATATATTTGTTGGTTTATTTTTCTTGTTTAGCCTTTCTTTTACAGTCATGTCCTTTTTGTTTTTAAGTCTTGATTTTTCTTATTATATATTTGTTTTCCTTTTTAGTTTTTGTGTTTAATGTTTATTTCCACTCCCAATGAGGACATTGTGAGACTTAGTTGTGGGGGTGGGGAAACGTGAAAAAATTGGAAATCCAAAAAGATTTTTTTTGTTTTTTTCTTTTGAGGGAATATATGTGCTATTTCTGATTGACTATGTTCTCTTGTATCCTTAGTGTTAGGTTGCATATAGAGGTAGTGTGCATTGATAGAACTTAGACCTAAAGTGTGATGTTTATATATGATTTGAACCTCCGACATTATTTCTAAGCAAGCTTGACTTTGATAGATAACCCGTAAGATTTTGAGCCTTATAGACTAAGTCATCTTTTTGAGTCTCATTTTTCTTTCATCTGTGTCTCTTCTATGATTATATCTCTAGAACTTGCTTTGATTCTCTTTGAAATCACATTTAGCATATAGATTATGATAATATGATAGAGGCATTCGTTTTATTTTTTATGAGCCACTTAGCCAAATTGCCACCCTGATTTGAAATCTTTACCCTTTGTTAACCCTTTTGGACTTTGACCCTTTTTGTTGTGAACCCTTCATTTTAACCCTTGGCCTAAACACCTTTTCCTACCCCTAAGCCAAGGCCAGTGGGGCAACACTTCATTATTTAGTGGGTAACATTTTGGCATTTTATGACTTTGGTGGTTGTCTTCGATTATGTTTAGGGAGGTAGCATTGAGACCACTTGGAAATTGAGTTGTGTTGTTCTTGTATATGCCATTCATTCATTTTCTTCATGAAAAAAAATAAAAAAAATGAAAAAAAGGGAAAAAGTTCCCAAAAAAATGACAAAAAAAGTTTGAAAAAAATCTTTAAAATTCTATAAAAAAAGAAAAGGAAAAAAGTTGTGAATAAGAGTGTTTGGCATGGATGTATCCTTATATGCTCATTTATAATGGTCCAACTTCATGGGGCGTACCTTATGAAATTTTGGGAGAGTGTGTTCTCATTACAATTGGTGTAAGTGTTGGTTGCTCATTAGCTTTGACTTTTAGCTCCTCATTTCCTTAAATCGACTGTCCCTCTCTTACCCTTAACCTTTCGCCCCATTATGACCCTGGAAAGTCCTCTTAATTATTATTTTGTATATTGCATTTTAGTAGTGGAGAATTAAGAATCTTACCAAGCCTATGGTAGTTTGTTTGATTGGAAGAGAAATGAGTGAACCTTGTATAATTTTAAACACATAAGTGGGAGTGTTCCACATTTTCCTAAACTGAGGTTCTAGTAGTTATGCTTGTACTTAATCTTCAAGTGTGAAAGATTGTGTATAGATGTCATCAGTGGGAGTAAGGATTTCTTGATGTGTATGTCGTGTTTGTATGTGATCTAGCGCTTAGGTTGCTTGAGTAATGTAATTGGTTAGAATGTATATATATTTTCCTTGATGTTGTGTATATAAGATTTTGAAAAAACCAAAAAGATTTTCGATTTTCTGTTTTTGGTTTTCTTTTATAAATTTTGTGAGTACATCTTCTCCAAACTCTCACGAGACCTTCGTCGTCTATTAGGGGTAGCCTAGGGGTTTGAAGGGCTTGTTGCACATATTAAATGCAACCGTGATTCCTACGAAAGTGAGTTACGATTTTTCTTTTTCTAGGATTTTTCTTTTTATTTTACTCGAGGACGAGCAAAACCTTGGTGTGGGGGTTATTTGTTAAACCATAAATGATGATATTTTATACCATTGTATTGTTTAATAATTGCTTGAAATAAATTTTTAAACTAGAATTTTAAACTATAATTTTAATATTGAAATTGACGAGGATATTAGCCAGCGGATTGGAGTGGGCTGGCAAAAGTAGAAGTCAGCGTTAGGGGTGCTGTGTGACAAGAGAGTGCCCAGGAGTTTGAAAGGCAAAGTCTATCGGATGGTAGTTAGACCGGCTGTTCTCTATGGATCGGAGTGTTGGCCTCTAAAAAAGACACAGGTCCAAAGGTTGATGGTAGCTGAGATGAGGATGGTCAGGTGGATGTGTGGTTTTACGAGATCGGACAGGATTAGGAATAGGGCAATTAAGGGCTTAGCTGAAGTGGCTCCCATAGAGGAGAAGATGAGGGAATCGAGGCTCAGATGGTTCAGGCACGTGAAGAGGAGAAGTGTGGCCGCCCCAGTGCGAAGGTGTGAGAGGATCAACCCCCCCGGTGGTAAGAGAGGGAGGGGTAGACCGAAGAAGAGCCTAGAAGAAGTGGTTAGAGAGGACCTAAGAGTCGTCGGTCTCACGGAGGACATGGCTCAGGATATGAGGCTGTGGCGGGACAAGATTAAGGTCTCTGTTTATAGGGGTTCGGCTCCGTAGGAGGCAGTGGCTTAGGCGGGGGGGGGGGGGGGGGAGGGTTTTGGTTTGCTTGTCTGCAGGTCGTGTTTCTCCGGGATGTGACGACACCA
The DNA here is from genome assembly GCA_017589665.1 of Selenicereus undatus. Classification (NCBI taxonomy): domain Eukaryota; kingdom Viridiplantae; phylum Streptophyta; class Magnoliopsida; order Caryophyllales; family Cactaceae; genus Selenicereus; species Selenicereus undatus. Next base: position 68,133,400 of record JACYFF010003369.1, read on the forward strand.
AGCGCACTTGGTTTGTTGAGGTATGTCTTCGCTCCCTCTTTATTCGCTATCCGGCACCTTTTCTCTTCCTCTTTCTCTTACTCGGTGAATGGTTTTTGCAATCGTTTTCTCTTTAACCCGTTTTCTCAAAACTGTTTTGTGGGTCTTATGGAATCAACCTCTCTCTAGGTAGGAATACCTATAGAGGTAAGGTTGCCTACAGCTGGATCTCCCCAGACCCCCCGAAAGCAGGACCCACACTGGGAGTTTGTTGTTGTTGTTGTTGTAGAATTTTAATATTGTTGTGTTCATTTTGTAGGGATTGAAAAATTTAGAAAAATAAATAATCCTCTCAAAGTTTGGACCAAGAGAATAAAAAAAAAAAGCAGAACAGGAGAAGATTAGCCCATGCGTACGACCCAGCAACCAAAAGCCCAGCCCAGTCATCTCTTCCCTCTTTTTCTCTCTCGTGGACAGGCTTTCTCTCTGGGCCTGACTTCTCCTAGACCGCAACCCACTTAGTGCTAGTCCACCTCTCTTTTTCTTCACTTAATTATCACGCCCCCATGCACGTGACCTGACCTCCCCCTTACTCTCCTTTTCTCTCTTCTCTCGACCTGGCTCTTTCTCTCCTGGAAACCAAAGACCTCCACCCCTGGCCTCTTCATCTTCTCTTCTTCGTCTCTCGTTGCCAAAACACCGAGAGCTAGCCCTTCATTCGCCTGTGCTTCTTCATCTTCCCTACGACCCTTCGCCTCCCTCACACCCAAAATCGCAGCCCTGGCCTGTTTTTCCCCTACTCTCAATGTAACGCCCCAAATTAAACATGTTTCACTGCTTGTATTTTTCTTAATAAATCCCTTAATTATAATCTAGACAACCCAATGATAGGGGCATTACCGCCGTCCAAAAGGACAAGGCTTGAAACATGAGTGTTATAAATAATATAGCTGAGCATAACCTCAAACATATACACTCACATCAAGTGTTAACCAATGAAGGGTTTATAAACCATAGTAAAATAAATCACTATATATTCTACATCTTCATCCATAGAAGAATTCAATATACATCTTTAAGGTATGCATATACTGCATTACTTCTAATCCATCTTAATTTCCTTGCTTCACGTATTCTCTTCAGCTGATTTGTTAGCATGAGGGAAACTCTCTCAGCATTTGCCTAAAACAAAACATAAAAACATTTCGAACTGTGAGCCAAAGCTCAGTACCTGCATTCCTGAATTGTTGAATGATCATTGAAACACTGGTTGGGCCCGCTTTGCAATTCATTTTAAGTTAAAACAGTGAATGAGATAAATATAAAACTGCATTGCTAGTTATTATCTGATAGTGAACCCCTTGATACTGTTACGATCTATGGATAGGTGTACACCT
>JACYFF010003369.1:68135175-68158556 GCA_017589665.1 Selenicereus undatus
GGGTTTACCTCACTTGGTGATTAAAAGAGAGAGATGAAGATGGTGCTTGATGTGGGAGGTGTTTGGGTGGTGGATGGTAGTCGGAGGGTGGCCAGCTGGTGGCTGAAAAGTGGCTGGAAAACACCACAATAGGGCTGAGGGGGCGCTATTGGCCATGTGTAGAGAGAAGGAGGAGAGAAGAGAGAGAAAGCCTTGTAGAAGAAGGAAGTCTTGAAGATAACTCTTGCAAACCCTTAAAAACACTTGGATGAAAATGCCCCAATTTACTTGGCTGAGAATTAAGCACAAAAAATCAGCTTTTGCTAATGATAATTAGGGCTTAATGATGGTATTAGATAAGCAAATGGGTTAGGAACTTGTTGGACCGAAATTGGGCTTAAATGACCTTGGGGTTGGAAAACAAATCAAACCGGGTGCGATAATTAAATTTATTTATTTTTTTCGAAGCTCGAAATTAAATATGATGTCATGAAAAATAATTTAATCATTTAAATCATAATTATTGAGGCCTAATATCAATTTCTCCGAAAAATTATTTTCGGTAAATGAAACTCGAATTGCAAAGTGGAGCCCGAAATGATTTTTTTTTCATTCATTTTTTTTTCAACTGGGATGATTCAATGAGATAAATAAATGTGAAAAATAAATAACGTCGCTTAATTAAATAAATAAATTTGATTTAGGGTCGGGCTATTATAGTCTTCCCCCCTTAAAGAGTTTCGTCCTCGAAACTTATGAACTTTACCAACAGATGCAAGGTTATCCCAAATAAATATGGGTACGTGACTTTCACTTGATCCTCAGTTTTTCAAGTAGTTTCTGAGGAGGTATTATGTGCCCAAAGCAATTTGATTTAAGGTATCTACTTGATGCTGAACTACTTAACCCTGCGATCCAATATCTGAATTAGATGCTCTAGAAACACAAGACCCTCAATGGCTACCACGGATTTGATTATGACAGCATGGTCAGGATCTGAAATGTATTACCTGAGTTGTAAGGTAAGAAACACGGAATATGTTATACACATGTTTGAGTTATATAGGCATATCTGGTAGACAAGTCATGGAATCTGACCTTTCAATGAACTGATATGATCCAAAAGATCTTGGCCTCAATTTAGGTCACAGTGCAACCTCCTTACACCCTTAGTTGGTGAGAGTTTCTGAAAACCTATCATATATTGAAAATTCCAGAAATCTCCTTCTTTTATCAATATAGCTTTTCTGTCGGTTCCAATGGTATGCTTTCAAGAGTCTTCTGAGTTATGCCGCCGTATGCAATGCTGAAAAAGATCTTCATGACCCATAAGATGATTTGTTGTCAATATCCGTCATCATTTGCCCTGATGTTTAATGAAGGATTCTCTGCTAGTGTTATCACAACATTGACTGCTGGGAGTTCCATACTTTCTTCAAATGCAATGTTGGTCGTGAAGCACAACAGGCGCCAACATAGAAGAGTTGGATCCATTGATATTTTTAGATGCTCGGGATGATAAGAACTGCTAAAGTTAAATCTAGTTCCAAAGGCTCCTTGAAGTGCATGCCAAACAGGCTTGAAATCTTTGATCTCTGTCAGACACTTACGGGGCGTTGGTATTCTACCATGGCCTTTTTGGCAAATAAGACCTTTATCCATGTATTCTGCAATTTCTGTTCTCAAATTGTTTCACAAAAGTATTTCCTCAAATCTGTGTACATATTGGTGCCCCCTCGGTGCACCAAATAGCAAGTATTATGAGTCTCCGCTAAGATCTGCTTTCTTAAGATTTTGCTTTATTCTTTGGAGCGCAAGATCACTATCTCGATTCACTCTAGGCTCCTCCATCAGGGAGGGCTGTAAGGTAAGTGCCAGCAGTTGAACATTTACCTTCCATTGCAACACTAATTGAATGTCCAAGTCCTCAAGTTCTCTCAAGAGATTCAGTTGAGTAGTTACTACAGTGTTCAAGGTATGTTGTGCCTTCCTATTCAGGGTACCTACCATAATATTTCTCTTTCTTGGTTGACATTGCATCTGCCACAACTGATGTTCCATGTAGATTGAGCTTTTTCAGAGTGAAGATGTACTTCAAGCTTTGATGATCAGTATTGATTCTGCATGGTACCCCATATAAGTAATGTCTCCAACTTTGCAATGCAAAAACTACAGAAATGGGTATGGTAATCCTTCTCATAAGGCTTGAGTTGTTGGGAGGCATAAGCCACTAGTTTAACTTCTTGCTAACTTTATAGCTTTCTTTAACAAATTGGTCAGGGAAGATGATATTTGACAATCCTTTCTAAACTCGATAATTCCCTGCTAAACTCAAATAGTTTCTAGTCTCAGTGCATTGGTTTAGCTTCAGCACTTTGTAACTGCTTCCGCCTTTTGCAAATTGACCTTAATCTCTTCCTTTGAAACCATATGTTCCAAACGTACCATTGCTTCTAATCAATACTCATGCTTCTTGTATTTGCTATGTACTGGATGTTCCCTCAAGGTGTACAACACTGTCCTCAAATGAACAATATGCTCATCTTTATCCTTGGAGTATTTCAAGATATCTTTTATAAATACCACCACACTTGTCTAGATATGGTCTGAAACTCTATTCATAAGACCCGTAAAGGCCGCGGGCCATTGATTAGGCCAAAAGGCATCACAGTGAAATCATCATGACCCATACATGGTCCGTAGTGTGGTTTTGGGAATGTCTTTAGGTATAATCCTAAGTTGATGGTACCCTGACCTCAAATCGACCTTAGAAAAAGACTCCTGCTCCCTGCAGTTGATTAAATAAGTCATCTACTTGGGGCGATGGGTATGTGTTTTTGATGGTGAACTTATTCAGCTCTCTGTCATCAATACATAACCTCTAGGTTTCATTCTTCTTCTTTACAGATAGGACAAGGCATCCTATGATGGCACACTTGGATGGTTTGATAAATCTCTTCTGTGATAAGTCCTCTAACTAAAACTTTAGTTCTTGAAGCTCAATTGGGGCCATAAGATACGGGATTGTGGAGATAGGATGAGCATCAGGGATTAATTCAATCTCAACATCAATTTCTCTTTGCAAAGCTGTCCCAATAACTTTTCAGGAAAACATCTCTAAATTCACAAGCTGTAGGGATATCGTTTGCTTTTTTTTTTTTCCTGCGGTTGAATGTTACTAGCATAACACTAATACATAATATATCCTGGACATAAGAGCTCATTGGTTTTCACAACAGAATTTAAAGGACAAGATTTTTCCTTTCCTTGCCCATGAAACATATTTCTCTCCCTTGTTCATCTCTTGAAATAACCTTAGGGTCATCACAAACAATCTTAACCCCATAAGTACACAACTAGATCATTTCCAAAATGATATCAAAGTCTGACGAGTCAAATTGAATCAGAACTTTGGGCGAAACTATCTCACCAATAGTAATTGAAACAAAATTATGAGATGTAGAACACTCAACTCGAAAGTCATTGGATAACTTGAGTCCATAATTGGTTTATGCCTCCTTATTCTCAAGGTTCAGTTGTATGGCAGATTGAGTGGATATAAATGAATGAGTGGCAACTGAATCAATAGACAAAGGGGGTTTCGAAATTAAAAGAGAGCTTCAGTAACTACTGCACCAGAGATGGCAACTTCCTTCTTGCTCAACAAGCCTTTCCTACAGCTGCGAGCCTTGATAGTGAGAGCCCTTCTCTACAGCCTTCAGTTTTCGGGAACAAGCAACGATCAGGTGCTCTGGGCTACCGCACCATGTGCATTTGTTATTTCCCACTTAGCAATCCAGAGTGACTCGAAGTGAAGTTAGGCCCTAAGAGCCTATTTTTAACAATGTTCCACCAAATTTTAGTTTCACCAGTTAGATAAAATGTTCAAATGTTTACCCTTTTATCTCCTAGAACCTCTATTACAGTGAAACTTTCTCCACTCCTCGAATCCATTCTTAAGGTTCCACTGGGTCATACTTTCCACTCTAGAGTCCTTTAGTATGAATCAACTGAAGACATTTTTCCACGGGGTAGTAACCCATCAAAATTTCTCACTGATGCAGTCCAAATGCATGGCAAATATTTTGATAGTCAAACTTAAGGTTTATGCAAGTGATCTTTCGAAGGAAACTTGGATTGAATCAGCCAAAATGGGTAGACACATCACGTTTCCCTTAGCAATAGATTCCAGAAATTTGACAACAATCAACCGCTATACAAAGCGTAGTTAAAATCTACCTTCTGTTCAGGCATGCTACAAAATTATCATCTATTGACATGGGTGCATCCCAATCATAACCCAGCTATTATCAGCAATTGGGCTCTTAAAAGCAGAAGAAAGTGACCAAAACTGATGAAGATGTGACATGAGAGTAAATGATAATGCAAACTTGATGGGGAGATGCCATGAAGACAAAAAGATGAAGCCCCTGGTCAAAATAAGGAGTATTCAACAGTTGCTAATCCAACAAGGACAATGGTAGATGGTAAGTTACCAGAAAATGCAGTGAAATATTTTCAAGAGTAATGTCTCCTTCACGGATGGAGGTAGAGTCAATGGACTGCTGGCAAGAGTTTGGGCAGTGTAAGCAAGTCTTGAATTGCAATAGATTGAAGCAAAATATCTCTATCAAGTGTCCTTGGTTTCTCTTATGTGGAATCATCGATAGTTAATGGTTTTAAAACTTATGTACCATAGAACACGCCTCTCCCAAATCCTACAATTCAGGGTATACTACATCAAGAAACCCCACATAGCTCACTTAGATGAAATCCTTGAGTTACAAAAGAAAATATCTGCAATCAATGAGGCATATTGAAGCAATTGCCATTGGATTCGAGAAGCGCACAAAATGGCACCCATATGATGAGGAAATATAAGCTCAAAATTGTATGTATCCACTGACTTGAACAGTCTGTGCCATCAGACTTCTAGGTTGAATTTCATTAACCACTGGTCTCTAAATGTGCTGCAATATGGATCATTGGAAGGCTTATTTCCTGTCCTTTAACATGGACTAACCAAAACATCCCTATTTGATGGAATGCATAAGCTGCAAGTGAGCTAAACTCAGACCTTGTGCATTAGGATTCTGCCCAGTTTGTAGACTTTGACTTGTCTAATAGTTTTGAATGACCACATCATCCCTAATCCACTTGAGCCTTGTTTCATATGAAAGATATCTCCTTAAACTTAAACTCAGGATGGAAAATCCTTGCGTAAATCATGGTGATCATGGACAAAAGTTACTTCAAGATCGGTCATTCTGCACTGATCAAAATTGCCAAGTTGATTGAACTTGTGTATTCTGCCCATACTTGGCTTTTCCTATACATTTAACCTCAAAATGAGTCAAGGGCCTTTCATAGGACACATTTCTAACAACCCCCAACCCTATGGCTAGGAGTGTTCATGATTCTTAAATTTCTGAGGCGAAACGGACAGAGTTTCGCCTACAAACTGGCCATATCACATCCCCTGCATTGACTACAAGTATAAAAGAGTATAAAATCAAGCTCAACGGCTACACACCGGAGACCACAACTCTACGGGCCACATGCCCGGAGCACAAGAGTTTACGTCTCAAAAATAAACAATTCCAGCTAAACGGATGTCATACCATTCAGATGGGTGGCTCATATGACCATGCTTACCTAAATGCATTGAAGCACCTTCAACTTGTTATTCCAAATCTCCATAAAATCTGCTGCTTGAGATGAAACTATATATACTTTATATGGATCCATATGACAAAAGTAGAATATGTGTGAGATAAGCAGACATTATCAGTGCCACAAATCTCTAAGGATATCATAATAATCCTCAGTCCTCACTAACCAATTTCTCAGTATCTTAACTCATACTCTATATCTCATAAAGAAAATCTCAACCTGGCTCTGATACCAAATCTGTAACGCCCCAAATTAAACATGTTTCACTGCTTGTATTTTCCTTAATAAATCCCTTAATTATAATCTAGACAACCCAATGATAGGGGCATTACCGTCGTCCAAAAGGACAAGGCTTGAAACATGAGTGTTATAAATAATATAGCTGAGCATAACCTCAAACATATACACTCACATCAAGTGTTAACCAATGAAGGGTTTATAAACCATAGTAAAATAAATCACTATATAGTCTACATCTTCATCCATAGAAGAATTCAATATACATCTTTAAGGTATGCATATACTGCATTACTTCTAATCCATCTTAATTTCCTTGCTTCACGTATTCTATTCAGCTGATTTGTTAGCATGAGGGAAACTCTCTCAGCATTTGCCTAAAACAAAACATAAAAACATTTCGAACTGTGAGCCGAAGCTCAGTACCTGCATTCCTGAATTGTTGAATGATCATTGAAACACTGGTTGGGCCCGCTTTGCAATTCATTTTAAGTTAAAACAGTGAATGAGATAAATATAAAACTGCATTGCTAGTTATTATCTGATAGTGAACCCCTTGATACTGTTACGATCTATGGATAGGTGTACACCTGCCAAGCCGATCGAGGACCTGGCCTGAAGCCGCGCGGGTAACTGAAGGGCGAATGCCCTATAGATGATAACTAACGGGGTCACTAATTAACTGATAAATCACTGTGTAAACTGATTCATTGATGTACTTAACCAAACATGATAACGTTGATAAATACACTCTGATTTCTAAAGATACAGGCAATAGACGTACCTGAAGTCTTTAAAATGATATTTCACTTGATAATACTTATGTACAATAGAAACGATAGACTAGGCCTCGATTCTGTTAAAGAAATGTAATTATAGGTAAACGTAGTTAGTAAACCATATTCACCGAGTAAATCATATTCACTGACATAAATGATTTATTTAAAAAGACTCTTATAGTTCCAATAATTCGATATAAGACAAGTTAAACCAAAATGATTTGAATAATAAATCTGTTAGGGTTATTGACCTTGAAATAATACAAATTGAAGAAAAATAGACCAAATGAAAATGATTGAGGTAATAATGAAAAGATTTTAATTGATATAAATGAAGTATGGGTTTCGAATATTTCTAAAATAGATAATGGAAAGTGTGATGCGTCTGAAATGGATAATAGAATGGTTAATGCCTCTGAAATGGGTGACAAATGGTTTAATGCTATGAGGAGTGTTGTGAGGATCATAAAAAGCTCAAATAACCTCAATCTGATTCATTCGATACTGATTTCTTCCTTCGTACACCACCATTTGATGGTCTACTTTAGAAAATCTATATCTTTCACTCTCAAGCTCCAATTGAGATATAAAACTCCAATATGTAAAGCTCATAATGTCCACTAAAACTTTCATTCAGGACACAAAGCATGATTCACAGAGTAAGGTCCCTAAAATTAGGGTAGAACACAGACGTGCACAATTTCTGTTCAAGCTGCGCAGTCGTAGAAAAACGACCATAACTTTCTCTACAGAACTCGGATTAAGGCGATTCAAAATGAATTTGAAAGATAACTCCGTGATCTATACACACACCAAAAATCCCAATTTTTCAATGACCCAATCAATACCAGGTTTTCCGTAAAGTTACTGTTCCAGTTCAGTTCCCAGTTGCAATGTATTCTGCATAGTCTTGAGTAAATTGGTCATAATTTTGTCCACACAACTCCAAATTGCATAATTCCAAAGCCTATTGAAATATAAATCATCACGATATCACTGAACCAAAAATTATGAATTTTGGATGTGCCAAACAGTACCAGTTTAATCCCGAAGTAGCCCCTGTTTCAGGTCTGTTGACAGCTTAATAATCACATCTTTGCAATCTTTTCTTCATATAACCACCTACTACAATCATGCTTTAACTCATCCAAAACCATACCAATATTACCATAATCATTTATGATGATAAATATTACCAAAGCAAATACAATATGACCCAAATCCATCACTTCAACTCAAACTTGCTTGATCAAGAACAAGCTCACCCTTAGCATGCTTTCATGCTTAACCAACAAATTAACACATCAAAAATAGCTCTTAATTTTATCAAAATAGCATGATCAAGAAGCTAAATCAGATTCAAAACCAAAATACAACGAATCAACAAGATAAGGTTAGGGTTTACCTCACTTGGTGATTAAAAGAGAGAGATGAAGATGGTGCTTGATGTGGGAGGTGTTTGGGTGGTGGATGGTAGTCGGAGGGTGGCCAGCTGGTGGCTGAAAAGTGGCTGGAAAACACCACAATAGGGCTGAGGGGGGGCTATTGGCCATGTGTAGAGAGAAGGAGGAGAGAAGAGAGAGAAAGCCTTGTAGAAGAAGGAAGTCTTGAAGATAACTCTTGCAAACCCTTAAAAACACTTGGTTGAAAATGCCCCCATTTACTTGGCTGAGAATTAAGCACAAAAAATCAGCTTTTGCTAATGATAATTAGGGCTTAATGATGGTATTAGATAAGCAAATGGGTTAGGAACTTGTTGGACCGAAATTGGGCTTAAATGACCTCGGGGTTGGAAAACAAATCAAACCGGGTGCGATAATTAAATTTATTTATTTTTTTCGAAGCTCGAAATTAAATATGATGTCATGAAAAATAATTTAATCATTTAAATCATAATTATTGAGGCCTAATATCAATTTCTCCGAAAAATTATTTTCGGTAAATGAAACTCGAATTGCAAAGTGGAGCCCGAAATGATTTTTTTTTCATTCATTTTTTTTTCAACTGGGATGATTCAATGAGATAAATAAATTTGAAAAATAAATAACGTCGCTTAATTAAATAAATAAATTTGATTTAGGGTCGGGCTATTACACTCAACCCTTCGTCTTCTTTGGTTTTGCGTTCCATATGGTCTTGAAAACAGAGCACTGTGCTTCTTCTTCCTCATCTCCATCTGTTACTCCCTCTCTTCTAATGGAGACCATCCTACCCACACTTCTACTCCTCCTGCCTAGCTCAAGGAATATCCCATCAAGCTCCAAGAGGCCAACGAATTTGCTATACTATGAAGAAAATTCGTAACAATGCCGGAAGAACTCACGCCTAGTTCGACCACTTCATACCCGGCTTTTGTCACCTGTTTTCAGCCACATGTAATGGACCAAACTTCTGATGGTTCTTACATCCTTCAGCCTTAGGAAATAATCATTCTAACAAGACCAACCACACCTAAATTGGAGTTCATTTGGTTGGTCAAGTTAGGCCCACAAGCACACGGTATTTTAGCCCAGGGTAGTTTGGACAGCCTTCACTATTTGGGCCATAACTTTTGATCGGCTGGTCCAATTGCAGCAAATAAATATTCCCTGGAAACTAGACATCCAGAGCTTTCTAACAAGCCCAAGATCATCGAATTTGGATGCGTATTGTGAGAGATATACCTTCTGGAAGTTGGGCTTGCTGCAAGTGTGAACACACTTATTGCCAAACGTGTGAACATGGTTCTTCCTCCCTCATTTCGGCCTTGGTGCATTGTTCCTCCTTCAAAGCTGAATTCCTAATTCCCTAGCAAGGCTTGAATGTGTGAATTAAGAGGTGCATAGATCCCTTTTTGCTGCTACATCCTTTTCACACCAGGAGACATCAAGAGACACACCTTTTCACCCTTGGTGCATCCAATGTATTTTTCAGCTTTGTTTCTTTGTGTTTTCCCTCATCCCTTTTCGTGTATTTCATGTCTTTTCATGATGTAAGGCCTCTAGTATAAATAGGCCATAGGTTAAGGTTGTAAGACACAAATTCGATTAAAAGCATAAGCAATACAAATTCAGCTTTGCGTGTTCCTTCAAAGCGAGTGACAAAGCCTAGTTCTATATCTTGAGATTTGGCAACCTCAAGTGGTGTTCTAGGTTCCTAAACTCTTCTAGGTGGTGATTCAATTCTGTATCCTAGAAAGAGTGAAGGAATTTGGCCCATGATTGATTTCAGTGGCGCTCTTCGGCTTATCTCAAATACAATCCTTGAACCTATCCACCTCCCCTTTTCAATACAAGACTCACAAAATCCCTAACTTGGTCATTTGGGTCCTCACTTATACATCATTTGGTATAAGAGCCAAGGTTGCCAAGTGACCAAGATTGTAGCCAAACACATTCCATAAGCCAAAACACAAAACACACAGAACCAGCAAAACCGTGATAAACAGGGCCGGAAACTTGGCACGGCCACCCCGTGCTCCTAAGCACGACCGTGCCTCCTGTTTTTCCCAACCATCCTCAAATCAGCCTTTTTCCCCACACACTCTCACAAAAAAAAATAAAAAAAAATGTCGTCAAGCCGATCCCAAGAGCGAGTTGACGAGTTGGAAGCCTAAGTAAAGTACCTTCAAACTCAACTTGCCCAACTCTTGGAGGAGAAAAGAAGAGGGAACCGAAGCCCTTCTCACTCACGCACCCAAGAAGACTCGGATGAATCCAAGAGAGAAAAGAGAAGCTATGTTGATAACTCTAATTATGAAGAGAATACTCCTAGAAGACCCCGAAGGAGACAAGAAAGTGGTTTTGGCGATTTTCGAGTTGATATTCCGGAATTCGAAGGCCAACTGGACCCGGATCACTTCCCAGATTGGCTTCAAACCGTTGAACGAATCTTTGAGTACAAAGAAGTGCTCGAAGATAAGAAGGTGAAGTTTGTTGCCCTTAAGCTCCGGAAATATGTATCAATATGGTGGGCGAACCTCGTGGCCAAAAGAGCAAGGAATGGCAAAGGAAAGATTAAGACTTGGGCCAAGATGAAGGACAAACTCAAATCCAAGTTCCTTCCTTCCCATTACATCCAAGACAACTACTCCAAGCTCCATCATCTTAAACAAGGCTCCAAGAGCGTTGAAGAGTACACCCGAGAGTTTGAGCAACTCCTCCTCAAATGCGATTTAAGAGAAGATGACGCTCAAACAGTGGTAAGATTCCTAAGTGGCTTGGATGAATCCGTTGCTCATATCATTGAATTGCATCCTTACACCTCTCTAGATGACTTGAGTGCTCTTGCCTACAAGGTAGAGCAACAAAGGAAATCTAAGGGAAAGAGCCCCCTTTCCAAATCCACCCCCCGTCCTTACCCCACTCAAAAGCCTTCCTATTTTCCTCCTAAATCTCAAAACTCTCCTCAACCCAAAAATACCCCTACCGCCCCTAATCCCTCTATAAAATAACCTCCCAAGCCCAAGGACAAAATTCGTTGCTTTCGATGTCAAGGTCTAGGACATATTGCATCCGAATGTCCTAACAAGCGGATAGTGACTTTTGCCGAGTACCAAGCTTCCTTTGAGGAGCCACATGAAGAAGAAGAATGAGAAGATTGCATGGTGGAAAATGTGGAAGAAGTTGAAGAAGGCCCCGATGAAGGAGAATTGTTGGTCATTAGGAGAGCCTTGAGTGGTTTTGCCAGCCAAGACAACTTGGAACAAAGAGAAGCTATTTTCCATACAAGGTGCACCATTGAAGGGAAGGTATGCTCACTTATTATAGATGGAGGTAGTTGTGCTAAGGTTGCCTCCAAGACCATGGTAGACAAGCTCAAGCTCAAAGCCACACCCTATCCTAAGCCTTACACTATCCAATGGTTAAACCAAGGCAAAGGTATGCAGATTTCTACCCGATGTCTCGTCTCTCTCTCCATTGGTAAACACTACAAAGATGAGCTATGGTGTGATATAGTTCCCATGGATGCTTATGACATCCTTTTGGAAAGACCTTGGCTATTTGATAGAAGTGTCATCCATGATGGTCGGATGAACACTTATACCTTCCACAAAGACCAAAAGAAAATCACCTTGACCCCTCTCAAGCCCACCCACTCTCCAAAACCCAAAGACAACCCTCATATAGATGTCTTTCTCACCACCCTTCTCAAGTCCCAACACCATAAGTTTGAAACCTTTAAGGACTTGATACTTATGCAAACCACACCGGAACTCCCTACCCACTCACACCCCCTACTCACTCCCCTCCTACAAACCTTCCATCATGTGTTCCCACAAGAAATCCCCCACGAGCTCCCTCCACCAAGATCCATCCAGCACAAAATTGACCTTATTCCTGGATCTACCCTTCCAAATAAACCGGCCTACCGAATGACCCCACAAGAAACCTAATGAATTCAAAGACAAGCAGATGACCACTTGTCCAAAGGATTGCTTTGGGAAAGCCTAAGCCCATGTGTTGTACCAGCCCTCCTTGTACCCAAGAAAGATGGAAGCATGCGTATGTGTGTGGATAGCCGGGCTATCAACAAAATCACCATCAAATACCGGTATCCTATCCCAAGGTTGGAAGATTTGCTAGATAAGCTTCATGGTGCCACTATTTTTTCTAAGATTGATCTTAGAAGTGGCTACTACCAAATTCGGATTTTCGAGGGAGATGAATGGAAAACCGCCTTTAAAACTAGAGGAGGTTTATATGAATGGCTTGTCATGCCATTCGGGTTAACCAATGCCCCAAGCACCTTCATGAGGCTTATGGATCAAGTTCTAAAGCCCCTAATTGGCATTTGTGTGGTCGTCTACTCTGACGACATCTTGGTCTATAGCAAAATTGAGGAGGAGCATGCCGATCATCTCTACCAAGTTTTGAGCATCTTATCTCATGAGAAGCTATATGGGAACTTAGAGAAGTGTCACTTCTTCACTTCTCAAGTTATATTTTTGGGATACATTGTCTCTGCCCAAGGAATTCAAGTGGATGAAAGCAAGATCAAGGCCATTCAAGAGTGGCCTACTCCTACTTCTATCACTCAAGTAAGGAGCTTTCACGGCCTAGCATCCTTTTATAGAAGATTTGTTCGTGATTTTAGCACCATAGTAGCCCCCATGACCGAGGTGCTAAAAGGCAAAGAATTTGCATGGAATGAGCAAGCACAACATGCATTTGAAGAGATCAAGAGGAGACTCACAAGTGCTCCCGTCCTAGCCTTGCCAAATTTCACAAAGATCTTTGAAGTTGAATGTGACGCACCCGGAGCAGGGATTGGAGCTGTCCTATCCCAAGAGAAGAGACTAATAGCTTTCTTTAGTGAAAAACTAAACAAAGCCAAGAGGAGACACTCCACCTACGACAAAGAATTCTATGCCATCATCTGTGCTTTGGAGTATTGGCGTCACTACCTAGTGGGAGGAGAATTTATCCTCCATTCCGACCACGAGGCATTAAAGTATATCCAAGGTCAACACAAGCTCAACCCAAGACATGCCAAGTGGGTAGAGTATCTTCAATCCTTCCATTTTATCATCCACCACAAGGCGGGAAAACTTAACAAAGGAGCCGATGCACTTTCCTGTAGGTTCTTACTCCTCTCTACTTTAAGTACCAAGGTTCTTGGCTTTGAGATTGTCAAAGACTTGTATCCCAATGATGAAGACTTCAAAGACATCCTAAAGAAGTGTTCTAAACACCCTCATGGAATGTTTCATATGGAGGACGGTTTCTTATTCAAAGGCTCACGCTTATGTGTTCCTAAATGTGGGTTTAGAGAACTCCTCATCCGAGAGCTTCATGGTGGAGCTCTAGCCGGTCATTTTGGTATAGAGAAGACTTGTGCTATGTTAAAAGAGCACTATTATTGGCCAAATATGTCAAGGGACGTTGAACACTTTGTGAAGAGGTGTTCTATTTGTCAAATGGCCAAAAGCCATGTTCTTCCACAAGGCTTGTACTCCCCTCTTCCAATTCCTCAAGCTCCATAGGAAGACATAAGCCTTGACTTCATTACGGGTTTGCCAAGGACCCAAAGGAATAAGGACTCTATCATGGTGGTAGTAGATCGCTTTTCAAAGATGGCACACTTTGTTCCTTGCCATACCACCAATGACGCATCACATGTTGCCAATTTATACTTCAAGGAGATTGTTAGGCTACATGGCATACCCAAGAGCATGGTGTCCAATCGGGATAGTAAATTTCTTAGCCATTTTTGGCTAACCTTGTGGCGCAAGATAGGCACCCAACTCAAATTCAGCACTTCATGTCACCCACAAACTGACGGCCAAACGGAAGTTACCAATAGGACTTTGGGCACCTTGCTTAGAGTCCTTGTGAAGAAAAACCTCAAGAATTGGGATGACATGCTACCCCACGCCGAGTTTGCCTTCAATAGAGCTCTAAGTAAGGCAACCCACCTCTCCCCTTTCCAAGTGGTATATGGGCATAATCCAAAGAGCCCCCTTGATCTCATTCCTATTCCTACTCCCACCAAGTTTAGTTGGGATGCCGAGGAGATGGCAAAGGAAATCAAAGATATACACGCCCAAGTTCGTGAAAGTATTGCTAAAGCCAATGAAAGGGCCATGCAAAATGCCAACAAGCACAAGAAGGAGGTACACCTTCAACTGGGAGACTTGGTGTGGATCCACTTGAGGAAGGAACGATTCCCTTCCAAGCGAAAATCCAAATTAATGCCTAGGTCGGATGGGCCGTTCGAGATCATTGAGAAGGTCGGTCCTAATGCATATAAGGTAGACCTTCCCGGAGATTATGGAGTTTTCACAACATTTAACATCTCCGATCTTAGTCCTTGCTTTGAAGATGAACCTCTTCCAAGTTTGAGGATAAACTCTCACCTACCCGGGGAGAATGATGGAGACCATCCTACCCACACTCCTACTCCTCCTGCCCAGCTCAAGGAAGATCCCATCAAGCTCCAAGAGGCCAAGGAATTTTCTATACTATGCAGAAAAGCCGTGACAATGCCGGAAGAACTCACGCCTAGTTCGACCACTTCATACCCGATTTTTGTCACCTGTTTTCAACCACATGTAATGGACCAAACTTCTGATGGTTCTTACATCCTTCAGGCTTAGGAAATAAGCTTTCTAACAAGACCAACCAAACCTAAATTGGAGTTCATTTGGGTGGTCAAATTAGGCCCACAAGCACACGGTATTTTAGCCCAGGGTAGTTTGGACAGCCTTCACTATTTGGGCCATAACTTTTGATCGGTTAGTCCAATTGCAGCAAATAAACATTCCCTGGAAACTATACATCTAGAGCTTTCCAAAAAGCCCAAGATCATCGAATTTGGCTGAATATTCTGAGAGATATACCTTCTGGAAGTTGGGCTTGCTGCAAGTGTAAACACACTTATTACCAAACATGTGAACATGGTTCTTCCTCCCTCATTTTCGGCCTTGGTGCATTGTTCCTCCTATAAAGCTGAATTCCTACTTCCCTAGCAAGGCTTGAATGTGTGAATTAAGAGGTGCATATATCCCTTTTTGCTGCTACATTCTTTTCACACCAGGAGACATCAAGAGACACACCTTTTCACCCTTGGTGCATCCAAAGTATTTTTCAGCTTTGTTTCTTTGTTTTTTCCCTCATCCCTTTTCGTGTATTTCATGCCTTTTCATGATGTAAGGCCTCTAGTATAAATAGGCCATAGGCTAAGGTTGTAAGACACAAATTCGATTAAAAGCATAAGCAATACAAATTCAGCTTTGCGTGTTCCTTCAAAGCGAGTGACAAAGCCTAGTTCTATATCTTGAGATTTGGCAACCTCAAGTGGTGTTCTAGGTTCCTAAACTCTTCTAGGTGGTGATTCAATTCTGTATCCTATAAAGAGTGAAGGAATTTGCCCCAAGATTGATTTGAGTGGTGCCCTTCAGCTTATCTCAAACACAATCTTTGAACCTATCCACCTCCCCTTTTCAATACAAGACTCACAAAATCCCTAGCTTAGTCATTTGGGTCCTCACTTATACATCATCTTCCCTTATCATTTAATTCATCACCTTCGTCATCATCAATCTATCGATTACAAGGAGTAAATGAGAGCAACCGAAGAGGAGGGGAACGACGTTTTTGGAGAGCTTCAAATGAGGGGGTCGAAACAGAGCTTAAGGGGGGTTTTAGCCTTTGATTTTTCATTTCTTTCAGTTTCAGATCAAGTCACAGAACCTTCTTCATTTTTGTCTGCTCTTTGTTAAAGTTTTGAGGATTTAGGTTCAAATTTTAGGCATCGCAAATTTGTGTAAACTGAGATTTAGTTTGCTAGATTGATTAAAACCAAAGTTGAACTTTGAGATTGAATGTTATTAGTGGCGAATTCCATGCTCAATTGGTATGTTTATGTCCTGTTTTGATTTTGAGTTCCACCAGTTATCAAGCTCGATGAACCGGGCCATGGATTCATGAATAAACTTCTATCTCCTTCCCCTCTTTTTCAATCCTTTTCTAGAATGTTTTATCATAACTTAAAACTTCTTTCTTGGCCTTGTTTACTAATTGTTGAGTTCTGATTTAATAAAGGAAACTTTGGCTAAACATTTATTTGTTTAACTCTATTTCCACTTCCTTGAATGCTTAGAATGTCAGTGAGGTTCGATTTGACACTATATATACACGACTTGGAGTTTATCCTTTGAGTTGTTTTGTTAGTTATCAATCAGGTTCTTTTAGGATGCTATATGTATGAATTCAGTGAAGTTTATTTTATATCATGAGTTGAATGTCTTATTTGGTCTAAACTAACCTAAATTTATAATCTATCCCTGAGGACGATACCCGTAGGCATTGCAACGATAACTTGCGAAAATTACTAACATGATGCCCTTTTCAAGATAAAAACTGTTCATGGGCCTAGATTTAAATTTAGCTTCCATTGTAAGTCCTTGCAACCTTAACTTGCTTATTAAATTGGGTTTTGGCCATGGAAATAAACCCTTTCAAAAGAGATCCTGCTTCACTCTTTTCCTTCATCAAATACAACCATACTGCTTGACTAGCATCATCGACCAAGGTTAGAAAATAATGGCCTCCACAAGAAGAGAGCCCTCTATATGGCCCTCATATGTCACATTGAACAATCTCAACTAAATCTTCAGCTTTATTTTCACTTAAATTAAATTGAGTCATTGTTTGCTTAGCATGAAACAAACATCACACACATCACTTTTCTTCCTAATACAATCTAAAAAATCTAATTCTTTAGCAAAACATAAACATGACTTCACTTGATTGATGCCCCATTCCTTGGTGCCAAAGTTCACCCATTCTCACAGCATTACTTTGACTCTTTACTGGTGCCCCATTGTAGCAGTAGACTCCATCTCTTTGCTCATCCACACTAATCAAACTCCTCAAACTACAGTCCTGTAAAGCATAAAAGTCATTAAAGAATGTCATTATACAATTTAGGTCTTGCTAATTCCTGCAACAGAGACAATGTTATAACTCAAATTAGGCACATAAAGCACTTTGCTCACATTTAGCTTATCTCCCAAAGCCACAAATCCTTGCTTGATTGACATGGTTTGAGCACCGCTGGGTAAGTCAATAAGAACAGGCAATACATTTTCAGATTTTAGTAACGGTTTTTCATCACCTGTCATGTGCGTTTGATGCTCCACTATCAAGCATCCATTAGTCCTTACGTAAAAGTCTCTCATGCCCACTTTTCTATGTATCAACAAGGGTCTAAAGCCATGACACCTATTCAGCTAAGGGCCCAGGTATGGTCATAGAAGAGGCCTCAGCAGCGTTATTTGTGTCGGTAATAGGCTCGAGGTGACTCGCGACAGCATAGGCAGTCTCACACCTGCTCTTCTGCCTCCATTTTGGTTAGAACGACCACCTCATCCACCTCTATTTCCACCACTTCCTCTGTCACGTCCATGGGAACCCCAACCAGATGGGTACCTGATTAGCTCAAAACAGTTGACCTTCTCATGACCAAACTTCCCACAATGCTTGCACACCTCTTTGCTGTTTGCAGTCGCCACTAGCTTTCTAGTTACGCAAGCTACTATGAACTCAGTCTGATCATCTCTATCCATTATAAGGTGTTTGTGATTCTCCTGTTAATGCATCATATTAAAGATCTTATCAAATGTCCCCATAGGTTCAAGGGGAAGGATTTGTAGTCGAATATTTGAATACACTTCATCTATCAAACCCACCAAAAATTGATGACCTTTTTCTTCAACCACCATTTTTATAAGCTTATCACCTATAGCACATTCACACTTACCATAGATACAAAGTGGAAATCGTACCTGGTTCTTTGATTCACTCCCTAGGCCCATAAGTTTTGAGTAAAAATCCATGACTTCTAATCCACCCTGCTTGCATTCCGATAGCTTTGCCTTGTGTTGATGAATTTTAGGGGCATTAGAAACTATATAATGTTTCTTGAGATTTTCCCACATGGGCTTGGTTGTCTTAATGCAGGCAATGCTCATACGAAACTTTGGATCAATAATTACATGCATCCAAAAGCAAATCATAGAATTTTCCACACCTAAGCTCGTAACTCCATTGTGTCGTCTCCTTCTGTGAGTTCAGGCTTCTTTAGGGTTCCTTCAATAAACCCTAATTTGTTCTTGACTTTGAGAACAGTTCGCACTACTTTCTCCCAAAGATCATAATTTTTTCCTATCAAAAATCATAGCCATGATTAGAACTCTAGGTCCCCCTGAGGGATGCCAGAAATATGGAGAGTGATTTTTAATCACGAGTTTTCTTCCTGTCATAGCTTGTAACACCTCGACCCCTTTCCGAGTCGTGGATAATTACCAAGAACATCTTAAAAGATCATCGACTAGCTCCACAAATCACCACAAGCCTTTTCGACGTGCTTCATCCTCGCTCACACGTTGTCTAAGACCCATCCCAAGATTTCTCCACAACAAGCACAATTAATTGTGGATCTCTTAAGGGTGTGCTTCCTGAAAAGAAAGGTGCACCTTTGGTGGTAGTCACTTCAAATCTTGTTAAGCCACTCGGGGTGTTACAATCCACCCCCACCTCAAATGCACAACGTCCTCGTTGTGCCTTACTAACGGATTGACTTACAAGTCCTCTTGAGCAGCAGTCCGTCCCACTATTTTTGCCCCGCTAGGTGACTGCTCAAGGCTTTCCTTTCCATTGGCGCAACTCATGGTCGCAGATCGGCTCTGATACTATCTATAACTCTCTGATCCCTTCTCAAGCCGTAGACATTACTAAGAACGACTTTAAAGATCGTTGACTGGCGTCACAATTCACCACAAGCTTTTTCGGCGTGCTTTGTCCTCGCTCACATGTTGCCTACGAAATTTCCTAGCATGTCACCCATCAAAAGACTTTTCCACAGCAACCACACTTAACTATGGAGTTGTTATGGGTAGGCTATATGAAAATAAAGGTGTACCTTTGGTGATATAAGTAGTCACTTCAAATCCTTTTAAGCCACATTAGGGATGTTAATAGAATTTGAAGTGACTATTCATATCACAAAAGATCCACCTTCATTTTCAGGAAGCCCACTCTTAAGAACTTTATAGTTAAGCGTATTTGTTGTAGTGAAATCTTAGGATGGCACTAGAAAGTTTCCTCAGACAGCTTGTGAGTGAGGACGAAGCACGCCGGAAAGGCTTGTGGTGATTTGTGGGACCAGTCGATGATCCTTGAGGCCATTCATGGTAACTACCCTGGCTTAGAAGGGCATTGAGGTGTTACAAATGGTATCAGAGCTGACCTACAACCGTGAGTTGGTCTAGTGGACAAGAGAACCCTGGGCAGTCACCTGGCAGGGCAAGGATATTGGGATGGACTACTGATCAAGAGGACTTGTAAGTCAATCAGTTAATGAGGCACAATGAGGATGTTGTGCGCTTCAAGTGGCGGTGATTATAACACCCCAAGTGTGGCTTAAAAGAATTTGAAGTGACTACTTAGATTACTAAGGTGGCCTTTTCTTTTCGAATAGCCCACTCATAAGAACTCCATAATTAAGCATGCTTGCTGTGGAGAAATATTATGATGGGTGACCTCCGGAGAAATTTCTCAGGCAACATGTGAGTGAGGATGAAAAACACCGAAAAGGCTTGTGCTGATTTGTGGGGCTAGTCAACGATCCTTAAAAGCTATTCTCGGTAATGTCTGCGGCCCAAGAAGGGGTTGAGGCATTACATAGCGCATCGTTACAATTATGATTTACAAATTTTGTGACAAGCCTTAAGGCTCTATGTTAGGTGATAATTTGTCATATTTTACGTGCCTCTTTCACCCACTTTTAGCTCGTATAATAATTTAATCTTTAGGATTTTTACTTATTTTATTTACGTTTTGTAGGAAATAAGTTTAAATGGAGCAAGTATCACGAAAAGGAGCGAAGACAGACAAAAATAGCGAAAATAGGCAAGAAATGATCGACGGGGGGCTGAACCACTGTGCCAAAAAAGTGACACGGTGGGGCCGTGCCACCCTGGCACGGTGGGGTCATGCCATGTGGCACGGTCATGCCCTCGGACCGCTGTTGGGTCGCGCGATTCTATTTAATGCTCCTTCACGCGTTTTGTTGGGAGGGTCGCTCGGGGTTCTCTCTGGCGATTTTTAAGCTAGGTTTTAAGTTAGTTTATCAAATAAAACCTCAATAGGAGGATTAGATTAGGATTGAGGATTGTAATATTTAATTCAACCTTTGGATTTCAAGTTCCTTCTATCAATCAAGTCTAAGTTTTCTTCCCTTTTCTCTCTTTAGGTCATATGTTGTTCTTGTTTATGTTTTGCTAGTTTAATTCTTGTATTTGTTTTGTTTAGTTTAAATGTTTAGTTTTCATTGTTAAGTCATGTTTATTTTATTTAGTTGTTTAGATTTGATGTATTTCATTCTCTTTCTTCTCTTGTTCAAGTTCATGTTCTTGTTTGCTAGTTTAGGGTTTCATGTGTTTGTAATGTTTAGTTGTTAGTTTGTGTTGGATTGGATTGTGGCTAGCCCTTGATGGCTTATTAACCTTATTTAGGCCCCAACCCTACCTTGTTCATGCCTAGAATTTAGAGTTTTCTTTCACGTCTGCCAAGTGTTCGATGAAATGCTTGAAAGAGCTTTCATCCGTATTTTAGGGCAATTGACTTACACTGAAAGGTGAGGTCGATTGTCTAGTGTGAGTAGAAAGAATAGTTAGGATTGAGATATGAAAATAGTCTCGTCGCTAGCTAGGTTAAGGGTTGTCAATCTTGTAGTTTAATTGAACTAATTCCTTGAAAATAAGAGGTTAGAACAATTAGACTAGCTCATGACCCTTGAGAGAGGGCTTGGGTGGTTTTAATGATCCAATCGCCCATCTCTGAATACTAGCGTAACTTGGGAAGGTGAGGGCTTGAGTTGATCACTTGGTTTATCTTAGGTCTAATCATAGCCTTTTTGTTTTCACTTTAGTAGTTTAGTTCTATTTTCTATCCCCTTCAATTTTGCCTTGCTCGAGATGCTTTAGTTAGTTCTGGTAGTTGGAAATATAACTCCCTGCAGACGACACCCCGAGTACTCAACGATACACCTTCTACTTGGGTTTTATAAAGATTAAAAATTTTTCCCTAACACTCTAATACCATGTAGAGAAACTAAAAATCGAACACAATAATTTAGGTTGAACAAAACTTTTACAGCCACATGGTTTATCTTGCTCATAGACCTGTAGGTCGCTTTATACATGTATGAATACGAACTCTCCTTCCCTAACTTGGAGGCTAAGAGACAAAGTATAATTCAAATAAAATTAGGAAAGTGAAATATTTACAGAATAATAATAAGATCTAGATAAAATCTATCTTAACACCGTCAATGATATGAAACTATTTCCCTCATTTTTAGGAAAAGAGCACCATGGTTGAATACGACTTCAATACAAGTAACCCATAACAACATATGATAAAAGTCCTGAGGATTTTAGAATGATAAGAGTCCCGAGGATGCTTTATCTCCATGATTAGAAATCATGAAACGAAGCTTTCGATAAAGGGTACAGCATGCAGATGTGTTTCGCCTTCTACCCCCCAATTGACCCCTACGAGAAATTGGTTTTATGATGGGATAGGAAACCTTGATTAAACATATTCATCGTTGATTAAGAAAATAAATTAAAGAATATAACAGTTTAGAAAACGTAGAAAGAATTGTGATCTCTCTATTTGTTTATATGTACGTACCCCTACATAATTTTGGCCCAATTTGACAAAGCTTTCCACCTAAACATTTTCTAGTTCATGTGTGGAGTAGCAAAGCCTAGACCTAAATTTTATGAAAAGTGTCTCTCTACTATGGCACTATTTTTGTTGATTAAAAGTAGGGAAAAAGTTAGTATGTACAGTACAAATGTCCCTTTATTTCTACGGAAGATAAGAGGAGTTGTTTGATGTAGGTACATCTTGACATAGATGAAGAACTATTAAGAGAATAGAACGGAATCAATCGTGAAAGAGGTTGAATTGGGGAAAAGAAAACCATAATGAATAGAGGGAAAGATTAAGGAAGATGAATGTAAGGGGAGACCTAAGGTTAAAATACATGAAAAAGTGTACGGAATTAAAAATGTAAAAAATTTTATTGATTATTTGAAATTTTAGATTTAGTTATTTGATTCAAGACTTTTAATCTCCCAAGTATAAATTACTTGTGACCAGTCATGAACTGCATTGTCACTGTAACGCTTCAACTCGTAGTCGCATACTTAAGCTTTAATTAACTAAATATTAGTGGTTAATATAGTAGGAGAATCAAGTTGAGGACGTTAAACCATCCCAGGGAGGATAATGCTTAGTTAATTCATTTGATATAAACATGTTAACATCTCTTATTATACAACTAAATCAAATGTTGTATACTGTATATAAGGCCAAACTCAAGTGAGAATCTAACAACCCACAAACATGCTTGAAGATAACTCAAGACTTTATAAAATGTCATTGTGAGCTCTTCTAGTACCCATTGTTTGCCTTCTTGATTCCCTTGTGTTACCATATTGTAAACTTCTCAAAAGCTCTACCAAAAACATAAAAAATAGAAAAAAATTCGAAAAATGAGCCGAAGCTGATCAATACATTAATCCTCATGTTGTAATGAATAATATTCATTTTTCAAGAAGCACACACATTTCAATTTATTTTAGTTCGAAATAAGAGGGAGAAAGAACATAAAATTGTTGGCAATTTATTTTCTAGGTGAGCCTTTTATATTGGTAATTATGATCATCAAATTTACCCTTCATATGTACATACCCAAACCTATTGACAAGTTTGATCGATCAAAGCTGATTAACACTGGCCAAGTGTAATTAATTTGAATTAATATGACGTGATATGATATGGAAGGCTCACATTATTATCTAGCAAAATAACGCTTCAAAATGATTCATTAAATACTTGCATATTAGGATACTTTGATTTTTATAAGAGAAATATGTGAATTTTTCAAATGTACACTAGCAAAAGTACCTTGTTTATTCAAACATCTTCTATCCCTTCGGCATTGACAAGCAAATGGCTCAATCCCAATTACCACGTACTCTTATTCAAACAGACTTTTATATTCTTAAAAATTTACATTATTTTTATGCAGTAATTCTAACTACATATGAACGCACTTTACTTTTATATGTTCAACAAATATTACACCCACGCATGCATACATATTTGTCTCTCCCTCCCTATATATATGTGTGTGTGCATATATATAGGGGGG
>JACYFF010003369.1:68182001-68192688 GCA_017589665.1 Selenicereus undatus
TTATTATTATTATTATTATTATTATTATTATTATTATTATTATTATTGTTGTTGTTGTTGTTGTTGTTGTTGTTGTTGTTGTTGTTGTTGTTAAGTGTTGTTGTTGTTATTAATTGTTGTTGTTGTTGTTATTAATTGTTGTTGTTGTTGTTGTTGTTATTATTATTATTATTATTATTATTATTATTATTATTATTATTATTATTGTTATTATTATTATTATTATTATTATTATTATTATTATTATTATTATTATAACCTTGCAAAAATTTAATTTTGAGTTACGCAAAAATATTATCGTTATGAAGCGTTTTATTCCCGAATCTAACTTTTTTTTGCCCAAGTTGAAGCCCAACAAGTTTGCTCATTAGCCTAAATAATTACCATGATTAAGCTTAACCATGGTTAGTCCAAAAAAGTTACTTTACTAGTTAAAAACAACCAAGAGTTAGATTAGTCAAAACAAACACAAATCAACCCAAAAACTTCATTTTCTATCTCCTCTCTCTCTCTCTCCCCCATGGCAGCAGTTCCAGCCACTCTCTGCCAGTTTTCCGGCCAGCCCCGGTGACCTCCGACCCCTCCCCCCACATTCTAGTACCACTCGCCACCATCTTCCATCATCAAAGCCACTAAACATCACCTCCATATCTACTTATCTTCAAGCAAAGTGAGTAATCTTGAAACTTGATCTTGTTGGTTTAGCTTTTTACTTTAGTTTTGATTGTTGTTTTGATGTTTGTGATCTTTGATGATGATATTTTGATAAGAAATAAGAGTTATTTTGGTGTATACCATGGTGGAGTTGAGCTTGAATCATGCTAGGTTTTAGGGGTGATCATGTTCATACAGGCTTAAGTTAAAACCGCGTTTATGGATTGATTTGCATTTGATTTTATAATCTTTAGTTTTATTGATGACTATGATGATGTTTTTGGTGATTTGGAATGATTTCAAGTGAGGATTTGTGTAAAAAGAGAGGAAAAAGCTAAAACAGTGAGGGCTAAAAATTTCAGAAAAATAAGGCAGAATTCGAGATTAAACTGGTAATGATTGGACCATGGGAAACTTATGCTTTTTGGTGCGTAGATAGTTCAGTGTGTTAGATTTCAAATGAATTTTGAATTTCCTTAATCCGAGGTTTGTGGAAAAAGCTATGATCGTTTTACCAAAACTGTGTAGAATGGACCAAAAACTAACACACTTGTGTTTTAGCCTCATTTTGGGAACCCTATTGTGGGAATCATGTTTTGTGCTGCAAATGAAAGTTTTTTGAGACTTCTTAATCTTTTTATATTGGCGTTTTAAGTGTCCATTTGAGGTCTAGGGTGAAAGTTATGAATTTTTGAAGTGAGCTCACCTGCTTTGGTGCAAATTGGGCTATTATTGCAATTTTTGTGCAGCGTATACTTGGAGGAAAATTCAGAAAATTATACTGTGGGTTATCCATATTATTTTCGAATTTCCTATAAGATTTCATGAATTTTTGGTTGAGTATTTTGAGTTTGGTGATTTTTGGAAGCATTTTGAGTAATTGTGTAAAGAGTCATAATAAAGATTAAGTGAGATTGATCATGCACTCATTTTGTGTATTTTGGGCTAAGTAAGGTCATCTAAGGGGGAAATTAATATTCATGGACTTTCATGGAGCTTTAGCTTGATTAATGAGAAAGAAGAAGACAAGTATATAATTTGAGAGCTTGTTTATGAGCTTTGAATCATTTATGCATTTTACAAAGAAAACACCAAGTTTAGTGAGCTTAATAGCTTCTATTGAGTTCAATGATTCATTTGGGATGGAATTCTATATCTAATGAATTTATGAACGGAATATGAGACGTGATGAGAGTTATGACTCAGAAAAAATATTTATCAGACCAAGTTATTGTAGTTTATGCTATTTTGAACCAAGATATATCTCTCTTGACCTCAAACCTTTATTGCTTACTCACTTCATAATGTATCAAATGTATTTATTAAGCCAATCTAGTATACTCGCTATTATCTTGAACCAAGCTATATATTAGCAAGCCTTAAACCCGTATCAACAACCTATTTCAGAAAAGGCCACAACGACTCTCTCAATTATCACCATCAAGGCATTTTCCTTTGTAAGCTCATTTATCTCATTGTGGTGGACTATTTTACTTTCATTTACTTTATATCGGATTTAATTACTTTTATTAATTCAGTTTTGAAGTTATATTAAAATAACCAAGTTATGTATACCATTTAATTACTCAATTTCTATTATACGTACTTTTACTTACTCAATTATGCGAGTCATGATCATTTACTAGCTACACATACCTACAATGACACTTATGAAATAGAGTCAATGCCTAGTTATCGTTCCTTATTATGCATAAGTGTTATCAAGTCAGATAACATTTTTAAACACTCAAGGCACGCCCATTGCTTGTATCTTCAGAAAGCAGAATATGTTTATCAAGTTACAAATTTTAATGAGTTTATCAATGAATCAGTTTATCCAGTGATTTGTCGTTTAACTTGTGACCCTGTTAGTTATCATCTGTAGGGCATCAGCTCATCATTTACCCGCGCGGCTTCAGGCCAACTCTTGATCGGATTGACAAGTGTACACCTATGTATAGATCATATCATTGCAAAGGGTTCACATCCAGATAATAATGAGCAATTCAATTTTATATTACTTTCATTTTCATTGTTATTGCGAACTAAATGAATTGCAAAAAGCGAGTACCTATCAACAATGTTTCTATACTCATTTTACAGTACATGAATGCATATACTGAGTTTTTGCTCACGTTTTGAATTGTTTTCATGTTTTCCGTTTTAGGTGATGAAGTATCACATGTTTCTCCTTTCAGCAAGCTCTTTTCAAAGTTATCAGATGCTCACAGTGGATTCAACATATCATGAATGTTGGGATTGACCTCAGGGTCAACTTGGATCTATGCTCAACATACTTGTGTAGTGTGAGTGGAGTTAGCAAATGGTATGATTAAGTCGATTTTATTGAAGTTGAACTATTATGGATTTTGGTTTTGGAGTGTTTCAATTTAATAGATATTGTCATTTTAACATGAGTTGTAAGCTCACATGGTTTCAGTGAGTCTAGTCCTTATCAAGACGGCGGTAACGCCTTCTATCATTAAATCTTCTGTTGTAGTTTTTCTGTAAATCATGTCATTAGCATTTTGGGGGCGTTATAGATTTGGTATCAGAGTTCGGTTTTAAGGGTCATTATGAGCTATCAAGTGTTTATGAATTAGCTATCAAGGTGTGTATGAGTTATGTTGGACCAGTCAAATGAGCTATTGACTATAAGTTCATATGTATAGGCACATATGGAGGAACCATTTCCATTTGGATGACTCAATCATTTGTTAATATCTTGAGATTCAAGCATTAGTGAAGTGGAGTGTGGAATCATTTGGGTGATCTATTAGTGAAGCATGCTCTCATTTATCTAGGAGTTGTATTGTACGTTTTATTTCTCTCATTTGTTTAAATTTTTACAATCGTGCACTCCGAGTTTGCGACCTGTTGAGTTATGAACTCTGGCTTGTGGTCGTTGAGCTGTTGAAGTGCTTCTCTCCATTTCAGGTATTTATTGTAAGGCTTTAAGCCTGGGTTTTAGTCAGTTTTTATGTGAAACTTTGTCCGTTTTGCCCCAGGATTTGAGAATTATATTGAGGTGTGTAATATATGGTTGAAACCCGATGTGGGGATGCCATTTGCAACTTCTTAAGGGGTTAATACAGTGTCAAGTTAGATGTAAGCCTCTCGATGAGGAAATGCCTTGTGGGGCAATATCTTTGAGGTGAACCACTATGAGATGATCACTACAATGAGTGCTTATGTATGGTGATAACAATTAGTAACTTAAGGTGTGCTATTTGGCATTATATGTGTGGTACAAGTAAGATTAAGCTGCTATGTATAGGAATTATCTGGTCTTGACACTAAGACCTTACCTCATCAATGCTCCCATTACTTCCTGTCATTGACTTATTTTTTCCCTAGTTACCTTGAATTGTTCAAAGGCATCATTTCTTTGTCACTAATATTCGCTTGATTTGTAATGGAGTATTTATGAAAAAAATCTCATATGTGGTCTGTGGGGAGTCCTTTAAACACATCTGAGCAACCTTTCTTATAGGCAATTCAATCCCTGACAATCATAATCGTTTAATTCTCTGTTTTCATAATGGAGCCTATAATTACCCCCGATATGCATTACTATGTCATTTGTAGTTCTTCCTAAGCATATTTGACCCATTCTACTTACAGTTCAGCCATCACTATGTTCATATTTTTACTGACACCTACTTTAACTCCTTGCTTCTATTTGGGCACTATTCATTTATTGTTTGCAAAGCCTTTGGTTGTTTTAGACCCAACCATTGAATGCCTTTTCAATAATTAGATGTATCCACATCGTTCTTATTTATATAGCACCATAACGTCATGGTGGCATAGTACTTTATGGCCGTGACGTCATGTCGTTACTCAAGTTATTTTGGTAATCCTTTCTTCACTAGTACAACCTATCTTATTAATGATAAATAATGATTTGTACTATTTCCATCTACCAACAGTTTTGAAGTTTATATGCCTACCCAAGACTTCCATTTACTGCAAAATGTGTTATTGATAGATGTCATCATGTTCAATCATAATGCTGACTCCTTCATATTGACGTATTGTCCTTTCAAACACCAGATGAATAAAAATCTTCCTTCTAGTACTGTTGACCCTTATCTTCATCATTTTACTCACATACAGATACTGTATGACTTTTCAAAAGTCGCTTTGGTAATCTGTTACATTTTTTCACCTTCATTGCTTAAAACTCCCTCTCAACTTCATAACATCGTTCGTTTACTTTACTATTATGACCATCATGAATAAACTGCATGTCTTGTATATGCAAGACATTTATATGCCTCTCTTTCATTACGAATATTCGTCCTTTAATTCATTCAACTTACATGCCTATCCTTTATAACCAATAAAGAAATATCTTTGCAAGAGTTCATGGTGTGGTTGCACATCTTTACACTTTAGATCATCCCCTTGTCTTTTAAATTTACTGAAACTAGTAAGTAATTGAATGTGTTATCTTTTATAAATGTGCCTCTATTAGTATTGCTAGAAACATATTCATTGGGCATTCAATCCAATTTGATTGGCAAACCTTGTTGTCATTATGGGAATGAACTGATTGTGTACTCATAGAAGATGACTTATAAAGATCTTAAGGCTAGTTTGAGAAATGTGGTAAGACTAGACGTGTGTTTCTATGGACCGAGAGAAGAAAAAACCTATTTCCGCCCTAATTACACTGTGCAAGCAAGTGAATTATCGCATCAGTAATGCATTGAATATTATTGATATGCCAACCACACTCGGTGTATACATATCCATAATTACAGCTTTTGAGTTTAGAGATGTTTCATCTGAGGACTTTCAGAACTGTTTTCCTTTAAGAAACATTGATTTTTAGATCAACCTAGTTCTAGGTGCTTAATCCATTTTCAGAGCCCCTATCACATGACCCCCAGTAGAGTTCAAGAAACTAAAGATTTGACCAAGTGTATCACTATGGGAAACCCTAGTTTTATATGTGTGAAGAAGGAAGGTAGAACCTTATGGTTGTGTATTGCGTACAGAGAGTTGAACAAGATCGCTATCAAAAACAAGTGCCCTATTCCTTGAATAAATTATTTATGGGATTAACTACCAACAACAGAAGTCTTTTCCAAGAATGATTTGAGACTCGAATATCACACCTAAACCATGTAACCACAGTTTATTTTTTGCAAGAATGCCCTTTTATAATAATTCTTGAAATTGTTTGCTTGTCTCTTCTTCAAAACTTGATACTATACAATATTGTTTAATATCCCTTGCATTTTAACCTGATATTTCC
This sequence comes from Selenicereus undatus, assembly GCA_017589665.1. Taxonomy (NCBI): domain Eukaryota; kingdom Viridiplantae; phylum Streptophyta; class Magnoliopsida; order Caryophyllales; family Cactaceae; genus Selenicereus; species Selenicereus undatus. Next base: position 68,187,922 of record JACYFF010003369.1, read on the forward strand.
TATTAGCGTGATCTTTCATGTCTTTGCAAACCCATTGTTAAATGTGCAATACATTTTTATTCGACCTTATATGGTTGTCAACATTCCAGTGCTATCGACGTTCACCGTCTTTCTTTCATGATCATGAGTTGTAGTTCATTCCATTGAGAGTTGATTCACACATCTACCTTACATCTCATTTATTCATAATGATAAGCTTGTATAACTTGTTTTGAATTCATAATGTAATTTAACTCTCATTGGTGTGGGTGATCGCATTGTCATAATCCTCTTACTCTCTTTATTTTGAACTTCAACTGCCACACATATATCTTACATTCTGATAAATAAACTTCTGCATTCTCTTTTTAATCTTATTGTTGTACTCGAATTGACTTCATATGAGTAAAGGCATGTTCCTATTGTAGCTTGCTCAATCTATTTATCTATCCATTGGCACTTTGCTCGTCCAATCCATTTATCTATCCATTACACTTTGCTTGTCCAATCTATGTGTCTATCTATTACACTTTGCTTATCCAATCTATTTATCTATCTATTGCACTTATCTTGTTGCTTGTGGCTATAAAGTCCCCTAGTTGAAGCTATGTTGCTTGTTATCTTGTTTCCAATTCATCAGTTAAACCTGAGTATAACCGGGCTATCTTTCTCCTTAGTTGATTATTTATTGGACCCCTTATGATCCATATTTATAAACCACAATTGTTGTGGCATTATATTTCAGAATTCATGGTACACTTATGGTTATCTTTATTTTAACCACCCCATGATCATCTCCCCTTTATTAGTCTTTTCTAATCTCATTGTTCATTTCTTTTGTATGCAATTATTCGCTTGGCTAAGAATTTCATCACTCTCATCCCTTACCATGGTCATTTCATTGCCCATTATCGACTGGGAGCAGATCCTTGAGTAGTCTGACGAGGGAAGATCATGTGATGCATTAGGAATATCAAATAAGGACATTTTGATAAGGGCATAATCTCAAGCACTATCTAATTATATTGGAGTGAGTCAGAAGAAACATCAAGTATAAGGTCGGAGCTAACTGAAGCAAACATTAAGAGGGAAAATTCAAGTACATGTTGAGGTGATACAAGGGCGACAAAAGAGTTGTGCTGGCAAAACAAAGAAATAACCAAAGTCTCATATGGGTTATGAAGTATTTCAAAAGGCTTTTCTAATCAAGGTAGTAAGAGACCGACTATCCAAGGACAATTAGGAGCTAGTTACATGGGGCCTTAATTCATTGAAAGGTTAAATCCTGTTGCTTATTGACTGCATCTACCTGTTGAACCCGAACACATATATGACGTGTTTTATAGCTCGTAATAGTATCAGAGTACTTATCAGGGTATATAATAATTCCCATTAGTAGACAAGGTGATGAACCGGTAGTGAGCACTTCTTTACTAGTGACAAGGTTCTTTTCTTTCGAAGAGAATATCAATTTTGGACCAAAGTAATTGAGTTTATTGAGGCTATTGTGTGAGAAGTATCCGGATCTACTACTGAAATACGGGATTAAGTAGTTATACAATACGTAGACACCCTTGGTCGGAGCACATTGGGCAAATTATACTTCTTCAGAGAGAAGCAATGGGAACCAATTACCCATGTGTTTTTAAAGCAGCATTGCATACATTTGGCAAGCGTCATAAGTTTCGATGACAAAACTCTTTAAAAGGGGAAGACTGTAATAACCCAACCCTAATCCATATTTATTTATTTAAATCATATTTATTTATTTAATTAATCATATTTATTCATTTAATTTATCATGTTTAAGGATTTAATCACTCGTGATTATTTGTTTAACCAAATCATGTTTACTAATTCAATTACACTCAATATATATATTTACCGAATTACCTTATGTCATTTAAATTTTCCGCTTTCATTTGTCATATTTAATCATCCTGGTTGGGGGATATTTCATTTGAGCCCCATTTTGCAATTCAAGTTTCATTGATTGTTAATTCAAATTTTATTGATTAATTAAATATCGGGTGAATCAATAGCAGACCTTGATAATTATGGTTTAAGAAATTATTATTATTATTATTATTATTATTATTATTGTTGTTGTTGTTGTTGTTGTTGTTGTTGTTGTTGTTGTTGTTGTTGTTGTTGTTGTTGTTGTTGTTGTTGTTGATTAATTAAATATCGGGTGAATCAATAGCAGACCTTGATAATTATGGTTTAAGAAATTATTATTATTATTATTATTATTATTATTCTTGTTGTTGTTGTTGTTGTTGTTGTTGTTGTTGTTGTTGTTATTATTATTATAACCATGCAAAACTTTAATTTTGAGTTACGCAAAAACGTTATCATTACGAAGCGTTTTATTCTCGAATCCAACTTTTTTTTGGCCCAATTTGAAGCCCAACACGTGTGCTTATTAACCTTACTAATTACCATGATATAAGCTTAACCATGGTTAGTCCAAGAAGGTTACCTTACTAGTTAAAAACAGCCAAGAGTTAGATTAGTCAAAACAAACACAAATCAATTTAAAAACTCCATTTTCTCTCTCTCCCCCCATAGCAGCAGTTCCAACCACTCTCTGGCTGTTTTCCAACCAGTTTTCTAGCCAGCCCCAACGACCTCCGACCCCCCTACATCCTAGTACCACTAACCACCATCCTCCATTATCGAAGCCACTAAACATCACCTCCATTTCTACTTATCTTCAAGCAAAGTAAGTAATCTTGAAACTTGATCTTATTGGTTTTACTTTTTACTTTAGTTTTGATTCTTGTTTTGATATTTGTGATCTTTGATCATGATGTTTTGATAAGAAATAAGAGTTATTTTAGTGTTGTTCATGGTGGAGTTGAGCTTGAATCATGCTAGGGTTTAGGGGTGATCATGTTCATACAGGCTTAAGTTAAAACCACGTTGACGGATTGATTTGCATTTGATTTTGTAATCTTTAGTTTTATTGATGACTATGATAATGTTTTTGGTGATTTGGAATGATTTCAAGTGAGGATTTGTGTAAAAAGAGATGGAAAAGCTAAAATAGTGAGGGTTGAAAATTTCAAGAAAACAAGGCAGAATTCGGGATTAAACTGGTAATGATTGGGCCATGGGAAACTTATGCTTTTTGGTGGGTAGATAGTTAAGTGTGTTAGATTTCAAATGGATTTTGAATCTCCTTAAGCCGAGGTCTGTGGAAAAATTTATGATCGTTTTACCAAAACTGTGTAGAATGGACCAAACACTGAAACACTTGTGTTTTAGCCCCATTTTGGTAACCCTATTGGGGAATCATGTTTTGTGTTGTGAATAAAAGTTTTTTGAGACATCTTAATATTTTCATATTGGGGTTTTAAGTGTCAATTTGAGGTCTAGGGTGAAAGTTATGAATTTTTGAAGTAAACTTACCTGCTTTGGAGCAAATTGGGCTATTATTGCAATTTTTGTGCAACGTGTACTTGGAGGGAAATTCAGAAAATTATACTATAGATTATCCATATTATTTTCAAATTTCCTATAAGATTTCATGAATTTTTGGTTGAGTATTTTGAGTTTGGTGATTTTTGGAAGCATTTTGAGTAATTGTGTAAATAGCAATAATAAAGATTAAGTGAAATTGATCATGCACTCATTTTGTATATTTTGGGCCAAGTAAGGTCATCGAAGGGGGAAATGAATATTCATGGACTTTCATGGAGCTTTTAGCTTGATTAATGAGAAAAAAGAAGACAAGTATACAATTTGGGAGCTTGTTTATGAGTTTTGAATCATTTATGAATTTTACAAAGAAAATACCAAGTTTAGTGAGCTTAATAGCTTCTATTGATTTCAATGATTCATTTGGGGTGGAATTCTATATCTAATGGATTTATGAATGGAATATGAGACGTGATGAAAGTTATGACTCAGAAAACATATTTATTAGACCAAGTTATTGTAGTTTATGCTATTTTGAACCAAGATATATCTCTCTTGACCTCAAACCTTTATTGCTTACTCACTTCATAATGTATCAAATGTATTTATTAAGCCAATCTAGTATACTCGCTATTATCTTGAACCAAGCTATATATCAGCAAGCCTTAAACCCGTATCAGCAACCTATTTCAGAAAAGGCCACAACGACTCTCTCAATTATCACCATCAAGGCATTTTCCTTTGTAATCTCATTTATCTCATTGTGGTGGACTATTTTACTTTCATGTACTTTATATCGGATTTAATTACTTTTATTAATTCAGTTTTGAAGTTATATTGAAATAACCAAGTTATGTATACCATTTAATTACTCAATTTCTATTATACATACTTTTACTTACTCAATTATGCGAGTCAGGATCATTTACTAACTACACATACCTACAATGACATTTATGAAATAGAGTTGATGCCTAGTTATCGTTCCTTATTATGCCGTTTAACTTGTGACCCCGTCAGTTATCATCTGTAGGGCGTCAGCTCATCATTTACCAGCGCAGCTTCAGGTCAACTCTTGATCGGATTGGCAAGTGTACACCTATATATAGATCATATCATTGCAAGGGTTTCACATCCAGATAATAATGAGCAATTCAAATTCATATTACTTTCATTTTCATTGTTATTGCGAACTAAATGAATTGCAAAAAAAGAGTACCTATGAACAGTGTTTCTATGCTCATTTTATAGTACATGAATGTATGTACTGAGTTTTTGTTCACGTTTTGAATTGTTTTCATGTTTTCTGTAACGGCCTGAACCTAATCTTCTTTCTAATTACATTGAAGTATCTTAATTACAAAA
>JACYFF010003369.1:68193088-68246088 GCA_017589665.1 Selenicereus undatus
TATATATATATATATATATATATATATATATATATATATATATATATCTATATATATATATATATATATATATATATATCAATATATGTAATACGGGGAAAAGGATGGAAAAAAATAAATAAATAAAAATTTTAAGGGGCCGAAGCCCCCTTTTTCGAGAAAGGAAGGAGAATCGCGAGCAGAGGAGGAGGAAGGAACATGGGGGGCTCCTTGACCCCCATCCCGGCGACCCCACACGCGAAGGAGAGAGGGGGGCACCGGCGAGTCATCGTTGACCGGCCGTCCCACTCCACGACCGAGTCATGCCCAAGGAGAGAGAGAGAGAGAGAGAGAGAGAGACTGAACAAGCAGAGAGGGTGAGGGTCGCGGCTAGGGTTTGAGACCCGTGACACCCCTCCCCTGATTCCGGCAGCCATCAGAGCCGGCAAGGAGCTGGCAGCCTTAGTGACCGACGCTGGCGGGCGCGACCACCAATGGGTGGCTTGATGGTGGTCTTGGCTATTCGACGGTGCCAGTGTGGCAGTGGAGCAGCATGTAGTAGCAAGGTGGAACTGCATCACGCGGGCTGACCCGAACCAAACCCTAGAACGGGTCCTTAGCTAGGAGGCAAGGTGGGTTTCCTCATCCTCCTACTTATGGTTAAATTGTTAATTTCAATAAAGTTTAATGGTTATTGATTATAGTTCGTTCAGGTTAAATTCAATGGTTATTGATTATAGTTTGTTCAGGTTGAATTCGAATCAATTATCAGTAATATGGGAAAATTGTAGCGTAAATTGAACGATACCCTATATATATATAATGAATATATAATGAATATATAATGAATATATAATGTTCATTGTCGGTTTATAACGTTAAGTTCATTGAATATATAACGCTCACTGATTATGCATGATTATCGATTATATCGAATGTATCGAGTATACGATGTTTCTTGTTTGCATAATGATTATCGATGTCATGAAAATCTCGATGATACGTAGTTCTTGCTTACATTAAGTCCATTGCCTCTATATGTTTATCGATCGTATACAACGTATCTATTATATAGTTTATTGACTGCGTAGTTCATCGTTTATCAATTTATAAGTAATCCATGGATTATATGAAGGGTATTGAGTATATTTATATCGTATGTTGATTACATGACGTTTGTCAATTGTATATTATAGTCAAGGTCCATAAATGCTTAATTACATGATTGGTAAGTGCTCCTAATTGTTTTATCAGTCGCCTGTTTTCATCGACAAGTCATGGGTAACGAAATAACCTAAAACCATCGGAGTGATCAACCGAGCGAGTCAGGTGACCAGTAAATAGGTTGAGGGTTAAGGGATCTTTAAAGGTTGTTTGAGTCTTTAGCTTAACCAACCCAGTACCTCCCTAGAAGTTTACATGTAACTTCAACTTATATGTTTCAAAGCTTATTATTTGGCAGAGAATTCAAAGCACAATATTTCATTTCTCTGCTAGAAGGCAGAGACAAAGCTCAATTTTTCATTCCTCTGCCAGTAGGCAGGGAATGCAAAGTTTAATATTTCATTTCTCTGCTAGAAGGCAGAGACAAAGCTTAGTTTTTCATTCATCTGCCTAAGAAATGCAAAGTTCGATATTTCATTTCTCTGCCAAAAGGCAGAGACAAAGCTCAGTTTTTCATTCCTCTGCCAGTAGGCAGGGAATGCAAAGTTCAATATTTCATTTCTCTGCTAGAAGGCAAAGACAAAGCTCAGTATTTCATTTCTCTGCTTGTAAGGAGAGGATTCAGAGTTCAAGTAGGCATAAGTTGAAGTTACGTGTTTTATAACTCTGTTAGTATGCAGTAGAGTCAAGAGGAACATGGTCAAAGGAGACTCCCAATTCCTATGATAGCTTACGAAACGATATACGTTAATAACAAGCATATGAGGTTCAAAGGTCATTTTGCTACATTAATAGTTTACCAATCACATGACGTAGTTATATGACTCATTTTATGGTCATCATTCTATGTTTTTACCTTTCTTACAGAAATCTATTCTTGCATATGACCAGCTACTGTGTGGTATAGTAAGGATTGTATCGCATGAAACATGATGGTTGTTTTTAGTGGCATTGCTAACTTCATATAGCTTACTACCTGACGGCATCTTTAACGACATTTTAACGACTGTGTACGATTACATTATATGAACTAACACCAGCTTCGCTAATGTATTAAGCATCATGTATAAGGTTTTAGCAATAGGTGAGCCTTTCAAAAGTCAAGAAGTTATGAACGACGGTCGTAAGTTATGATTGAATTGAAAATATTCTTTTAGGGGAGGGGGTTATCCACTGTATGATTTTCGCTCACTCCATATGTCATTGTTTCCCTCTAGGTTCCAGAAGTAAGCCGAAATGAAGTCATTGCTACCCTAGAAGTAAAGTGATGTGTTTATACGTGAGTCGCAAAGTGTATTATAATGTAATGATTGTAAATTAAGTTCTTGTGTGCTTGGTTTGCATATCATTTAGAGTCGCTCTGTATGGCCGTAAGAGCCACCATCTGAGTTGTCAGGGCTGCACCCTTCGTTGTTCAATTGTTTAAATACCGTACTGCATTGGTTGTGGTGCTCCGGGTGGGTAGCCCGTAGAGCTGTGAACTCCGGTGGGTGGCCATTGAGTTAGTTTTACTGTTATTTTCAGTGCAGGGAATTAATTGTAAGGTTGTAAGCCTGGGGAAATGGTCAATTTTTAGGGAAAACTCTGTCCGTTTTGTCCCAAGATTTAAGAACAAAATGGTAACACTCCTGACTTTAGGGTTGGGGGCGTTACAGATGTCGTGCTTCGGGTGGGTAGCTTGTAGAGCTGTGAACTCTGACGGGTGGCCGTTAAGTTAGTTTTACTGTTATTTTCAGTGCAGGGAATTAATTGTAAGGCTGTAAGCCTGGAAAAATGGTCCATTAAAAATCTGAAACGCCAAAGAAGATGATCAAATTATTAGGGTTTTTCTTATAAAAAAACAAAAATCCATAAATGAGCAACATAAATAAAACATGAAAGAATCTAAATACAATTAAGTTACTAATACAATATAATATAATATAAGCAAAAATTTTTTAACCTAAGTCATAAATCGGATGGAAATAATTAAGAATAGTGAGTTAGCATAAAGACACATGCTAAGATATTCTAGTTAAATCATAGATCATAATTAGTTGCAGCATATTACCCATAGAATTCTGACTGTGTATTTAGTTAACAGATGATTTAAAAACCCAAAAATAGTATTTCCAAATTTGTTCATTCGACTAGTTAACCTAAAATGGAGTTATTTTATTTCTTGAAATCAGAATGACCTATCAAAATATCAATTAACATATGATTTTCAAAAAACCCAAGAAATTACAATTTTCTATAACCTTACCTTGTGATTTGTGTCTTAAGTTAACTATATGACATGATTAATGATTTTGAACATTTGTCATGATTTATGAAAAAAACCTACAAATAGTATTCAAGAATATATTACAGTATTTTACTAAACAACAAAAACTGTTACATTGATTCAAACATTCATTACAGTATTGAATGTATGTCATGACAAAAAATATATAGAAATAGTATTCAAGTATGCATCGTAATTTCTAACAAAACAATGGAAATATTCAAGCATGCATTATAGTTTTTAATTGAACAATAGAAACGAAAAATTACATTAATTCAAACATGCATGTAGCATTAAATGTATGTGATGATTTTAAAGAAAAAACTAAAAAATTACATTTGTTAATGTTTGAGACATATTTTGAAGGTGAATAAGTTAATCAAAATCGTTCTAAAGACTTTATACATTATGATAAACTTTTTAATATTAAACTCATCTCATATGTCCATTAATACTATTTGATCCTACTTCTAGGGTTCCTAACCCAATGAAATCTCCCAACACCCCCTCTATATTGTTCTAAACCCCAATCTGACCACATCACTCAATTTTCAAAATAGCAAACTTTGAAGATATAGAGGATTATACTTTTATCTACGTATGTAAAAAAGGAAGTCAAATTTTTTGATTTTTTTTAATATATTCAGCAGTAACTTTTGTAAATTATGAAAATCGTATTATAATTTATAGTATAGGTATTTAAAATTTTTTAACTGATGTAAATAAATAGGTCACCAAATAATAAAAATTTAACCTAAGTCATAAATTTAACGGAAATAATTAAGAATATAAATGAATCAAACCAAATACCACCACTATTAATCAAGCCTGACCAAAACTACACCTAAAAAAGTGAGATTACGAATTGTCGCAAAAAATCAATGATGGCGCCAATTAGTGAAAGATTAAATATCAAGAAAAGAAAATTAAGCCACATATAGGAGGGAATTACAACAAAAAGTTCAAAAATTTTAATCAAATACGATCAAGCATTTTGACATTACTAATTACAAAAGAGGAGGTCACTTACTAACGAATTAACAAATTAATACAAATAAATATATGAAGAATTGAACGATAATTATTATATATTTGGAGGTAAGGTAAAAAATATCACTTTGACACAGATGAGCAATGTGCAAGATGGTAAAATTGATTTCAACTATGAGACGTATTCTAATGTATAATTTCAACTATGAGTAAGAACTACTTGACTAAAAGGGCAGCCCGGTGCACAAGCATCCCGCGTTCACGCAGAATCCGGGGAAGGGCCGCACCCCATGGGGTGAATTGTAAGCAGCTTAACCTGACTTTATCAGTGACTGATTCAACGGCTCGAACCAGTGACCTTTTGGTCACACGGAGACAATCTTACCGTTGCTCCAAGAACTACTTGACTATTTACACTAATATTGAAAATCCAAGAATGATATCTATTTTATCCATAAATTTTATAGTTATTTGTTACTAACTACTTTATAATTCATATTTTCATAATTATGGGACTATTCTGTATTGGGATTTGACTTTATTATTTAAAATAATACTAAAGGTATAACCACTCCATACTCTTTATTTCAATCATTACAGAATTATCCTTCCCGTGATTATGCTTTCCTATGATAATTTCCTTAGTTGTTAATGATTTTTTTCTACTATTACAAAATTATACTTCCTTATATTATACTTCCCGTGATTAATATTTTTCTACAATCTAATGGTGATAAGGAGATAGAATGAATTCAAAAGGTTTAAAAATGATATTTTTTTATAATTTTCATAATCACTAATTACTGCATAATCATTCATTTTAGAAAAAAATATTTCATAATCCTCATTTTGACAATTATGAAATTATAATTCATAAGATTATACTATGTGAGATATTTGAAAATTATAAATTAATTATTTTCAACAATTGAATGGTTGTGATGAGGAGAGAGAATGAATCCAAGGGTTCGAAATCTCTAATTAATGAGAATGCAAGAAAATTCCACATCATCACAACATTGCTTTTATATATAGTATAGATATAAATAATGTTAACACTCAATATAATATATATTTATTATTTATTATAATATAGATTCATGTGGATAGGTGGAGAGATTGAATACGCCGGATCAATGGCAATTCAAAAATCAAGTCAGAATTAGCAGCAGCGGAGGCGACTGCGAGAAAGTCATCGGCGGCGGAGAGAGAATGGTGGGGAGGAGAGAGACGATGATTAGGGCGGAGAAGCTGGTGGAGGAAGCCATGAAAAGCAACGATGCCTCTCATGACGCCTCCCATGTCTTCCGTGTTCGAGACTTGGCGCTCTCTCTTGCTCGCGAAGAAGGCCTCTCTTCTTCCCCTGATTCAATGGAGATCGTAATGCTCTCTCTCTCTCTCTCTCACACACACACACACACACACACACACACACATCTCTGATTGAACATAAAATTTTGCGTTGTTTTGTTTGTTTGATTGTTCATGGAATTCTGCAAACATTGCAATTTGGATAGCCTAACTGGTTGGTGTTATGTTCTATCACTATGGAATTGAAATTGAAGATAAGCAGCAGATGTCGGTGACTAAGTGCTGAGACTTGTGTCTGGGTGTTAGAGTAAAATGTGATGCTTCTGCTGACCCAAAACAAGTTTGACCATGGGTATGTTTGGTGGTCTATGAGTGGTAGGTGGTGGAGTGTCGACTGACAAGAATGGAAGGTAGCAAGAGTAAGGGAGAGTAGAGCAGCCTAACTCCGTCCATGTTTAGATATTTGACGAGAGTAATGAAAAGTTGGGTACTCATTGTGTAGAACTTACAGTTTGTTGTAGCAAGAGTAAGGGAGTGTAGAACTTATAATCTACCACCTCCTCAGCATCAGGTCCGGTGCTTCAGCTTGACATGCTCAAAAGTCAAACCACCTAAGTTGTGCCTCTAGGATGTTAAATCTTTGATGGAAGACAATCTTCACTTGACGTTGGTTTACATTATGTTTCTTTGCTCATGAAAATACAGTATCATATGGTTTTTACTTGCTACAAATGGGTTAAGCATTTTTCTACTCTTTAGACAAGTGAAAAAGTCACTTTGTGAGATTATTTTTTAGCTTGTAGTTCTAGACTATTATGGAGTACAGAAAAAGGCCTTTGAAAAGTGTCTTTTGCTTCTTTCTAATGGGTAGAATGCATGTACCTCTTTGTTATTAGGGGTAACATTGTTACGTTTGATCCCGCATACCCTATCAGTGGACTTCAGGTGTGGTTTTGGATTTGGATTTGAAATGGATCGTGACATTTAATAAAACTAACACCTTTGTATAATTCATGTATACATTTTTCATTTTTATGAATTTTGTAGTTAGCATCTGTCAGGTTGGACCCCCAAAGATTTAGGCATTGAGAGACACATATGAGTTGGACAGAACTTTACTGAAAAACTTAAAACATTAGGTCTTTCGTTCAGCTCATGGCTATAAACTCATCACTGTACTTTTTCACGACCAACATGGGATTTCAACTTACATGTGGATTTTTCCAAATATATTTGAAGGATGACTTTGTAAGGCTTGGAGTGTGGATACTATAGTTGGACTGGTGTGGTTTCTGAAGAAAAACAGCTTAGTTGAGGTTTAGTCAAAGTGGGAGAACTATGGTCACTATCTTTGTTGTACAGTTATATTGGTATTCCAAGTACTGTGCTGGAATCACTGTTCTCTATACCACTGTATCTGACTGACTGATTTTTTTTTTTTTTTTTGGGTTTTGAAGGTGGAGCTTGCAGCACTTTTACATGACATAGGTAATTCTTGTCATCATAGTTAAAAAACCTATTCTTTTACATTTCTGTTAAGAATACAAAATACCATGGAAAAGAAGTTGATAAACATATTTTCTGGTTTTAGCTGTTCAAACATGGCAGCCATGGAAACAAACTGGCCACTATTAATCATTGCTATGGAAAATGACTGGTGTTTGACGTGCCAATGTGAATCATGAATCATCCATTATCTACAGAAAGCAATTTTATTTTCTGCATCTCTGTATTTGATTTCTGATCTAATGTTCACCGAGATACATAGGTACAAATATTCATAGTATTATGGGTAACATATGATTTACTTAGTGCAATCATGAGATAGTGTTTAGAAATGGAAAGCATGGTTTTACTAGCAGACTGTGCACAAGGGGACTCTGAGTGGGTTGAAAAGTTTCACTTTGAGATTAGATTTGCATCTTCATTGTATTTGTGATACTGTCCAACCAGTGGCGAATCTAGGAATTAATTCAAGCGGGGTCGGGACTCAAACACACATGTGATTTGAAATTTTAAATTTAACAATAGTCGTAAAAACAAAATTACAAAGCTATTATAATCAATGCAATTGTCCTCAATGAATCTTCACATTTTGAAACCGATATATGCTATCATCGTTCGATACTGTTTCAAAAACATCATCCCCAAAATAAGTAATAACTGTATCATTTAAAAACTAATCCGATATTCCGTTGCGCAAATTGGTGTTGATAATCTTCATCATGCTCATTTGGATGATGATGTGAAATTGGTTTTCTTTCAGCTGGATTTGACTGAAGAGCACTTGAATCAACTCGACTTCTCCCACAAGACGAAAGATTAGTGTTTGCGTCAAAATTTGGGGTTTGTGTTGAGTGTAGTATTCGCTAGTTTCTTGGTTCAAAGGAGAATTTTCAGATGTAGAAGTTGAACGAAACAATTCAACAGTCAATTTTTTGGAATATCTATGCATTTTCAACTGGACAAAAAAAAATTTAATTAGGCAAGTGAAGGATATTCAATAATTGTAACTAATTAGAAGAGAATTGAAGTAGTGAACAACATATATAATTACAATTGACAAATGATTTCTTGTCAATTTCATCAAATGATTTCAACAATTGAAACTAATATAACTATCAAAATAATTAAAAGGTAAACAATTGAAAATTTGACAAAGAAAAGCGAAAATTAAAACTATCTAAAGTTTTCGGCCGAAACTTGGGCCAAAAAAAAGAGAGAGAGAGCTTTTAAGTGAATGGCAACAACAAGGATCAAACCCAGGACGCTTGAGAGAAGTGCCCAGCCGAATTGTCACACCCAGCCAACCATCAAAGCAATCTTCTTTTACTGCATCATTAGACATCACAAAATAGATATATAGCGTATTTATGTATTTTTTTAATTTAACTAACAGATTATTTTTTTTTTAAAAAAGCGGGGTCGGTTGACCCCACATGACCCCACCTTAGCTCCGCCACTGTGTCCAACTATGTATGCATGTGTGAACAGAATGACTGTTCTTATTGCACTATCTGAACAGAATTAATATCCACTGCCAGTGATGGTACACCTTGTAAAATCTAGCTCCAAAATTGCATCTATCATGAGTTCCCACTTTGCACTACTTAGATCTTTCAAGATACTCACATGTAGAGAAGCCCAAATTTATCCTTTCATCATACTAGTTTGTGATCCGTGAGGATGGCAGTTATTACTAATCTTTCCATTAACTGACTGTTTTATTTGTATTACAAATTGCAGGAGATTACAAATATGCCAGGTGAGGTTTTCCATCTAATTCAACTTTTTCTACCTCCCACCTGAGATTCTTTTGTTTTCTTTTTGTCTTTTTTTTAAGTGTAGTTTGATTTGTTTGGGCTTTTGGCTACTTTCTCTGCTGTTGCGTGCTTCCTTTTAAGAATAGAGTGCCAAGAGTTTCTAGTACTACACTCGTATTCTTCAATTCTTTTCTTCTCTGCATCCCACAAGTTGAGCTCAATTGCTTCTTAAAGGCAGGCTTGAATGATAATTGCTAAGAGTTGTTCAATGCAGTATTGACTTTCAAAGAAGGGAAAGGGTAATTATCAGCAACTTGATGTGCTGATAGCTGATTTATGAGTCAAAATCACAAGAGAGGAAAAAGGAACTAATATAAAACCAAGGTTTTGGGTGATACATGGCTAAAGATTTTTTAATGTGTCATTGACTTGCGAAAGCTGGACATTTTGGTGGTTAGGTTCTACCTTCCATGTTCTTGGCATTTTCTTAGTTTCTAAGACCAGGGGAGGTTTCTTCCTATGTTTTCCTAGGAAAGACAGTACTCCACTCTATCGTGCTTCCTGACATCGGAGTCTCACTTGAACCTGGCTTTCTTTGGTTATTGTCATTTAGAGATCCTTATGAGGAAAAGTTAACTGAGCAATTTCTTGAGGAGGAAGGCATAGAGGAGAGCAGGAGGGTGAAGATAGCAGGCATCATAAAAGGGATGGGTACGTTGGATATCAACTACTTGTTATCTCTTGTTTAATTACGAGAATCTGCTTTTTGGTGCAGCCCTGATGAAGTTGAAGTTCTTCAGCCTTTTTTTTTGGCCCGGGGGGGGGGGGGGGGGCGAGAAAGACTTTTATCAGGGAGGGCTGGGGGTTACAACTATGCAATAATAGAGGACAAATTGTTCTCTGGGCCTCTCCCAAGATTCAAGATAAGATCTAGAAGCAACTGCTATTTTTCTTTATTTAAGCGCCCTACTTCGTGTGCCCAAACTGAACCCAAATGTGCATAAAACGTCGGCGTGGGATCTATTCAAGAAGATCCTATCGTCGCTATTATTTCTGGGCGCAAGGGCTGGGTATTAGTTGGGCTTGGTTTAATTGTCCCTTCTCTCTGTACTGTACAGATCCTTAGGGTGATTGGATTGGAATTATCCTAGTGGCTACACCATTAAATGAATTATTGTTTAAAGTCTTTTTTCCTGGAAATCTGCTTAGGTTTCAAAGAGGAGCTGGCAGGGCAAACAAATCAGGAGTATTCTCTGGAGTTTGGGGTGGTGCAAGATGCCGATCGTCTTGATGCAATTGGTGCAATTGGTAATCACTTTACTCCATTTTTCGCATCAGCTACATGTATAACTCATTTGAAGCTTAAGATATGGATCTTGATTTATTATTTAGATTTATGAAAGAGAGGATCCTCCCTTCTGTGGGATCCTACCTACATTTGCAATTCCATCTACTAAGTTTCTTATTGGAGTGGAGCTTGCTTCAAAAGTTTAGCAGTTATATTATGATGATTCTTGGGTGCATGAAAATCTAACAGAAATCTTGGTCTAATGGGTACAAGTACTTGTGAACAGCAGTTTATAATTATTAATTTTGAAACAGTATTTTACACCCACATTCAGGTTCCAAAGGCACCTGTCCCCTCTGAAAAAACAGAAAGGGGACCTTTGAGAAATATATACATTTCTCTTTACATCACTTGGATTCTTATCAATGATGGAGTTGATAACTATGTGGGCATTGTATTTCTTGCAATTTGGAATTTCTTCTTATATCTCCTGTCCTTTCTTATTCCATCCATTTTGAACATTCATAAATGGACAAGGTTACTCCATGCACAATGATGTCTCCATAAATTTCTTGTATAACTTGTAATAAGATATTGTTGCCAGCTCTTCTAGTTCAGAAGTTGTTTTCCTATTATCAGTTACAAGCGAGGAATATCGGTGTCTATACCATTTTTTGTATGCTAATGCTGGTATATGTTGTCCTGCAAGTTCAGGTATTGCTCGTTGTTTCACTTTTGGGGGGAGTAGAAACAGGGTGCTGCATGATCCTGTCATAAAGCCACGACTTGAGATGTCAAAGGAAGAATATATGAACAAAGATAAACAAACCACCATAAATCATTTCCATGAGAAGCTTTTGAAGCTGAAGGACTTAATGAAAACAAAGGTGAGAACAAGACTGTCATGGTAAAGCTGTGGCTTTTTCAATTTAATCTCCAACCTGCTGTTGGTTTCTTTGTTATTTATTCATTTATCTGTTTGTTCAAAGGAAAACCCTTTTCCTTTTTTGCTTTTTGCGGGACAGTTGGTGGCATGTCCCCCATCCCTCTTAAAAGACCTTACTTGATATTGCAATTTCAATCATGTCTGATGGTAGTTTGAGTTTATTGAATGATTTTGTGACTGTCATATAAATGTGTGTTTCAGGCTGGGCAAAGGAGGGCCGAGAAGCGACACAAGTTCATGGAAGAGTTTCTTGAAGAGTTCTACCTAGAGTGGGATGGCAAGGCTTGAAGGGAAGTTACCTAAAATTGAGCCTTGCGAGAACTGTTCATGATTTATCATCATCTGTAACTGTGATCAAGAACATGATTACTGGAGGAATCATGATGTCCTCTACCACTTGTAGTTTAATGTTTGGAGAAAGTCCTCATAACAGGAATTGTCATGCTTGAGCTGTGGCTTGGCTTTGTGGCAACTGAATCTTACAATCACAACGGTTTACTCAGTCCAGCATTCAGAATGGGACTTATCCTGAAGTGGCATTCAATGTGTCAACTGATTATGCCTTTCTGATACAGCTATGGTCCTTAGCTCACCCATTGCTACATGTGGCATACCTGGCCATTAAAAGATGCACTCATCGATTAAGTGCAATACAACAGTCATTAAATTTTAGGAATGGACGTCGTCTTAGAAGGTAGCTACGTACAACTAAGATAACTTGGAATTTGGGAAACCTTTTTAGTCGATCCATCACATACATGTATCCTGTGCATGTTAGCGTATATGCTTTCCTGTGGATGTATACATCTACATATGCATCCACATATGTATATACACTAATATACATGTGTCTATATAGAGATGTATATCGACATATACATTTATGCATATATGTGTGCACACATGTATATGTCTTTGTGTGTACATTCTATATTTCAAACCAGGTTCTGCGCCCATCAATTTGCTAGTGCTAGATTTGTCCTTGAAAATGTACGTCCGTGTAATGTTCTTGATGCTAGTGGTAGACAAAAATTATGCTTTTTCTGCAATTATAGGGTAAGAATAGTACATCCAACAGTCGACCGCCTTGGAGATGCTTCTTGTTTCTGTTTCTTGTATTTCTTTTTTTTTTTAAATGTTACTATTGTCGTCCTGCGCCTGCGGTACTGTAGTGATTATTCCTCCAGCGTTATTTCGGGTGCTTCTGAATCTTACATTTCGTTAGGCAAAACCTTCCCTTGTCTGAATCTTCCATTTTGTGGGGCAGACCTCTGCTTTGTTGTTGTGAAGTGTTGGGATTCCCCCTGCGACCTTTGAATGTTTTCTTTGATGCTTAATAGTATCCTTTTTTATCTTACTTTGGTGGATATTTATCTCACCTGTGATATGTTTGACACTGGATTTGATTGTAAGCTACATTTTTAAATTAGTTTGTATCAAAAAATGTCTTCCATTAATCCTCACCAACTGCTACGCATTTATCTTGTAGAATATGACGAGCATGCATGTAGAAGTGACCCTCTGAAAAATCCTTTTTTTTTTTTTTGGTAAATGCTCTACGAGCAAGCTTGGGGGTGGGGTTAGGCAGCCTACAGAATATGGGGAAAGGGAATAGCAGGCTGGTAAGTATAGAATACAGGAAAATAATATTCTTCTTAAAAAGAAATGAAAGCATTTTGATATTGTGAGTACTTCATTCAAAATTTAAATATCAAACCCATTATTGACATGTTGCTCCTAGCATGTCCAAGTGTGCAACTCCATTCCATCTTGGTACTTCATCCTTACTATGCCATTCTATTTACCTTCTTAGTAACCCCCACCCCCACCTATATATAAATATATGTTTTAATACAATTAATCACAAAAATAGCAAAAAAACAGAAGGTAATATGGCATATAGCCTTATTGGCTGAATTTTAGCACTTGGCCTCAAGGAACTTTTGAAGCTCAGATTCATCACGTCTCATGAGGTTTACTTTAAGTCCATACTTCATGTACATAGTCAATGCGAGCTTTGGCTGAACTGGATGATCTTTAACAACCTTGACTTGGTATCTATAGAGAATAGAGGCAGCAGCAAACTTCATTTGGTAATAAGCAAAGTCCTTGCCTAAGCATAGGCGAGGCCCTCCATTAAAAGCTGCGAATTTGTATGCAGATTCACCCATGAACCGACCATCTCTGAGCCATCTCTCCGGGTTGTATTCTCTGCAGTCCTTTCCCCAGATAGCTTCCATTCGTCCCATGGCATAGATAGCATATATTACTTTTGTTCCCTTCTTCAGCACCGTGCCATCTGGGAAGACATCATCTTCAACAACCTGTATGTTATAACATATAGAATATCAGTGAAGGTTTGCCGATGATAAACAAACGAGAAAGAAAGACGTATCTATGTTTCCTTTAGCCGGTTCCTATGTCTTTGCTATTGAGCATTCCCCCTCCTCCAGTTTGTTGGGGATAGGAGTTTCATGGTGCTTCGGCAGGGTTCAATGGTAAATCAAATTAATAGGCCAAATTGTTGAAACCTTCCTCTCCTAAATCTTAGAACTCCAATGAAGGGGGTCGAAGGCACTAATTTTCATGTTAAATAATATCTCTTAGTCAAATATATTGGCATTATTATATGTTCCTGCTGAAACACAGAGGAGTGGCGCAAGCTTCTGAACTTTGGGGTATTTGGTCAAGGCATTCAAATGTTCTTAGAACTGCCCTGGTGCAAATGTCTTCTGATTGTTATGGTGCTTACTGTGGGGCTCGGCCATAATGGGATTTGAGAAAGTGGGGTCACAATTAGTATTAGGATCGTGGATCACAGTGTGGGAAAGCAGTATGCTATGTTGATCTACTCTGATTAGGGCATCTGGATCTTGATCAACAGTATTAGTCACTGAGATTGGAACTGGGGTCCCTCAGAGCTGAGGCAATCCTGGTGGTCATGAATCGACATGTGTGGTTTTGTGGTGCTTGATTGAGGGGGTGTAACAGAGAAGTCTTCTTGTGAAGTTTTTTGATGCAGGGATGCATCTGTCTGATATCTAGCGAGAAAGAATGGATGTGGTACATCCTAACAGAGTATGGCTGCCACACTAGGAGGAGTTGTTTTGTTGCTTTCTTTCTCTCAGCGCTGAATTTCTCAACTTGAACATTGGAATACGGTGGGTAATTAGAATTTTGGTTCAAAGGAACAGAGTAATCTTACCTCCTTATGGTCAACAGGCACCGAAGGGTACAGCCTAAGAGCTTCTGAGATAGCCGCCTGCAAATAGTCCATCTTCTTAATCTCTTCTGGCCGGAATACAAGACTGCCTTTGTCATCCCTATCTCCTGCAGCGTCCCTTTCCTTGATTATTGTGCAGATCTCAGCCAGGATCTTCTGTTCAACTTCAGGGTGTTGATCAATAAGCCAGAAAAACCAGCTTAACGCCACAGACGAGGTATCCCTTCCAGCAAGGATGAAGTTCACGCAGATATCCCTCAAAAATTTGTCTGAAAATGACTTCCCATTCTCATCCTTTAACTTCATAAATACTGTGAGTAAATCTGATCTCTCCTTGTTGATCTCGTCTTGCAAAGCAAGTTCTTTTCTTCTTGTCCTGATAACTTTGTCTGCAAATTTATTGACACCCTTTATTGACTCTTTCAGCTCTTTCTCGGGCCCAATGTTTAGAGCTCTCATTGTCTTCCATATCCCGGTTGGAGTAACAAACCGTAGAACTGAAGCTTCGGTTGCCCTCTCAAATGCCCGGGCAAAGGGTATCTCTGGTAGTCCGGGGCTGAGGCAGCCGGGGTCTACCCCAAAAGCTATCATACAGATATTGTCAAAGGTGAGCCTGAGCAGCACATCTTGTAAGTCAATAGGCATGGCACCCTCGACTGACACCTCTAGAACTGGCAGAAGCCTCCTGTGGACCAACTCAAGGGATGATTCTGTGGTGAGCTGGCGAAACCGAGCCGAGTGGAACTCAATGCTAGCTGTTTTCCTCTGGCGCTGCCATGTCTCATCGTCCGCGTTGAAGATCCCATCCCCTAGGAGGTCCCTCAGGGTGTTCCTGAAGTACTCTCCTTTTGGGAAGTTTGAGAACTTGGTCTTCAAGAGATGTTCAAGATTCCGGGGGTCAGCCGTGACCACACATTTGAGGTTGCTTAGAGCAGGCCCCTTGAAGTGGAATGTCCCACCTTGGCGGCAGAGGATTTCGCTGAGCCAATCGTACATGTTGCTCTGCTTAAGGCCGACTATCATGGAAGGCAACATCCCCACCAATGGCCATGTTGGTAAGCCTTGATGCTTCCTTTGCCTTAGAGAACGTATTACGATGAAAACCGCTACAGCAAGGAAAATCTCTAGGACCTGTATGTCATGTAGGGAGAATGCTTGCCGAGTGACTCCGGCCACGTCCCACTGTGATGAGGAGGAGGCGGAAGACAGAGGAAACGACGAAGCTGTCATGTTGGTGGTGGTGTCCATGATGTTGGGACGATGAACGACAGTACTGACAGTACTAGTAGGGATCGGAGGAGGAGAAATGTAAGAGCTGAGTTGCATGAGAGCAGAGGTTAGTTGAGAGGGGAGGGTGGTCATGAGTTTTATGGGGTGCTGCATGCGTTTCTTGGCGTGCTTGAGTTTACCCCAGTCGTTTCAATTTGGTGAGCTGAAAATCAAGAGAGAGAAACTCAGACACAAGAGAGAGATTGGCAGGGTTTAATTCGTGTGATGAGGCAGTAAAGTGGAAAAGAGATTTCAGTCTATTTCTTGCAGGAAGGGTTTTTCTGGGGGGTCGTCAACTTGTGGGTTCTTTTTTGGAGGGAAAAATCCATTAAATGGTTGTGATTAAGAGCAGTGGGGGGGTTTTTTAAGCGTCAAATGGAAGATTTTGAATTGCGTTTGACCCGAAGTGGACGTTAGGAAGTGGGTGTGACAGATAACCTAAGCGCGTTTGTGTTCTCACCTTTAAATGTATTTTCCTTGGTTTTGCTGGTGAATTATAGATTATACGTGAATTTTCAGTCCAAGATTTAATTATAAGAAAATTATTTGATCGGGCTAGCTAGGTGACCAGCACCACTTATTTGCCGTAAAGAATAATTGGTAATTATTAACAGAAAAAAGGATAAGATTAGACCACCATCCAAGTACTTTATCCTCTGTTAGTTGGTAATGCATGCTATGCTAGCGATTTCGGTTGTAATGCTAGCGTAAGTACTGCCGTGTATTAGCGTATTATTTTAATTTAGAAAAGAATTTTACTGGTTCTCTTGATGATTTTTTTATTAAAGAGGATCGATTCCTTTTGGTTAATGGGTAGTCTATGCTGTGAAATAGATTAAGGACAAGCAAATATATATGTCTGTTTTGTAAACTTGGTAAAATTGGAGGTGAATTGTAAACTTTAACATCCTGTTGGACCTCTTCTGCTTTTTAGGGGAAAAAATATATCTGATATCAATGCAGGTTTGTGGTTTTTGCGCCTACAATTTCTAATAAATTATGTTATTTGCTTTTTTTTTTTAAGTGAATATGGATTGGAAAATTCTATATTATTTGAGAGACACAGTCAAGAAAGTGATTTGTCACCAGTGGCGGATCCAGACATTTAGGATAGGGGTGTCCATAAATTAATATCGTTACTAATATACACTATTTTATTTTTTTTAGGGGTGTCCATAAACCAATATTGTTACTAAATTAACATATTTTAAAATAGAAATTTTTTTTTTTTTGGAACTTAGGGGTGTCCATGGACACCCCCAAGTACAACATGGATCCGCCCCTGTTTGTCACCATAAATACTATAACTGAGAAAATGTGGAGTTTGAGGATCAGGGTATTAGGTTTTCTCAGCCTAGCTATTAAAATTTAGTTAGAAAATATTAGATATTTAACTCTACTCAACACCTTGTGTTGCTAGTTTCTTTTCTACAGTGAAGAAAGCTTATACTCATACCTTCGATCAATTAACGAGTATGCAAATTGGCCCCCCCCCCCCCCCCCCCAAAGAAAAAAGACCAGAAGTGTGCAAATAGTGAGCTTCTTAGAACAAGACAAACCACATTGTTGGTTTGTCCGCTTAGCGTAGTTAAGTGCAAAACTTAGGGGAAGAAAATAGTGTAGATGTGTCGTAAAATTGCCTTTTGTCAATTATGTGAGTTTCAAGTACTTAAATGTACTTAAATCTTAGGAAGAAAATAGCGTATACATAACAATCTTCAAAAGAAAATAACGTATATATAAGTGCCTCCAAAAATATCCCCAAAATTATTATGACGAAAATAGTGTATATATAACAATCTTCAAAAGGAAATAATGTACATATAAGTGTCTCCAAAAATATCCCCAAAATTGTTGATTTGTTCACTTTCCTGATTTCATGCGCTTAAAATTGCAAATTTAGGGCGAAAATACTGTATGAGTAACAATCTACAAGATAATAAATATCTTTAGGAGCCTTGTCTCAATTTTTGACAAAAAATTATAAAAAAAAATCCACAAGATATCTCTAGAAGTCTTTAGTTTGTCCACTCCGCTACTTTCTTGAACTTCAATTCAAAACTTCTTTTTTTTTTTTTGTGGGCAGATGGGGTATGAGTAAAAATTTACAAGATATTTATAGAATTGCATGTTGCATCACATGACCTATGTCTATAAGAATATAATATGTCGTGATCACTTGTATAAGAACTTCTTTTTTTTTTTTCATAAAAGAATTTGTATTTAGGTTATCCTTAGAATTCCTTATTACTGACTTGTGAAAATGAATATCATACAATCTTCTGATACTTGAAAATGAAATTTTCTATTATATATATGTTGTTTTACTCTTTCACTAGTATATAAGAGTTTTTTGGAGAGAAAAAAAAAGAAAAGAAAACTTGTTTTAAAAGAAAGGAAGACTTCAATTGTGAACGCTTGGTGAAAGGTTGTAGTACCCTCCAGAAGATATGACATGTGAAAAACAGAGGATCCCAAAGGTTAAGCAAAAGACACGCATATTGTTTCCTTAGACTGGAAAAAACATAGAGATTCTTGCCAATTGGAATCAGCAACCTTCTAATAATATCAGGTAAGAAGTAGGTGGCTTAGGTTTGTCCAAGAATAGGATAAACATGACAATACCACACGTTAATTACATGGTTAAGTACCTATTATTATACCTAAGACATGTGAACGTTATTACTACTAAATTTGACCCTAAAAAAAACCTAGACATATTAGCATAGTCGGTAAGAAACATATACAGTTCTAAATAAAAATATATAATCAAAATTCATTGCTGACATAAGAGGTCTGTTGGTAGATGAATGGTAAAAATTTCTAAAACATTTATTTAATTTAATGACGACTCTAACTTTGATATGATGCTTAACATTTAACATATTCAAACTTTTCCCAACAAACAATAGGAAAAAAGATAATAGAAGATTAGAAATGAGAATACCAAAGCTGTAAAACACTTATTAAATTGATAGCTTTCTTGTTTGACGCTATAAAATTAGACTTGACGAAGAAAAGTTAGAAAAAATCGTTAGGATTTAGGCTCGGCCGTCATGCTCCTCCTGAGTTCTAACGACCCTTAACGTTTCCCCATCCATGAAACCTACTTGTATGAGATTACCGGTTATCTCGTCCAAACATGTGTATTATTACATGTTATACAGTTTTTTTATGTTCATCTGTAGATGTCTTCGGAATGAATATTCTTCATTCGGATTGTGTTCAACAATACCGTTTTGAGTAGTGTTTAATATTTTAACCAAATCAGTTTGCTAATTAGTCAATTTTTAGTAGAGCTATGTAACGGATTGGTTTGAGTTGACCTATTTAATAAACATGTCAATTTCGTGTCAACCTTGCGAATACTTTAGATCTACTAAAAATTAAAAATAACATATTTTCAAGCTAAATGATCAAATCTTGTCAACTTCGAGTGGAAATCGGTTCGGTTCGTGTCGAGTTTGAGTTTCTCTTAATAACTTCAGGTCGGATTCGGGTCGGGTTATCGTGTCAGGTCAGACTTTCCCAACTCTAATTTTTAGTGTTCGGTAACCTAGTGTTTTGACTAGCGTTTTAAGTATCGTTTAGCATTTTAAACAACATTTATGAAAAGTTAATAGTATTAGCTTTTGACACTCAAAAGTAGCGTTTCATATTTTTTTGCGCAAAAAATGTCATTTGAAAATTTTATTTTTGAAAATTATCTATATCATTTTATATCAATTTACGTTCATATAGCTAACCCAATAGCTAAATTCATCGAATATATTTATTTTAATCGCTCATCTAAATAGTTATCCACTAACAACTAAATTAGAAATGCTATCATCTACTTGAACCGGTATCCACCACTTAAACAACTAGTTTTACCGAAGAGGACCTTAGTAATTTTGTTAATATAGCATATTAGTCGAATTCATTCGGTATATGAGAGGTACGTGTTTAAAGGAATCTCCTAGGGGATTAATATAGAAAGAAAACAGTTGAATGTGTTTTCAGTTAGTTTTGTGAATTAAATTAATATGAGTGCTCTTATTGTAATATTTAAAAACAATATTTGTTAAATTTCAATCTCATTTTTTGGATGGATAATGTTCAAGAACTCACTTAACCAAAAACATAAACTGATGTTTGAAGGTCTAGGAATAGTTTTATATTCTAACACGTCCCCTTACACAAATGTCTTTTGGGCTTGAAGCATGGATGCTACAAAGACTCCCCCTACCTTGTGCAATAAATCAATATGAGGCTGCTGAGATTCAAATTCGAGACCTTTCGTTTAGAAAAGTTTTGATACCATGTTCAAGAACCAACTCAACCAAAAGTTTAAACTAATGGACTAATGATTGAATGCCCAAGAATAGGTTTAAACTGTAACAGATAAATTTATACATACCTACAATTTTGGGAGTATCGAATCTTAATTTTGATTATGAAAACCAAGCACGCTACCACTAGGCTAGTTCAAATGGGGAAATTTCTACTTAATGTTAGTCATAGTAACATTTTTTTTAAATTGATTCAAAATGCTAAAAGAAGAAAACTATTGGTGATGGAAACTATCTAGTTTATTTTTCGAAGTACCACAGCTCAAAATGTAATTTGGTTGTTGTAATTTAGATCGCTATGAGTTAATGTTGGATTTTAATTATGAAAATAGTTGTTGAAAGATAGTAAAATGTGTTAATGCCCTATGATATTAAGTTGCGCTTAAGACTATACCACTGTAATTTATCGTGCGATGTATTACACGCTCATAAAAGAATTTATGTAACATTAAACTTGACAATTGTCTCTCCACATTTAACAAATTTTGCGGAAACAACAAATCTAGACATAAATATTTACTATAAGTAAGTACATTAGCTACCGATGCCTAATATTTTACGGAAATGTTACGGAATTAATGTCACGGAAGTGTATCTTTCTCGAACTTGGGATGACTCGAACTTTTTCATGCTTTTTCATGCACGTAAGTTTGTATTAATTACTTGTTACAATCCTATTTCCTGAGCGTTGTTTTATTTTATTTTAGTTTATTCTTCCATTCCATGCATGACTGGCCCGCTTGCTATGTATTGGTTTTATATACGTTTGGGTTGGTAGGAAAATGGAGTGTCCGTTGGTTGATCAATCCCACTCATGGGGCGTCAAAATCGATCTTGTTACTCAATTTAAGCATGCAATTATCTTCATATCTTCAAATTCGTTACGGGTTTCAGTATTTGGGCAACCTAGAAAAAAATATTAGCATGATGATTCGGTGGATTATTGTCTACTTGAGTGTCCAGATTCGAGAATGAAAATAGGAGTGAACCTATGAATCCTAGCTTTCTTTCATCCTCTTCTCTCTAAGAAATCTTAACCTCTTCTTTTCCGTCTTATTTATTAGATCTTGTTATTGGCCTTTTCTATTAACTAGCTAGGGTAATACCGCTTGTGATTTAAGGATATAGTTGAAACATATTTAAAATTGTATTGCTAATAGGGAAAAATAATTATTAATTCAAATAGTAAAAAGAAGAAATGTTAGATTATTCAATTCACGAATAGTTGAGCATTTCTTTTCTATTTCTTTTCCATTGTAATAATATGTACTCTTCTTTAGGATTGCATTATGAAGACTCAAGCACTCCAGTTATTTGGAAAAAGACAACATACACAACCAAAATTCGTATCGTCTACATGCTAAAGAAATCAACTACTCTTCTTAATTGTGATTAAGCCTTTAGGCCTTCACTACGTAACTTTAAATCAAATATAAATGAAATCAAATAAGTTGATTAATCGAGATTCAATCCAAGTAAGTCCTCTTCCAAGTTATCAATCAGGGATTGAATAAGATAATCTTTATAAAGTGTAACAATACATTATGAAAATCAATACGAAAATATCAAAATCTATCCATATTTCTAGCAAGTAAACAAAAAATTTGTGTTTATAAAAGCTACTTTTGAATATTGTTGTTTCTGTTATGTAACGTTTTGTATTATGATTTTAATTTTTTAAGTAATACTCCCTACATCCTATTTTCATAATTATATTTAGAAAATGTGCAAAAATAAGCATCAAAATGCATTTATATCATTAAATTAGGTTTTTAACAAACAAAAACATTGATAAATTTACTTTGATAATATTATGAGACTAGAAAAGATGATGTTTTTGATAATGAATTGGGACTGAGGGAGTATATATTTACAAATTAAGCATCGAGCAGTGGAGAACCAAAATGAAGCATTAGAAAATGTTTAGGCGTGTTTAATAAAAGAAAAAAAGTAAACTTTCAAAACAAGAAGTAGAATATATCTATGTATCTATACTATTATAAAAGGCAAATAAGCCCCTTGGCCTGTCATGCTTTTGATTTACTTTTAGGCCCTTTATGGCATCATTTAGTACTCCATTAGAGCCTAAATTTCTTTCACTAGTAATTAAAAAATACCTATTCTGTTTTTTGGCCCCCTTTCATTTGTTAGACCCTATCCCCCCTTCTCCCTTTCTACTCTTTCAGCTCTTCCTTTTCCCAACTATGGGGGTTGTTCACTCTAGGAGTCACATAATGATTTTGATGATAACAAATAATGTGGGTAATAATTATATATGAAATAGTCGTTTGTTAAATATTTATATTATTTGTCAGTTTCATGTATAACGTTCTTATTGGTCCAATTCATCAAAGTGGTCACATGTTTGATTAATACATGGGCTTAGCAGTTGAATAGTTTAATTCTTGGATGAAAAGTCCTGATTAATTATTAATGGAAGTGATATGATGAAATATTGAGTATCTATGGAGATTTATCCATGTAATCTAAGTGAATAATATTAATGGATTTGATTGAATTGCGTTGTCTATCCAAATATGTGTTTATGGATAGAAAAATATATGGGTATAATCTAATATCTAATGATTTTATTTTATTGGAAAATATGGTGCAGCTTATTCCAATTTGAATTTCAAATTTGAATGCCATACAAGATCAATTATGGACTGAATTACCTTGCATCAATATTATTTGATTTGATCTTGACAAGATTCCACTAAATAAGATACAAGCTTAAATTGCAAAGTAATATAAAAAATGATCCTCGAATTATCTTGTTGCTTATTTTAAGAGATTACTAACATTATGTACAAGAAAGATATCATGTGTAGCGTGACTAATTTGAAAGGAGGATCAAATCAAAATATTCAGCTCAAAAGGAAATCAAATCAGAATCTGAAGATTATATTTCAAGAGCTTAAAATCATATTTTAGGATATTCTGGCAAAAACTTTCTTCTTGGTAGTTTAAGTTCACGACTTGCAAGGCTATAAATAGTAACCACATGAGCAAGAGCAAGCATCAAAGGAAGTGAGAAAAAGCATTGAGAACACACATTGAGTTACTGTACTAAGCTTTCTTTTGAAATCAAAGAATTGAGGTGAAAAGAATTATTGAGGAGTGAGCTTGGAGTTTGTGAGGTCAACGCCACCCAAACTTAAACCAAGAGGTTGGTTTAAGTGATTGAGATATCTAGAGTGAGGTAGTTCTGAGAGATTGTTGAGAGTTCATCTTAATAAAAAAAAAGTAGAGTATTGAATCCTAGAGTTGGATAAATCTAGGCGGGAACTTAAGCCTAATTGAGGTCCATTCTCATTAAAATATCCTTGCACATTGTCTCTATTTAATTTCTACATTTGATTTCAATTTTAATTTTATTTCTGCAATCACCCTAGTCACCCCTCTAGGGTGATCTGAGTTTTCAGGGACTTTGACTCTTATCTTCTTCAGTTGTCCATTAACCTATCAAGAGCTTGAGAAATTGACTTCTTCATGCAGTTCAGTTCGTGTCTCTAACCATGGGCTCTTCATTAATATCTCAGGTGGCAGCTTTGGTTTTGCATACATTATGTAAAGGTAAGGATTTTTGGACTAACGATAATCCCATTTGAGTTGTAGTTCATATAACAATATTGGTCGTTATTTAATTTATTTTTTGGATACGACAGGTTAGAGTTCTGCATGTTGAGATTTCCTACTGCACTTGCCTTTGTTAGATGATTATGTTGACAAACAAATATTTAATCGAGTTGTTTGCTCTTCTCCATTATTACCCTTGAAAGTATTGCCCAATCATCATGTGTAATGAAAACTGGTACCTAGTTAGTTTAGCCTTTCGATATACATCTATTGTTTGATCAATGTCAGTGATTATCAAATTTCTTATATGCTTGTATATTCAACGAAGGGCGTAGTTTCAATAATTTAGAAACAGCACTTTGAACAGTAAGATTTTACAACAGAATAGTAGAGATTGAAGAGGCCAGCATGGGTGCTTTTATTATTAGTATTTGAATGGAAACTTATTTTGTTGTTAGTAGGTGGCATGTCTAGTGCTAACGTGATGTATCACGAGCTGTTTTGGATTAGTTCATCATGGTTTGTGCTAGATTGCTTTTCCACTTGTGCGCTTCGTCACTACCATGGTTGATATACTTACCATTAAACAGAAACTTTGCAACATGTGCATGTGTGAGCATTTTAGTTCTCCCATTAAAATCTATGCCTAAGTTAGAGAATTGATCAAATCACTGAAAAGTATGGCTAGCCATTGCGTTCTATATTAGTTCTTCAGTAGTCTTGATTGTGGTGTATGTTCATGTGGTGAATGGTGTTTATTTAAATGTATCGCCTATTTTGTCATGACCTACCTACGGAATTAAGAATTGGAACATTCTTGGAAGTAAAGGATGATCGAAGCCTATGAAAACACTAGTGAATTTTTTCTCCACTACATGCATGAGTGGTTTTCTCCGTTATACTCATAATATTGATTGAATTGATATGTTAATGCAACTTTTAAAACAATACTTCAATTTACAATCATCTTTATACAAGAATTCAAGTCTTATGGTTTCAAGATAATAGGTCACTGACACAAGCAGGTTCCACAATAAAATAAGGTGCATGAAGCAGTGGCGGATCCAGACTTTCAGGTTAGGGGTGTCCACCTGTTTCACAACCATTTGCACTATATTGTTCGCCTTTTTCAGTTATTTACGTATCATAAAAAGAAATTTTAATTTGAAAGGAATGTCCTTGAATTTTAATTTGAAAGGCATGTTTTCACTTTCTGTTTTTTACTTCTTAAACACCCCCTAATCCCTCAATTACATAATATCGTACAAATTAAACTTTTTTAAAGAAAAATGCAAATAATGTTTAATAGAATAATATATGGTGTGAGGGAATTTATGAAGTTTGTATATTTAACGAATAAGGCCTTGATAAAATCAGGAAAATATCAAAGAAAAAATACGAAAATTTATCAAAATTACTAAAGAATACCAAAGAGCTAAAAACATTATTATAATTACATAATATTTAAGAAAATATAAACCAGGTTTGGTAACTTTCCACCCACCAAATCCACCACCACCACCACCTCCTCCTCCACCAATTCTCATCCCAAATCGCCGCCCTTTGTGCCCACCGACATGCTTACTGCAAGCCAACCACCTCAAATCGAGAACTGTCATCCACTTGCAAGCCCAACGGCGGCGAATACTAATGGGCAACTCCCTCCCCTCTAATTAACTATTTTTCTTCACTATCATAGCATGATGGTGAGACGGGAAAGAAGATGATGGCGGTAGTGAGGATGGGATTGTTCATAAAGATGATGGTTGGTTTGTGAGTCTTGAAGATATTCCCCAATTTTTTTTTTTGAAGTTCAACTCAAATGCTGGCCAGAAAGTGAGTAAGAATCAAGAAATGGGTTTCTGGGAGGGCTTTTGGTTTGCCAATGATGAAAGGTGGGGTTTTGCCCAAATTTTTATGATATGGATATTGGATGGTCTTCTTCAGATTTTTATTATCTAAATTTTTTGAATAACCAACAAACAAGTGGAATAGACAAATGCCACTTCTATCTAGGAAAAAAACACAAGTAAAGCATGTCAATTGCTGGAAGGGATTGAGATGAGATAGATGGTCTGAGAGGCAGAGAGGGTCGAAACTTGAAGAATGAAGGTGCCTTCCAGCTTCAACCTTTCTTTGTCTTTACTCTTTAATCATTACTAATTAAAGAAAATAAAAGAAAACATTAGTAGCTAAGTTTCTTGGGCTGGTCCACTTCACATATAAAGGTGTCCAAAGTTTTTTGGACCTTTTTTAGGGCTGCCCATCTATAATATTTCCACAGCTCTCAAATAAGCTTATGAGAGATTATTTTTGGGTTAGGGGTTTTCATGAACACCCCCTGAGCTGGTCATAGATCTGCTCATGACATGAAGTTCTAACTAAGTCCATTTGTTGCTCCCATGGAGGTTCATCGCATGCACTTCTACTTTTCTTGGAAATGTTATTGTGAAAGAATGCTAACTAATGCAAAGAATTTTATGCATATGACAATATAGGCTACAGTGCTATACGCCCAAAACATTTTAGATTATTTCATGGATTCCCTTTTTTAGGATATTTGCAATTGATAAAAATATCTCTCAACCCCATGTCTATTTTCTTGGTTTACAAATCTTGCTCTTGACTAGGGCTGGCAAAAATTCTGGTTCGGGTCAATTCGTTTTCGGACAAATCGGACATTCGGATAAAAACTTCATACCCGGACCTTGTCGGAGTTATAAATCGGACACACAGGCCAGATCCGGACCCGGACCCGATTGTCTGAATTTGTGTTATGATTTTAGGACATTCGGATCGAAATTTTGTGTGACTGACCCAGAATCTCATTTTTTAGTGTCCGAATCCGCTTATTTGAAGTTTGTTTTTATAAAATTTTATAAAAAATTTGGACTAAAATTACACATAAACATAGTTTTTTGATTGTTCGAATTTGTCCGAACCCGAAATGGTTCAAAAATTCAGACAACTCGAACCTAAATGCTCAAACTTGAACCCGACCCGGATTTAAGTTCGGACATGACCGGTTGTCCGAATTTTAAATTCGGATATAAATTTTGTGACCATACCCGATTTTTTTCTCTTGTTTAAATTGAAGAAAAATACAAGAATTTGGATGAGAAATTTAAATGTTGATGAACTACTTAAATCATGTTGATGTCATCTAACCAATGCAAGGTTGGAGAAGGTTGGGAATTTTCTTCAAACTTTCCTCACAATTTTATGAGGAAAATTTTATCACTTATTTCTAACAATTGTTCCACCTAACTTTCCTCTATATTTTTTTTCTTTGTGATTTTCTCTAAACCAAACACAACAAAAAAAGTAACTTAACCAAAGTTTTTTCTTTCCACCAAATTTTTCAAGGTCCAAACGGAGCCTTAGGGATCAATAAGAGTCTAAATTGAGCTTCAGATAATGAAGTAATTTTGGTTTTGTGTTTGCTTAGGATTCAAATAATTTTGCTTAGGTTTTTGTGTAGATAATGTAGTTGCTTCCGCTTGCTTGGATGTCTATCACTGTTGTTTTGTTTTATCTACCACTTCCTTTACAATGGGACTTAACAATAGTAAGAATACTCTTAAAAAATATCCCTACTTTAGTGGGAGAGAGCAGGATGACATATAGAATGATCTAGAATAAAGGGGTTCCATGATATCTTTAATTTAGCATTTCGTTGTATTAAGCGTACATCACTGTGTATGAGGCCTTATTTAAGCTGATTTAAAATTTAAAGTATGCATCAACATAGATTGGTTTAAGTAGTTTAATACTTATTCCCTCTTAAATAAGGTCTTAAGTTCGAGTTTTGTGAATGAAAAAAATTTATGATAAGAGAGCTCTACTCCTTTATGGGCTAACAGTAGGTTGACTTTGGTATATAGAGACCCAAAGGCCCACACACACACACACAAAAAAATTCAAAGTGTGTGAACACCTGACAAGGGAATCGATTGGGTATAAAAGTGTTTAAATTATCTGGTCCCATTTACCCAATTATATTTCATAATTTAGCAATTTAATCTAAAGTACTAAAGACGAACCCAAGCTTGAAGTTAATAGACATATATTTTTGGTTATCTACATCAAAATATTTATTCAATGTTTTATGCCTATAAAAAAACTTAATATTATAGAAAATAGTTGCTAAGAGTGAATGTCTTTTATATTGTTTTTCTTTGCCATTTTTTGGTAATGCCTGATTCTACTAATGTTCTATTTGTTTCTTACGTGCTTTTTAAAATTTTTGTAATTCTATTTAGTTTATAGGACAACATACAACATAATGTATTCTATATTCTACTTTAGGCATCTTCCTCGAACAATGCACTGCGCATTGAACGAATGATCACTCAACTATTGTTGGTGTCTTTTTTGTTTGTTATAGAATGTGCTTCAATAGTTGCCTGATTATGCTTTTTTTCCTTGCCTTAATCTTTAGTTAGGCTATTTAGCTATGGAAACCGCGTTGTGGATGTCTTTGAAAATCATGCTTGTCTCAGGTAGTATTTGGTTAGAAAGAAAATGGTTTTCCCAAAAAATTATTTTTTATAGAAAATATTTTCCTAAGAAAAATTAACTTTCATGTCATATTTTCTGTTGTTTGGTACAAAATAAATCAATTTTCATAGAAAAAAGGGAAAACGTCAACTGAATTATTTCAATGATGAAAAATATCGACTAAATGGTCGTAACAAAGATAAATGTTGACCAAATGAAGGAATTTTGAGCTTAAAATTCATATTTAATTTTTTTAATACTTCATGTCCAATAATCAAGTTTCGATTTAAACTGTTGAAATTGTCTTAGTGATGAAAAACATCATGAATTGTTTATGTGGTGAAAATGTCTGTTGAATTGTCGTGACGGGAAGAAAATATTGATCAAATGAATAGGAATTTCGCGCTCAAAATTTGGATTTGAGCCCATTTTAATCTTTCCCATCCAATGAACAAGTTTCTATCCAAACTGTTGAAATTGTTATAGTGGTGAAAAATATTGATTGCATTGTTTAAGTAGTGAAAAATATCAATTGAATTTTCGTTGTAGGAAAAAAAGTTACCAAATGAAAGAATATCGAGCTCAAAATCTGAATTTGAGTCTATTTTAATATTTTCTATCTGATATCAAGTTTCGATCCAAATCATTGAAATTGTTTTATTGGCGAGTCAACTGAATTATTTTAGTGGAAAAATATCGATTAAATTGTCGTAGAGGAGATAAATGTCGACCAAATGAAAGAAATTTGAGTTCCGAATTCAGAATTGAGTTTATGTTAATCTTTCCCATTGGATAGTCAAGTTTCAATCCAAACTGTTGAAATCGAATTTTACACACAAATTTCAGCTGATCATATCATCAAAGAGTTGAAGGACGGAAATCAACTTCCTATCTTCTCAAAAAGGAAATCATTTTCCTCCATTGAAAGAAAAATCATCTTCTTTGAAAAATAGTTTTCTATCCTTTATTGTGCCAAATAACAGAAAAGTGAAAAATCATATTCTCCCCAGTCAAACCCTACCATAATATGTTGTGCTAGCACAATGGGAGAATATTTGTTCTTTTGTCAACCATACTGGATGCGTTTTTGCATCTTCATAGGAGCTGATTTGCGCTATGGGGAGTGTCATTTTGATTAGTGTATGCTCTATATTCGTGGCCAATTTATTGTGAGCCTTTACTCATATGGTTATTAATTATAGCTGATTGATTTAAAATATTTGGATATGAGCAAAGTTCTCCATAATTAACCACTGTAATATCAACCGCTCCATATGTTTCGTTTCACGGTCAATTAATTTATACTTGCAACTTACCATGTCCTCTTCTAAAGGGTTTAAATTTAATACCTTGTCAACTTTGTTTACTATGATCAATATTTATAATTATCGGATCAGCATGTAAGTTATCACCCAAATTGCTTTTTTTTTTCCCCCTTTTCTTCTTTGTGATTTGTTGTATATTTATCTCCTGGTGTGTCTGATTGTATTGAAAAATTATAACTTTGCTTTCGTCCTATTTCTCCGACCACAAAGCCATTTTATAGAACCCCATAGTCGTCTTAGCCGTCTTTGTTTTTGAAAAGAGAAAACTATGTTCATCCGATATCAAAGGCTACGTGAATTCTGTGATGTCTCCATGGCCTAGTGCAATATCCAGTAGACTAGTAAGCTTAGAATGTTCCACTTGAGTTCATGCTTTATTTTTCGTGAAGGAGTTCTTTTTCTTGTTAGAAGGGGGAAGCTAAGCAGTGTGCTTTATTGAATTCCTTCGCTTTGTTCAATGGTTAGAGCTACTTAGGTTGCTATCTAGGTAGTTCAAGACTTCAATTAGCCGAGTTTGATTTTTGTTATGCCTGTCAGCTAGCAAGAAACTCACTTTTGCGGGCAGTCTTTTTGAGCTTTTAACTGGGAAGGGCAGAAGGAAAGAGCTTCAAAGGGAGGTTACATAGATGCTAATTGACGAGGCTGAAGTCATTGTTCTTGGGAAATACGTTCAAACACAAACTAGAAGGGTAGGGGGAAGACAGGGAAGACTGTGAAGCTAAGAAAGTCAGGATTGTAGAAAACAGTTCAGGCCCGATATCTACTCAAATTGAGGTGGAGTTTATGATGTAACACTATCCTCAACTGCAAGGGGATCAGGGACCCCGATGCAATGATGAGCTTTCTAACTTGTTACGAAGAAAGTCACCGAAGTTGGTCTTCTTTTAAGAGCCCACGTTGACTGATGTGGTTAGGGTTTTTATGGGATAATTCTATCCAGGTGATTCTTATGCCTAATTCTTTTAAACACATTTCTGTTCCGATTATAGGGTTTGGGGTTGATAATCCTTAGAGATTACGAAGATCGAATGTGGTATGATTGGAGACTTAGCCATACATTTTGATTTGTCTTGGTTAATAGGTGGGGAGTAAATAAAATCCTATACAATTTTGACAAAAAAAAGAGGGGTGACAAAAAACCAGAGTGTTCTCATTACCTTTTGTGAAACTCTAGATGATTGTGGGCTGTGATCTTTGCTATTCTAGTTCCTACGATTTTACATGGGTGTTGGTTGGGCCTAATGTTTGAGGCCTGACGGCCACTAAGGCTGCTTAGGGCGGCTTCCCTGATTCTTCCCACAACCTATATAAGGAGGTTTCAGGGGATCAATTAGGGTTACACGCGTAACACAGAAACCACATACTCTCCCCTCCCCTCACACGGCTGCCCAACCATCCACCGGGGTTTCGGGTTTAGGACGTGAACCCTAAAGACGACTCTAGTAGCCTCCTCACATTCAGATTGACGTGGGTTATTCCCGACAATTATTTCCGCATCCATGTTAGTCCTATTTTATCTAACAGTGGTATTAGAGCCATGCTGATCGGATTAGTCCCGTTTAATGCGTTTAAAATCTTATTAATAAGCATGCCTAGATTCTGAGAACATGACTATATGATCAGTTATTAAATTATGCAATCAAAAGCATGCTTCTGTAGTTTTAATGCCTTGAATTAACTAAAAATTGGTAATTTTGTCACGATAACTGAAATAAATATATGCCCAGATCTCTTAACATGTTTTACAAGCATGATTTTATGAGACTGTGTTAATCTCAGATTGGTATGCTAAAACATGATTAGTATTATGCTATCATGCTGTTAAAATGTGAAAGCATGGCCTTTTATGCGTTTTTTATGGGATATGTGTTAATTCTGCTCAAATTATTATGCGAGTAACATGATCAATCAGTCAATCATCGTGCTTTATACAATTAGAAAGCATGGATCCTCATATCACTAAGTGTAATAGAATTCTCCCTTGAATCTGATTCATTGAAATCATGTCTACTTGATTAACAACCCATGATTCAAATTCATGCTCTAAAATTATGATAGTTCAGATTTCAAGAACATGTCTTATGCTAAATCATAACAGTCAGAACTTCAGACGTAACATGCTTTCGATGATTATCCATGTCTCATGCCCAGTTAATATGATTGTGGGTGTGTATGCCTTACGCCTTCATGATTTTTTAAACAATCATGCTTGACTTGAGTACTAATTACGAAAGGCAATTTTTTTTTAAAAAAGACCCTGCTCGACTGAACCCTAATCACCGAGATCCAAAGCCCTAACCCTAATTTTAAAAAAAAGGAGAAGAAGGGGTAGAAAACAGAAATAAGGGAACCGAACTATACTATAAGAAACCTCTGGGAGGGGTGGCGCGTATATGTCATGCACCGCCGACAGAGGTCGCCTTGGCTTCCTCTTTCCTCCAAATCACCGCTGTAGCCTCTGATCTACGCAACGCCGACCAAAAGGAAGCAAAGAAACCATCGTTTAAAGGCGCATGGCCCCACGCGCCACCACCTTAGTGGTGCGTTCGGTGTGTAAGGCGTGCTGTAAGACTCGGTTTTGGCCGACCTATACGATGATGCCGCGCGTTTTGATCAAGGAAGGTAGAATCGAAGGTTAGAAGGGGAGTTTATTCATCACTTGGTGGGAGGTTTCATCATCTGGTGGTGGGAAGATCTCCACGACGGCCATGGCTACCCAGAAGGAGAAGGGTAATCGTGGCGGTGAAGCAAGCCAAGAAAAGAAAATTTCTGGGCTCTATTGATCTCGGTGAGAGGCAGACCAAGAACCGAAGAGAGAGAGAGGTCGAGAGTTAGATATAAAGGAGAGATAGAGTGAAAACCAATGAGATTAGGGTAAGGGGAAGGTGGAGTGATTGAGTGAGTTAAGTCTCACTCTGATATACCAAACGTTTTTTTTTTTTTTGGCCGGGCCGTTTTGTTTCATTTTTGGACCGTTGTTTTGGACCCAAATATGTTAATCCCGTTTTGGGCTAATTTTTCAAAGAAAAATAGAGGGGGTCCCGATTTTTCTTATTTTTGGGTTTTGGCCCGAGATGGTTGTTCCGATTTGGGCCATTCTATTTGGGCCATTTTTGTTTCAATTTGGATTATTGAATGTCTACTCCCATGATCATATAAATTCATTTTATATGTTGAAAATGGCCATAGGTTGGTCATATGTTTATTTTTGATAAATTATATTCTCTCTAGTTTTAATTTCATGTTATTATCATTGATAGTATGAAATTCTGAAGTTGATTATATAACTTTGAGTTATATATATTAAAATAAAATGAAATTATTTTTATGAATTAGTTTCGTAAAGCTTATGTGAATATGTTTTACATAATTGAAAGTGAATATCTATGTGATAGTCACTAATTAATGTGTTAATAAGTTTAACCAAACTTTTATAAATTTTATAATTAACTTAACAAAAGTCCTAATTCACATCCATATGTGATGATAATATGAAAGAAATGATCGATGTATAACTACGTATTATATATCTAGAAAATAAATAAATTGTTCTAATAACAGAATATATGAATTAGTTTCATATAAGACAAACCTTGAGTAAATATGTTTTATATGGCTGAATGTGAATTTGTCCTCAGATATAATAATGTATTATATTACTAACGGACATATTATATGGATTCGTTTCATATTGACTAAGGTTTGTAACATTATATGGATGTGTACCACATAATTACTTACGTGTAATTTGTTTTTGATATGTCATTAAATAAGCTTTTCCAATGACGTATTAGTGTCTATATAAATTCGTTTTATGTAACTTCGTGTAAATTTGTTTTGCACGATTAAAGCTGAATATCTTTGTGATATTTTTAGATGTGTTAATTAGTTTAGCAAATTGTGCACTCCATAAATTTCGTTTTATGGAAAAATGCAGTAATTAAATTATAGGAACTTCTAATTCATGCTTGTATGTGATGATTATGAGCTTAGCGAAATTTTCGATCATACGACATAAATAATGGAGTTTTTGATAATTTAATTATCTGACAATATGCCTAATGTCCGTCTTTTAAATATATATTTTTAGATATGATAATTAAATATGGTTGGTGATTAGTTTACCAATGGAAAGTAAACATAGCATTAGACTATAATACATAGTGTTAGAAGATTTAGCTTCTTCTGAATAAACTTAAAAATTAGAACACTCGACGACTTTTGAAGCCTCCTATAATAGGCAAAGATGTGAATAACATAGACGTAATTGCTTGTGAGCAGCATCAAGAGAGAGATTAATGATATACCATGAATGGCTCGAGGAAGGATCGATCAGCATGTTGGCTATGTGGTATTGCATGCATGATCATCCGGTAAGGAGATTTAAAGGCTATCTCACTGTTGAGGATTTGTGGGATCAGCTTGACATCTAGTTTTGACCAGATTCATCCTTTTCTCAAAACCGCAAACCTAAGGATGGTATTACTAAAAGAGTAAAAGGTCAAGGTCAATAGAGAGTAGAATGTAGCGCGTGCGAAACGCTATAACTATAAAAGGAAGAAACCCACTGCTTGGGATTGTCCTGAGCTAACTCAGGTACCTTCTTTCACAGTTACACCTGAATAACAAGTGTGCTCCCAATCAGTAGTTACCAAACTCTCTTCCTTAGTGGATTGTAGACATGGGAGCAACCAAACACATAGTTTAGGGTTGAGTCGATTTTGTGAACCTTCATCGCTACCTGATGGGTTCACAGACTGTTGTCTTAGGGGACGATAGTGAGGAACATGTCCTTGACATAGCAACGTGTCAGCTCAAACCCCGTGGAGGAAATAAGTTGTTTCTCCACAACGCTCTCTACACACTTAGGGTGCAGCGTACCTTTATACCTTTTAGTTCTGATATTAGTTTTCTCTCTTGATTTTCATCTATCTCGTCATCTTCCATCTTTAACGCTTTCTTTGAACTCTATTTTTAGGCATACTCGACTTGACAATGATGGTCAAGGTAAAGTGGACAAACTAACTAGAGATGATCCTTTAGATCAACTCGTGAGGGATAAGTTACCTAAGTTAGTAATGTCTAGCTAGCAAAGTAAAAGCATTTTGGTAAAGCTTCTAGAGCATCTAGTCCCTTATAATTAGCCCACTCAGGCATTTGCGGACCCATGAATGTTAAGGTACATTATGGGGCTATCTATTTCATCACCCTTATAGATGGTTATTCATGACGTGGGTATACGTACCTACTATCTCATCGCTACGAGACACTCAATATGTTCAAACGCTTCGTAAAAAAAAGTAGATACTCAATTGGAACGAAGAGTTAGACATCTTCGGACTGATCGAGGTTGTAAATACCTTTCTGATAGGTTCGTAGAGTTCTGCGAGGAAAAAGGTATATAAAAACAGATAATGATTCCAAGCATCCCACAACAAAACGGTGTTACGGACAGCAGGAATCATACATTGCTTAACATGGTGAGGCCAATGATGGCACATGCGAACTTCCCAATCAGTTTTGGGGGATACGTTGTTCATAGCAACCTATATCCTTAACTACGTGCCAAGCAAGAGTATACTTGCTACACCATATGAGTTATGGTTTGGTAAGAAGTCAACCTTGGACCATTTATGCCCAAGGGGTTTGGCCGGCTTTGTGCATAACCCAACCCACAAACATGAAAAACTTGGTCCAAGAACCACCAAGATGATGTTCATTAGATATCCCGCACAATCTAATGAACAGAAATAGATTCCCGCAATGTCGACTTTCTCAAGGATGAGTTCCCAACAATTGGTGAGAATCAAGAAAGATGTTGAACTATTTGAGTTACAGTAAGACATTCAACCATCTTTCGATGAGGGGGAGAATTTGGACTCTAACCAAGTCACCGAAGATGGTATGCCTCCCCTACCCGAATAGGATGGGGCAGACTTGTCTACTCATGAGAATAAGATTCGTCTTTAATCTCCTATGCATGAGGAGAGCCAGCCTATGAGTGAGGTCCGTCCTCAATCTCCAGTTCCCGAACATGTAGTTAGTCCACATGTTTAGGATCCCACGCCCTAAAGAGATAGTGGGAGTGAGTTTCCACATGTTTAAGGTCTCACCCCTCTTAGAGAAAAGGGGAGGGATACCAGGGATAGTGGGAGTGATTCTCCACATGCTTAGGGTCTCACAC
The DNA here is from genome assembly GCA_017589665.1 of Selenicereus undatus. Lineage (NCBI taxonomy): Eukaryota > Viridiplantae > Streptophyta > Magnoliopsida > Caryophyllales > Cactaceae > Selenicereus > Selenicereus undatus. The sequence goes on from JACYFF010003369.1 coordinate 68,228,707, forward strand.
CTCTTAGAGAAAGGGGAAGGGATGCCTCACATAGGTAGACAAACAGTGAAAGTCCCATGATCCGAAGGAGTGAGCGTGGAAAATTTCCTCGACGATATTTCCAAATCAAAGAGGCAATATTATTATACACTCCCTTGGAAATTGAGGAGCCTACCTCTTAACAAGAGGGGATTGACTCACCAAACCACAAATAATGGAGACGCCATGAGGGATGAGATGGACTCGATGGTGAGAAACAAGGTTTGGGAACTTGTTGATCTTCCACCCCAACCTAAGTCTATTGAAAACAAATGGGTTTTCAAGATAAAACGTCGGGCAGATAGTTCGATCGATAAGTTCAAAACCCATTTAGTGGCGAAAGGGTCTACACAAATTGAAGGTGTAGACTATGAAGAGACATTTTCTCCTATAGTGAGAATTTGCCTCTATTCGCCTGCTCCTAGCCATGGTTGCCCATTTGAACTTAGAGTTGTTTCAATGGATGTAAAGACTGCTTTCCTCAATGTTAGCTTTGAGGAAGAGATCCATATGGATTAACCCATTGATTTTGTATCAAAGGAACAAGAGGACAAGGTATGTCATCTTAAAAGGTCCACATATGGTCTTAAGCAATCTTCCAGATCTTGGTACTTAAGATTTCATGAAGCTATAACTTCGCTTGGCCTATATATGGTTTCAGAAGACCACCGTGTGTATGTCAAAAGAACAACCAGGGGGATTATGTTTCTTACCCTATACGTTGATAACATACTACTGGCTGGGAACAACTTGAAGATGATCGAAGCCACTAAGAAGTGGTTGTCCTCTGTCTTTGAGATGAAGGACATGGGTGAAGCCAGATATATCCTAGGCATGGAAATAATAAGAAATTGTCCTAAGAAACTTTTAGGTATGAGCCAAGAGGCATATATCCACAAAGTCTTAGAACGGTTCCATATGCATTATTCCAAACCCGTAAACACTCCAGTTGAAGGGTTTAACCTTGAGTCTTGACTAATGCCCAAAAACAGACAAAGAAAAGGAGGAGATGAGTAATGTCCCTTAAACTCAATGTGTGCCATGTTATGTGCACAGCCTGACACTTGCCTTGCGGTTGGCTTGGTAAGTCATTACTAGGGCAACCCAAGACTTTCACATTGGCAAGTCGTCAAGAGATTCGAGCGTTACCTTCATGGTACAGCTGACTTAGTCTTATGCTATCAAGGAGAGATCTCATGTTAAGAGGATCCTCAAAATGTTGATTGAAGTGGTGACTCGGAAAAATCTAAGTCAACCTCAGGACGTGCCTTCACCCCGGGTGGGAGAGCCATGTCATGATGCAGTAAGAAGCAAAAACTGCAAAACCACGTTAGCTATGGAGGCAGATTGTGTGTCACCATAGAAACAAAAGACATTGCCATAAAGTATATGTACACCAAGAAGGTGTTTATGTCCCATTTGACTAAACCTATTATTAGTGACACGTTCAAAACTCATATGTTGAGTCTATGAATTTGCAAGGTTCAGTTACGGGACATATCTTGTCATGTGAAGGACAAGGTTCTTTTGCAATGAGAAAAATGCTCATTAATTATTGTTGCACGTTAGGCATATTGAAATGTCACAGACTTCTAATTGACCTTGTAACGCCCCCAAATTAAACATGTTTCACTGCTTGTATTTTCCTTAATAAGTCCCTTAATTATAATCTAGACAACCCAATGATATGGGCATTACCGCCATCCAAAAGGACAAGGCTTGAAACATGAGTGCTATAAATAACACAGTTAAGCATAACTTCAATCATACACATACACCCCTGATCAATCCATATATAATCAACTGTTAACCAATATAAGGTTTTTACACCATAGTAAAAACAATTCACCATGTAATCTGCATCTCCATCCACTGAAGATTTCAATATACAGCTGCAAAAATATGCATACACTGTGTTAGTGTTGATCCATCCAGATTCCCTTGCTTAACTTATTCTGTTCCGCTGGTTTACTAACATGAAGACGATTCTCTGAGCATTTGTCTAAAACAAAGCATGAAAATATTTCGAACTGTGAGTCAAAACTCAATACTTACATTCCTAAATTGTTAAATGATCATTGAAACACTGATTGGGCCCAATTTACAATTCATTTTAAGTTAAAACAGTGAATGAGATGATGTAAAACTGCATTACGAGTTATTATCTGATAGTGAACCCCTTGGTGCTGTTACGATATATGGATAGGTGTACACCTGCCAAGCCGATAGGGGTCCTCGCCTGAAGTCGCGCGGGTAACTGAAGGTTGAATGCCCTATAGATGATAATTGACGAGGTCACTAATTAACTGATAAATCAATGTGTAAACTGATTCATTGATGTACTTACCAGATCATAATAACGTTGATAAATACACTCTGATTTCTAAAGATACAAGCAATGGACGCACCTGAAGTCTTTAAAATGATATTTCACTTGATAATACTTATGGACAATGGAAGCGATAGACTAGGCCCCGATTCTGCTAAAGAAATGTAATTATAGGTAAATGCAATTAGTAAACAATATTTACTCCTGGAATTTGTAACTTTAATGGAAATTGATTAATTAAAGAGCTTCCATAATTCCAATAATTCAATATAAGATAAGTTACAACAAAATGATTTGAAAAATAAATCAATTAGGGTTATTGAACTTGAAATACAACAAACTGAAACAAAATAGACCAAATTGGAATGATTGAGGTGATAATGAAAAGATTTTAATTGATATAAATGAAATATGGGTTCTGACATTTCCGAAATAGATAATGGAAAATGTAATGCTTTTGAAACGGATAATAGAAGGCTTAATGATAGGAGAGGTGTTGTGAGGTTCATAAAAGCTCAAATAACACCAACTAAGTCCAATAGACACTGATTTGAGTCATTACTCTGCCTACTTCTCAAATTTCATTTTCATGCTCATTTAATTTGGGTTTTCAACCCAAATAAGTTTCCAAACACTAATCAAACTTGTTGAACTCGCTAAACCTTGTAATTTCCTTGCAATACTCATAATTATATAGAAACTTCTGATAATATTTCCAAATGTCACGATTTTTTTCTTCCGCCATATTACCGTTTGATGGTCTACTTTAGAAAATCCGTATCTTTCACTCATGACCTCCCATTGAGATATAAAACCGCAATATGAAAATCTGATAGTGTCCACTAAAACGTTTATTCAGGACACAAAGAATGATTCACATAGTAAGGTCCCTAAAATTATAGTAGAACACAGACGTGTACAATTTCAGTTCTATCTGCACAGTCCTAGCAAAACGACCATAACTTTTTCCATAGACCTTGGATTAACGTGATTCAAAATGCATTTGAAAGATAATTCATTGGTATATATACACACCCAAAATCACAATTTTTCAATGACCCAATCAATACTAGTTTTTCCGTAAAGTCCCCTGTGCACCGCTCCCAGTTTCGATGTATTCTGCGCAGTCGTCAGTAAATTAGTCATAACTTTGTCCACACAGCTTGAAATTAAGTAATTCCAAAGCCCATTGAAATCTAGATCATTGAGATATCAATACACTAAAAATCATAATTTTTCAATGTGCAATACAGTACCAGTTTAATCCTGAAGTGGCCCTTGTTTTAGGTCTGCTTACAGCTCAATCAACACATATTTGCAAGCTTTTCTTCACATAAACCCCCAATAAAATCACTCTTTACTCATCCAAAATCACACCAAAATTACCCTAATCATTTATGAAGATAAAAATTTCCAAATCAAATACAAAATAATCCAAATCCATCACTTTAACTTAAGCTTGCTTGTTCATGCACAATTTTAATCTTTGCTTGCTCTCAAGATCAGCCAACCATTAAAACTTCAAAATAACTCTTGTTTTTATCAAAATAACATGATTCACAAACAAATCCAACATAATCAATAATCAAAACCAACACAAACTTACTCACTTGATGCTTGAAAGAAAAGAGTCCAATTGGTGCTTGAATGCTTGAGGAGCTGTGGATGGTGGTTGGGGCTGATCTGGTGGTGGTACATGGTGGCTGTCCTAGTGGCAGCCTATGGCTGGAAACCACCAGAACAGTGGCGGCAGAATGGGGGAAGAGCAACCAAGGAGAGGGGCATGGCTATAGAGAGAAAGAAGAGGTAGAGAAGAAGAAGCCTTGAAACTTTACTTGGTTCAAAATGAAGTAAAACACTTGGCTGAAATTTAACCCCCCCAAAATAATATATTTGCTAATTATAAATAGGGGTTAATGATGGTAATTAGCTAAACAAATGAATTAGGAGCTTGTTGGGCCAAAATTGGCCCTAAATGAGTTCGGGTTTGAAAAGAAAATTAAACCGAGTGCGATAAATTTTTTGTTGCTCGAACTTAAAATTTTGAAATGTTATGAAAGATGGTTTAATCTCTTAAACCATAATTATCGAGACCTGCTATCAATTTTTTCGAAATTGTCCAATAAATGAAACTCGAATTGCAAAGTGCGGCCCAAAATGAATTCTCCCAACCCGAATAATTAAATGAGATAAATAAATGTGAAAAATGAATTACATGACTTAATTAAATAAATCAACATGATTTAAGGTCAGGCTATTACAGGCCTAGTCACACAGGCAATCACCTTGACGCTTGAGTAGCGGGCAGGATGAGACTGAATCATATTGGCACTGAGTGTGCGGTATTGATTACTCATACTGGAAGTGCATGAATGTGATAAGATATAGTGGCATTAGTAAGTCTAAGATGAGACTCGAGGGAGTCGAATATGAGTTATGATTTCATATTGAAGCCTTAAAAAGTCGAATCTACAGTGTCAAGATTGACATTTAGTATGTTAATCTAGTGACTTAGGTTAGATTTTTGGGTGAAAATCTAGACTGGCGATTCGCATGGCATATAGAGTAACGAGCCCAGTTAAGTGAGAGTTATGTCATGACACACATTTCATACTGTGTGTGCTTAAAAGACGACCATACACGGAGTGACAATTGACCTCCCTATCTTCTGTCACCGTGTGACCCTATAGACGATGTCCCTTTGACTTAAAGCTATAATACAAAGTCAAAACTTGATGTTGCTAATTTAATATGTCTCTCAAGCGCCACGATGTATACGGTTCAACGAGAACATGTTAGGAAAGCAATCAAACTAAGATGCAATATCATAAGTGTTTAAGGAAAAATCTATCCCTCATCACCAATATCAATCCGAGCGATTATGTTAAGTATATAATCATATGATATATCATGGCATAAGAGATTGGAGATGCCACTGGTGATGTTCAGGATGATTTGGGGTATCATATTTCATGAAAGTGCTATGTTAATTAGATGGTAACTTAATATAGCACTACTTGTTACTTTTCAGTCGCACGTCCTATTCCTGGTATGAAGTGTGATAAGTTGTGATTCGTGGAGAGCATGCGTTTTGCAGCCTATGTGGCCGAGTGGGAGTTGTTGGTCGGGCCTAATGTTTGAGGCCTGAAGACCACTAAGGCCGCTTAGGGCGGCTTCCCTGATTGTTCCCCCAACCTATATAAAGAGGTTTCAAGGGATCAATTAGGGTTACACGCGTAACACAGAAACCACATACTCTCCCCTCCCCTCACACGGCTGCCCAACCATCCACCGGGGTTTCGGGTTTAGGACTTGAACCCTAAAGGCGACTCTGGTAGCCGCCACACATTCAGATTGACATGGGCTATTCCCGGTAGTTATTTCCGCATACCCTAAAGGCGACTCTAGTCGCCGCCTCACATTCAGATTGATGTGGGCTATTCCTGATGGTTATTTCCGCATTTAGGTTAGTCCTATTTTATCTAACAGGGTTGGGGGAACAATCAGAGAAGCCGCCCTAAGCGGCCTTATTGGCCGTCGGGCCTCAAACATTAGGCCCGGCCAACAGTGGGGAAATAGGAGGGATGCAGGGGAGGTGGTGGAGGAGAGGCTGGATAGATTTTGTAGCATGGTTGAATTGTCGTTATTGTTCTCGGAGGCTGCCGTTCTACATTTGGATGAGGATGTCTCATATCATCTTCCTTTTTGGTTAAAGCTCCATGGGGTTACTATGGGTAACATTGGTGCTATAAATTGGTTAAGTTGGAAAATATGTGCTCTCAAGATGAACGCTGCCATGAAACAGTAGCCAAAGCTTGAGGTGGTGTTGGTGACGCTAATGCTTAGGCAATTTTGTAGCGAAAAATTAAATTTTGCGCGGAGAAGCTTTTGCGATAGCATGATGAGGTTTTTATGGAGTCCAATGCAATCTAAAGAAGGAGGAAAATCATCTCAGAATGGCTAGGACATTTTCGAGCTGCAAAATATTCTTAAAAGATATTAGTTTTTGGTGGAGAAAGAAGGAAATATTTTGGGCTGAAAAGGCCGAAGACGACTTCCTTAAATATGATGACTCGAACACGGGATGATTCCATGCTTGGGCCAATCTGAGAAGAAAGGTTAATTATATTATCAAACGAGAAAAGGAAGATGGTGCCTAGGTGGATAATGATGAGTCTATACATTGAACTAACAGTGGTTGATTACTTTTGTAACATCCTCTATTCTAATGATCTTTCAGGTTCAAAGGAGGTTTTAGTAGGGCTGGCGAAAATTCGGTTCCTGGTCGATTTGAGTCCGGACAAATTAGACATTTGAACAAAAATTTCATATTCGAACCCTATTCAGATTATAAACCGAACACTCTGGTCAGACCCGGACTCGGACCCGAATGTCCGATGTTCGGACCCGATTGTCTGAATTTGTGATATGATTTTAGGACATTCCGATCAAAATTTTGTGTGACCGAACCCGAATCCGAATTTTCAATGTCCGAATCCGGTTATCCGAAGTTATTTTTATAAAATTTTTTAGGGAATTTAGACTTATATTATACATAAACATAATTATCCGATGTCTAAACCCGGTTGTCTGATTGTCCGAATTTGTCCGAATCCGAAATGGTTCAAAAATCCGGACAACCCAAACCCGAATACCTAAACCCGAACCTGACCCGGATTTAAATTTGGACATGACCGGTTGTCCGAATTCTGAATTCGGACATGAATTTTGTGACCGTACCCGGTTTTTTTCGGGTCGGACAAATTCAGGTAATCGGGTCAAATAGATTTTTGCCAGTCCTAGGTTTTAGAGTGCGATGAGCCAAGGGTTAACGAAGCTATGAATAATGTTTTAAATATGCATTACAATGCGGTAACGTCTTTGAATCATTGAAGAAAATGTACTCGCGCAAGATGCTACACCCGGATAGCCTTAATTGATTACTTTTCCAACATCTTCTATTCTGACGATTTTTCAGGTTTAGAGGAGGTTTGGAGTGCGCTGATGAGCAGAGGGTTACTGAAGTCATTAATAATGTTTTGAATATACCTTACAGTGCGGATAAGGTGTCTGAAGCATTGAAGCAAATGCGCTCAACCAAGAAGCTATGCCCAGATGGCCCATCCTCACTTCTTTCAGCAATGCTGGGATGTAATGAGGGAGCATGTATGTAGGATGGTGCCTGATATCTTACGTGTTAATGGTGTTCCGGCAAGTTGTAACCATACTAATGTGGTGCCAAGACTCACAATCCCATGAAGCTTATCAAGTTCAGGCCAATAAGTCTCTACGAAATGATACAAACATTGGCTACGAAGGTTATAAGTTGGCTCAAAAAAACTCTTCCGGCCGTTATTTCTTATACACTAAGTGCTTTTGCGCCAGTTAGGCTCACTACTAATGATATTTTGATTTCTTATAAAACTTTCCATTCTATGATGAATCAATATTGTCGCAGTGGGTCAGTGGCCATTAAACTGGATACGATTAAAACTTACAGTCAAGTAGAATTCCTTTTCAGTCATAAGGTCATGCACAAGTTGGGCTTTAGGGATTCTTCAGTACTGATATGGTCATGATTAGACGTATTTGTGCAGCTGTGGGATCCCAACCAAGCTTTACATGACACAGCTTACGGAGCGCTAGAGATATTCTTGCGAAGGGCAAGGAGGCCCGTAGGTTGAGAGGAGAGCTGCGGGGTCCCTAGACCTTTTCCCTTTATGCCTCTTATACCCAATGACAATGTTTTTTTTTGCCCCCCTCTTTGAGACAATGTTGATAATGTTGATACGCAGGTTAATGTGGCTGATATAATTGATAAAATACAAGGTGCTTGGAGGGAAGTGGTGGTCAGGAAATTGTCCTTGCCCTGTGATGTCGAGTGGATTCTTTAAATACCTTTGTGTGATCACTTGCCAGATAATGAATCAATTTGGCATACGGGAGTGATGTGTGTTGCAAGATATGGAGAAAAATCTGAAGCCTCAATGTGCAACCCAGACTCAAATGATTTGGTTGGAAGATTGGTGTTCAGGCATTGGCTACCAAGTCTAATGTCGCAGGCTGACTCAAATTTTAGCATGAGGTGTGGAACCTGTGAACCGATTGAGGAATCAAACATATATGTGCACTTCGCTTGTCCCGTGGCCCTGAAATCTGGATGAACAGCGGCTCCGACAACTGCCTTGGGGGGGGGGGGGGGGTTGGTTTGGGCAGCTGTGGAATTCATCGAGAATGTAGTCGTGGTGCTTAATCAGGCCGAGTTAGGGGATTTGTTGGAGTATTATGGGCGTACGAGAATGAACAGAACCGGTTCATGTTTGGGAAACATGCCCAGAAGAGATCAGTGCTAGCAGCTGGAGCCTTGAGCTTCACAGCAGGGAAGCAGATGAACCAGAGCCTATTCGGAGTGAAACTGGAAAGTTTTTTCGTTAATCAGAAAGTTGAAAGCTAAGCAAAAACCAAATATTTTGGGGATTTTTTTTTATTTTTGTAATTCATAATTTATTATCTGGTTTTGATTTTGTTTCCTAGGTTCACATTAGCATAGCATGTAATTTGATCGCCCAGACATTGTCAGGAATTGAGATTTCAAAGAGCATTCCCAGTTGGAGTTCCGGATTTTGAAACTCTGGCCTGCCACGTCAGTAAAAGTTTCACAATTTTAGAACTCGCATTCTATCACTTCTCCAACCCATGGAACTCAATTTTAATCATCCAATAAAAATATTTGTCATGGACCCACTTTATAACACACAATCTATTTTTTTAATCATATAAAAATTATATACAACAACAACACCTCCCAGTGTGGGTCCCGTTTATGCGGGATCTGGGGAGATCCAACTGTAGTCAACCTTACCCCTACCGGCATTGCTACCCGTAGAGAGGTTGTTTCCAAGAAGACTCACATAAAAGGAATTTGTGAAAAGATTTAAAAAAAAAAAGATATTTCGTAAAAACACTTAATGGGAACATTAAAAGGACGGGTTGGTGGAGCTATGTAACATAAGAACAATGAATCAGAGAAAGGTAACATAACTTAACACCCAGAGGTAAGCAAATAGTGCTTCTACCCCATAGAAGCAATACCTGCAAACAAACACAAAAAACGAAACAACACCACTGCCCGCACCCTACCACTGCAACGAAAAGCCAACTACGCGGTCGACTCTCTACGATTTAAGATCTTAATCTTATCCCACTACAACTTCCTATCTTGAGCCAGGTCCTCCGTCAGACCGACAACTCTCAAGTCCTCTCTAATCACCACATATGTTTCCACGCGTTTCCACGCGTGCGCCCCCTCAATTCCCCTCGCCGCCAGCTTTCCCTTGCCATACCAATGACACGCGGGCCCCATATATTTTCACGCGAGACACCGGCTGCCAGTGCTCTAATATAACCCTCTTTTGTCGCCTCCCCCCAAAACAAGAAATTGATGAGTTTGAATATGCAAGTGATTTATTGCTAGATCTAGAGTTGATCCTATTTCACTAAAGCCAATGTTGTAGACAGAGGATCAAGGCTAACTTATTAGTGAGTCAAAAGCTCCAAGTAAGACATTAACTTTTAATTCTGTATACTGGATTTCTTACTGCTGATTGCAACTGAGCATAGTTATGATTAGAATATTCAACATACTTGCTAAGCCATATAATGATATTTATTCATTAGCTTTCTTCTGGCGTAAAAGCCAACGATTTCATATGTAAGGATTACTTCCACTGTAGCCAGCGACACCAATTTAGAGTTAAATACTCTTCTGATGACCGGACTCAAATAAGACTGTGCTGTTCTACAAATTTTGAGTAATAATGTAGATATCCTATTAGTATGACAAAATTCCTCCTTTTAAATTTTATGAAAGGACTTCAGTGCTTATGTGTGCATGTAGAAATCTTTATTTTTATTAGTAATAACATTTTATATGAATTAACAATGTCTCTTTGTTAAAAGATTGAATTTGCATTTAAAAGAATCATACTATCTATTTATTACTAGCATGGACCCGTGCTTTGCACGGTGCATATTACAGTATATATATATATAGTCAAAATAATCGAGGAATGTTCATTGTATACAAACTTAATATTGTAATTTAGAAAATGATACTTAAATTTATTGAAAAATATGAATAGATAGCACTTTTATGTATAACCGTTGAAACTTAACAACTAAAACAACGTATGGCTATCAACTATGCGATATAAAGTATGACAGAGATTGTAGGTAATCAAAATGAAACTAAAAATCATGTTAACTGATATGATAATTCGTTAATTTGTGGTAGCAATGACGAAAAATTCACATTATCTTCTTCTACCTACATTAAAAATTAAGTTCTGAGTAATAATATGATTAGCAATGATATGATGAAGATTACAATTATATCTTGTATACTTGGTGTACCTAACATCAGTGTTTCGTAAGTAATACACCTCCTCCTTCCAGCTTACTGGCGCAATAAGAGTGATAGACAATTCTACTTCATGGCATTGTCGATGCTCCATAACAAATACCCATTGTTTATCTATACAATAATTTATAATCGCATATACTGATAGATGACCATACGGCAGTACAGAATGTTATAATGAGATAGCACTCAAAAAATAAAGTGTCCAAAATGTGATTGGCACAACTTCAGTCTGACCTAGATTCGAGTTTTCGGTGTTGGTCGTTCTTTGGATAACTGGATTCTCTATTCGGTTCATATATGCGTTCAGATCTAGATTTTCATTCTAGGCCAGAGCTGAATGAAGTTGGAGGTGAAGAGGTTGAGTTTAATTTCTCTCATATTTGTTAAGTTCTCTGTTTGTATTTTGGGTATTCAAGTTTGATTTTGCTTTGCATAATTTGTCCGTAATTAAAGTTAATGGTGATAGATAGAGTAAGCTTCTTCCTAATATTGATCTTCCAATGTAGCGTGTTGAAATAATTGGTTATTAATTAACTAAATCTTGACAATTTAATTCAATCGTACCACATTTAGTTTTATAGCGATCTAATTTCATAACACATCCCTAAAGACCGACACTCGTACTTGCTACAGCGATCAACCATATACTTGCGAAATTCATAACATAAATATACAACTGGAAATGTATAATCAATAGTACCTAACAATGAATAAATTAGATAATTTTTTTAGACTATCATAATTTTCAAATTATTATAGAGAAATTAAGATATTATAACTGCGATCGAAAATATTTGCTAAACTTATTGTAGTATATTTCGATATATTAGAAATTTTAGTTGATAGTTTCTCATAATTTGCTCCTGTCAATAATTGCTTCTTCTTAAAAAGTTATTAATTATTTTATTTGAAAAACTCAAAATATTGTATATAACATGGTTGCTATATGGAATATTGTAATATTTTATAAATAATTATTACCAATAAAAACCTATAATTTTTTTCACTTACTATATGGGTGTAGAAATACTTGTTACAAATTAAAAAAAAAAATAAAAAACTTCATCAACCTCTTAAAAGGAACATTTTTCGACCCTTAATTAATTGTCATTAATTGTGCGAATTTTTGTTCATAAAAAAAATAGTGATTTTATGAACTTTAATTCATGACTCAGAAATATAAGAAGAAAAACACCTTATCCCGCATTAAGAACGTTTGGAAAGAAAATTCTTTTGGCTATGTCTAGCTCTTCTATTAAATCATATTTCTTTTATTTAATCTAATAATAATATGCAAAATGACTAATTTTGGGTTTACCATGAAAATAAAAAAAGTGAAACTTTAATACTTTATTCCTTCCTTGGATCACTAAAATATTAATACCATCCATAAACTTCAGTACACATATATTTTCAGTGATTTAGAAAAAGTTATTAAAGTATATTTTGTTTTTAGGTAGTTATAGATTCCACCACAAAAAAAAAGTCAAGAAATAATACACCTTTAATTATGATGGTAATTATTTTTATTGAAATTCTGATGGTTGTGATTATATAATCAAATAACCTAATGATATTATGATGATAATTACTTTTATTGATTTAGGAAAGGATATCAAAGTATATTTTATTTTTAGGTAGTTAAGAGATTCTGTTGCCCAAAAAAAAATCAAGATATTATATATTTTTAATTATGACGGTAATTATTTTATTGAAAATCCGACGGTTGTGATTATATAATCAAATAATCTAACGGTTCAAAATCTCAAATTTATGAGAAAATTCGAAAAAGCCACGTCATCACAACATTGCTTTTATATATAGTATAGATGTATTTTCACATTATTTACAAAATTAATGGATGCCATACTAAACATAACACAAAATAAATTATTCTTCAGAAAAAATGGCAAACGGAAGCTATAGTATAAAAAATGAGGGATTGTTGTGACATGAACAACGATTCATTTTTGAATCACAGTATGGTTCTCATTGATGAAAAGATTGGTAACTAAAGTTCAAATTCATATTTAATGGGTTGATGTGCTTGCTTTTAAAAAATTTCAAACAGAAAAAAGTCCACTTTTTATGTTTCTCTCTTCTATTATTTTGCTTTACTTAAACCGATAGATTGTTTAAAGGAAACCAATGTCAAACTATTTAAACCAATTCATGTTGATTGAAAAGCTAATTATTAATTTCCCTTCATTTCTGTAGACAGCTCTATTTCTTACTTTTCTTTGAAAAAGTAGCGCGTTTTAATTATTAGAAGCAAACAATAGTGCTACAAGGACTATCATTCAACTTGATGATCGTACAAGGCAATTAAGGTAAAGAATGGCACAATTTGTTAAGGATAGTGCATATTTGGCTTAATTAATTCCTTAACAAAGACATTGCGAGCGTGGAATACTATCTGTAAAGGCATGAATCTATATTGATCAAACATGTGCTAAGATTACATGAACTTATTATTTAAACCACATATGTCAGTTTGTGGTGAACCCAACTATCAAGTTGGTGTCAAGAGTGTGATTTAAAGATGATAGCCTAGCTCTCAGAGCCAAGTTCAAGAAGAAATATACTGTGTCTAAGCTGCAACTCATTGTTGATTTTACAGGTGCACAAACTTTATTATCCCTCTTTTGAGTTTCACACTTTAACTTGTGAAAGGAAAGGCAGAAAAATAGATCACCATTTAATGACCTTTTAAGCCCTGAACTCGAGACACTGTATTTGACATTAAGGCCGAGTTTTGTATTAGATCTAGCTTTTAAGGACTTCTGTTTGAGTTTGTAGTTGAATTAATAGTATGACACATTCTGTGATATCCTAAAGCCCAAAAAAACAAAAGCCCCCCACCTCCAAATCATATCTATTTATACTGTTATCATAGCAATCTTTGCAAAACCCGAGAATAGTGCAACGATAGTGATTTGCGGAAATTAGCATGATCCATACTGTTAAATTAATTTACCTATTTAATCCAAACTGTTGAAATAACTAGTTTGTTCGATTAAAATAATAACAAAACCTAAGCAAAAAAATTACTTGCACTATAAGGTCTCTTCAATGTCCCACATTCCTACCTCATCACGTCAATATTTTCCATAACCCGAAAGGACTTCTCCGCCCCAACTCCTATATTTTGACTTATTATGAAAATAATTTATGAGATTTTATTTTATCTTTTTTAAAATAATTTTTGCATAGGGGCTTAATTTAGCCAGAAAAGGCCAAACTTTAAGAAAAAAGGCTGGTGAAGACGGAAATTGAATATTAACATCTATTACAGACATTCATACTTTGTTATAATTAGTTATATTACTATATCTGCTAAAACCAAGCATTATTAGTTAAGAGTCCAAATAAAATGAAAATGGTAGATTGTCAGACTGAGCATAATAATCTAGATCAATATTGTTTTTTATTTTTGTACTAAGAGAAGAATTAAAGGGCTAAATCTATATATCTATCTATATTATTATAATAGCGGTCTTTTCAAAACCCTAGAATGGTGCACCGAGGGTGATTTCCATATATTAGCATGATCCACACCATTAAATGAATTTACCTATTTAATCCATGTTGTTGAAATAGCTATTTTGTTCGATTAAATTACTTGCACTATATTTTGACTTTGGGGGGGAAAAACAGTGATTCTTCTATAATTGAAAAAAAAAAAACTCAACTATGGTAGTTAAAATTATTCTCACCCCTTGATTTTCTTTCTTAAAATCTAAACCGTCAATTTTTCTAATTGATCTTACCAGATATTACTGGTTTAAAATTATCTGCAGTTTTTCCCACGGCATCCTCTCTCTCTATCTCTCCACTCCCCTACATCCAAAACTCGGTTTTGATCCTCTGATTCGTTAACTTGTTTTCTCTTTCATTTGTTCAGTAATAAGTGCATTTTCCTCTCTTCAATGGTAGATGAGATATGGCCCACATCAATCTACTTACAATCTCTTCCCCTTTTCTATTCCATTTGCATATCATGAACTCAATCTAATGCTAGAAGTTGGATAGAGTTCCCCAATTAACACCAAAAAGAAGTGCTCAACTTCCATAATGGCTTTCACTAGAACCACCCTCATCTACTCGAAAATCAACATCAAAAAAATTTGAGTGAATTTGAGCTTGGCTACTATTCTAGATGATTTAATTTATAAATTGAGATTATGGTTGTCAAGTATTGAAGAAGTAGTATAATACATCAATTAGTCGTCATTGTTAATGGTCTGAAATTATATTATTCCATTACTACTACTTGGAACAACAGTCAAGAACATTAATTTTTGCTGGCTAAGCTATCATCACGCACAACTAGGCTGTGTAATTGAGAAAAACAAGCAGAATTAATTAATTGCTCATCAATTGAAAGTAGAAATTTGAAATCTTCAATAACAAACTTTAATGCTTAATGTCAACAATGTTGCCATGGAGAGAGTGGAAGACATGGCCATATCCTAGTGTGAAGAGTCCGAATTAATCGAGAATCAATCTCTTGTATCAACATAACTTGAAGTTGACCAATCATGGAGTAGCTACATCTCTCCTTATGATTCATTGCACTTTCACTCCCAAAAAATCATTTTGGTGACTTTCAATGTTAAGAGAGTGGATTAGAGAAGGAAGAATATTGCAGTAAGTCATGAAAAATGGATACTCTAAGATAAAGAGAATAATGTCTTTAACTAAGATCAACGACTCAAATTTTACAACTACTATAATTGAAAAAAAATAATTGTGGTAGAATTTTTGGAAAAAAAACTCCTGATCAATATGAGTAAGTAACGTGAAAGACTTCTCAACCCCAACTTTCCAATCCTCTCAATCTCCGCTTCTGCTCTATATCTGAAATATCCTCTTATTAAATATCTGCCATTTATATGGAAAAGGTATCTTATTTTTCATTATAGAAAAAGCTCAAAATTCATCCAATAACTACTCCCTCTTTATGCATCCCTTCTCTCTCTCTCATCATCCAATCACAAGTCACCCTTCCTCTCTCTTCACACTACTCTGAACTAAGGGGATGTTTGGTAAACATCTTTTTGGAGAGCTCCTGGGACCAAAATTAGCTATTTGACCTAGTCAAAAATCTAATTTAGGTGTTTTGTAGAATAACTTTTTGGAAGAGTTTTTGGGTCCAAAAAGCTATTTTTAAAAAGCTAATTTGATTAGCTTTTTGGAAGAACTTTTTGAGGAATTAGCTTTTTGTCTCACAACTTTGTTAGAAACAGCTAATTTCACCAAACAGTTTTTCTATAAACAGCTAATTCAAACAGTTAATATAAATAACTAATTCAAACAGCTAACAGCTAACAGCTAATACAAATAACTAACAGCTAACAGTTGTTTGCCAAACAGGGTCTAAGACTTTTGTATGCCTGCATTTTGCAAGTGAATAGCCCCATTTCCCTTCCAATGTCATGGCATGCTTTAATTGCCTATATATTGCTCCCGCTACCGCTCAATCATCTTCTATATTAGGATTCTGATTGATTTTGGTATTGTTCCTTAGTCTATGACTCTTTGCAAAACTAAAAGGATTTTCTACAATGCAGATGCATGTTATCACATGGATTGTAACTTTCAAGAGGATGCAGTAATGTGTTGGCAATTTCTTTTACTTAATTCAAAATATCATTGCACGATTGGGATGATTACTTTGATTAATTGTTTATTATGTTTCCTTGATGATTTTTATATACCTTCTAGGTCAGATTGTGCAACGTGAGAAATGAACAACCATGAAATTTAATGTTGTTTTGGGGTCATATTTGAAGGCCTTGCAACATTACCATTCTTTGAAGATATTACAAAGGGGTTGCTAATTGACAAGAAGGGGAAGCAAATCAACTCATTAGAAAAAACAGATGGAGCAGAGCTTGAATCTTATACAGGAATTTTGTATAATTTTTTATATTTATAACTAAATGGGGGTCTCTTAACATGTGTTATATTTTTGAAATTTTTTTTAATGGGTTATCATAGGGAAAACAAATGTTAGATACATTATGTTGTAATATCTATAAACCATAAAGGTTGATGCATAATGCATAAACGTACGAGTTCAAAGGAGAAAATGACTTTATTTTGAAAGAGATTTGGATGTCTCTAATTATTCTTGAAGATTGTATCGCCTAATATAAAAGAATTGGTATTTTCCGCTTATAACTTAGCGAACCTAGTTCATACGAGAGTGATATATGTGATCCCAATTGTCTCATGCCATGTGATGATTATTTCATTAATTAAGACCTACTTTTAATGCATTAGTTTTTCCTTTCTCATATATAATCTACGTATAACATAACTTAGTGAGATTTGAGATTACAAAGACTTCATAGAGGAGGGGGGAATGATTTGACTCCCAATTAAAGTTTTCATTAATTGAAAAAACCAATTTTGCTACTAATATGATCTAGTAAATCAGATAATGTTATATCTGAATGCTCAGAAAATATTCATGCGACAAATAATTTTATAAAATGAATACTTCATAATTTAAATTAAAAATTCATTTAAAAGATATTCCGTGAATCGCACAGGTCTATACTAGTATCTCTAATTACTCTCTCTCTCTCTCTCTCTCTCTCTCTCT
>JACYFF010003369.1:68256088-68285807 GCA_017589665.1 Selenicereus undatus
CCTGCCACGTCAGTAAAAGTTTCACAATTTTGGAACTTGCATTTCATCACTTCTCCAACCTATGGAACTCAATTTCAATCATCCAATAAAAATATTCGTCATTGACCCACCTTATAACACACAACCTATTTTTTAAATCATTTAAAAATTATATACTTACTTCCAAAAAAAAAATATTTTAAAAAGGTGAACAGTGACACGCGGGGAGACACGCATAGAAGTGCTTCCCTGCGTGTCACACGCGTTTCAACCTGGCTGAAAAGGCAAAATATGACATGCCACAGACGCACAAGCCCCACACTTACCCCGCGTACCAGTGGCTGCTAATGCTCTTATGGAATCATAGTACAAGATTTATAATTAGTTGATTACTATCCTCAGAAGGAAGATGACATGACCACAAGTGTGGCATCCCAACAATTGATATTCTAATATCATCTATACCAAATTTTATGATTAAATATCATAATATAAAGTGTTAATATCTAACAATTAAGAGTTGATATGAAAAATATAAGTTCCAAACCATTCCACTAAATTATATGATAATATTCTCTTTCTCATTGAGGAAGTAGTAAGAAATATCAACTAGTTTATTTGTTCTATTTAAAAAAAATCAACTAATTTATCTGATAAAGTTTAAAGATGGTATCATTTATTAATTTTTATGCCTTTTTTGAACTAATTGAGTGATCAAAATTGTCACCTTGAACCGAGAACCCGGTAAGCAGAACAAAGTCCATATTATACACTTAGGAGTATATACTTCCGGAAGCCATATAAGCAAATGTTAATCATCGCTCACATGACAAATACACGTTGAAAAAATTATATATATGTGGCAATAGAAGTACATATTCTCAAGCGTATATAACAATTTTCCTGAGCAGAAAGGAGTTGCTAGCTCGATTTTTCATGAATGTATGTTTGTAATGGATTAATATATTTGGTCAGGGCCGGGATGCTCTTCAATTGGGTATGGAGAAGCAGAAGAGATAGGCCCTTTCTATCCTCAAAAGGGTGACAAGCCCAAGCTCAAGCTCAATAAACATTCCTGGAATAAAGGTCCATTCCTTTCTTTCTGTCTTTGTTTCGTTTTTTTCTTTTTTTTTTGGGGGGGGGGGGGCCCCGGGATTAAAAATTGTGTATTTCTAAGGCCCCTCAACTTGATTGTCACTTTAAAAAAAAGTGCCACTTTGTTATGCCTTTCAATGACCCCTCCCCTCTTGACAGCCAGCATTGTTTGTGACATTGATAGGGCAGCCCACAGGGGCGGAGCCAGAATTCAAAGCAAGGGGGGCGAGATTAATAATATACATAATATAAACTTTAATAGTTTTAAAAATAAAGTGCGCAGCTAATACATTCAAGAAAGTTGTGATCGACGAGATCTCATATTTTGAAAATAAAGCATGATATCGTCGTTCGACTGATTTTTAAAAAAATCAATCTCAAAATAAGTACAAGAATAAAAATAGATGAAACTTAAAGGGCATTCGCAAAAATTCAAAAGAAAAATATATAGAGGGCAACATGAGGAGTTGAACACACAACCTTCCACACTAAACAACAGGCAACCAACCACTCTGTTACGCACATCTTTGTAAAATATTTAGGAACTAATTAATATATATCTATTGTTTTTCTACTAGAATATCCCACATTTAATTTTTTTCCCTCAAAAACCTGGGGGGTCAATTGACCCCCCTTGCCCCTTCATGGCTCCGCCCATGGCAGCCCTCCTTCAATCTTGAGAGGTATAAGCCGTTGGATTATTAAGTAGCACAGTCTTCATCCGGATTCGTGATTATCCTTTTTTCAATGTCTTTAACTCCCTAACTTAAGTGTAGTATAGGGCAAGCTAAAAGACCTACTTTGCCAACAGAAAACAAAAGCACAAACTCAAAAGAAATCCCACATTTTATATGGTAGTGTTGTCTTCTACAACTAGACATAAGACTTCATTGAAACTTAGGTGGGCTGCTGTTGTAATAGTAGGAAATCGGATTCTAGTAATATGAATTTTGAGCTGTTAGGTCGTTAATAATCTCAACTTAAGAAAAATACTTCAGTACCTTGAACTTTGGGCCTAGTTATTTACTTAAATATTTTCAATAGTCTATACTTTAAAAAAAAGTAGGTCAGAAGTGAATCGAAACGGGGCACTGACTAGCAATTTCTTTAACTACAGTTTATTGAAAATAACTAGGCCCAAAGTTCATGATGCTGGGTTTTTTGCAAGTTCATATTATCAGTGACCTAATCGCCCAAAATTCAAATTGTTAGAATCCAATTTTCCTTAATATTACCAAATATAAAAAGCTATAAACTAGGTTGCTCGTCTAAAACTATAAACTATCACAGTTTGCTAAGCGTGATTGAACTATTAATCAGATGTTATATCTCATGTCCATTTGAGAGCCAGCTCACTAAAGCATATGGCAATACTCACCAAGAGCAGGCAATCGTCCTAAAAGTTTACTTACTAGTTCACATACCAATGCTCACTAAAGCATGACTTAGTGAGCATTATTCTATGTTTTAAAAAGCAAGTCTTAAAAGAAATTGTTGATTTTTTTAATGCATAATTTAGTGAGCAGACCTCCCAAATGTAGAGTTCTACTCTCACCGGAAATGATGATATAACTTATGAGTTATAACAATAAAGAATAAACAAGATTTTTGGTTACAATGTGAGTATTTTTGCCTTTTTTGGGCTCAACGGTTGTCATCTAGTATAATTTCTCTGACAGATTTTATTTTATTTTTTTTGTGGTGGAATTATCAGCTGCCAACCTATTATTTTTGGAGTCACCGGTGGGCGTTGGGTTTTCTTACACCAACAACAGTCGAGATATCAGTGAACTTGGTGACACCATTGCAGGCAATTCTCTTTAATTCCCTCATTATTGCCAGCCCAACTTTCAAATTTTCCAACAAATTAAATTCTTAGGATTCTGATCTCTTTCTGACTACATATTATCTCTTTTAACACGTAATTTCATGATTAACAGCCAAGGATGCATATATTTTTCTCATAAAATGGTTCAGAAGATTTCCTCAGTTCAAGTCCAACGATTTCTATCTCTCAGGGGAGAGTTATGCAGGTAACCATATAGCAAATGCCACATTGAATGCAATTATGTTCATGTTAGGGACTTAGGTTTTGGCCTAGTGGATTAAACTAAGGTCGTGGTATATTAAATCCATGATTGATTATCCATATCTATTTTGGTGCATTATACTGTCCTTTATTGCTCATGTCGGGAAAAGAAGATGCTTTCAAATTATATTGTGATGGCCAAATGAGCGGGTCAATCCTCTCAAAATGGCACAGGTGGGGTAGCCAATTAATTACTTTGGCCCAATTTGATTCACATCAAGAAACAATCTAAGTTGAGTTGTGTTTTTCAAAATCAGTACATTAATTCAACTCAACCCTGCTCGAATTGATGGATGGTTTGTGAAAACAAATCAAACCCGCCTCATTTAGATCTATGAATGTTCTTTTCGTTTATGTTCCTTTTTTTAGGTAAGTATTCCATTGAACCCCTATTCTCAAGGACACTGAAACCCAAGCAAGAAGCCCATTAACTGAATCCAACCGCAAAGTCTTATGCATATGGCACATAACTTGCATTCCCTCGAGTCGAACCCGAGTGGGAAATGTGGGACTAGCAGCGTCTGACCAACTGAGCCAAGCACTCTTGGTTTCTTTTGTGTTCTTTGATTGGCACTGCAAATTGAACATTAAAAATGAGAAGGAAATGAATGCCTTAGCCTGGTCCTACCCAATCCATAGGTCTACACTTAGCCTGCCTTGGTCTACGCTTTCATAGGCCTAGCTGAATCCGGACCAGTCGAGCGACTACACTAAAGGACGATACGATCCGCTGTATCTGTATTCTTGAGGACCAATTGTTCACCACATTTTCCAAGTGTGTTGCTTATATCTGTGCTAGCTGCTTATGGCACCCAATGCTAATGTTTTTATCTTGCTTTAAAACTCTCAAGGGCATTATGTTCCACAACTTGCTGAGAAAATTCTCAACAACAACAAGGTTGTTTCCAAGCAAGATCACATCAATCTCAAGGGTTTCGTGGTATGTCTACCTTCTTGATTATCTAACTACACTATCACCTATGTTACTCGGACTCTTCATTTTACCTCAAGTACCTATATCATATGTTTATAATTAATATGGATATAACCCTTCATTTTGGGGGGGGGGGGGGGAATGTGTATGTAGAAAATTGCTAAGTTTAACATGAAACCCGTGTCAATCACTTGATGCTTCAACATAAATATGGCCGAGTTCATATACCAAAGATGAAAACAGGCTCTTTTTTTGGCATGGAGAAAATGCCCCTTTTTTTCCCTAGCATTGTGTTACTAGTACCTGTATATATATGCGATTTAGTGATCCATTGACATTGTCTTTTGTCAGCTGGGAAATGCACTATTGGATGATGATACAGACCAAAGAGGTTTGGTTGATTATGCATGGGACCATGCTGTGATCTCCGATCGCGTTTACCATGAACTCAAGAAGAATTGTGATTTCAGCAAGAAGAATCTATCCAATGCTTGCAACAAGGCCCTCAATGAATTCTTCAACACGTACAGACTCATCGACATATACAGCTTATACACTCCTATTTGCATCGAAAATCAGACTACATCAACTCACAGTAGAAACGGTCAGCCTCCACTTGCCGATGGCGTTTCTGCTCTTGTAAGTCCGCTGAAAATAGTTATGTTTGTTTATCATCAGGAGCATGATTAAGGGCGCTTGAATTATAACAAACTAAAGCAAAATATTTCTCTCTATAGTCCTCTACTTCCTTTATATGGAGTACTTAGCAGTTTGTTGATCTGAACTTGCCTCTGTGCAATTATACAACCCAAAGGCAAAGCTGCAACATTCCCCACCCCTCAAAAAATTTCTAAAAAATAAAAGTCCACCTAGGTGAGACTCTCAGTATAAGAATTGGATTTAGATTTGAAGAAAGAGGGTAAAACTGTATACATCTAAACCATATCAGATCGTAATGTTAGCATGGCCAAGAATCATACCAGGGGTTTGTTATTGTTGTTAGTATTCTTCTTGTATTGTCAGAGGTTTTTCAGCTGATGAAGGAAATCGCATGAAATTAACTAGTTCTAAGTTGTAACTTTGCTACAGCATTCGTGGCTGAGGGCAGGGTATGATCCATGTATTGATGACTACACTGAGGCATATTTCAATAGACCGGCAGTCCAAGCGGCATTACATGCCAATGTGACGAAGCTCTCGTACCCATGGACTCACTGCAAGTACGTTTGAATAGCATGGTAGGCTAATGTATTAGTTGAGTAACTATGTTACTTAGGAGACCTTATTCAATTTGATTGTTTGTGGGTCAATCCTTCAAAATTTAGGGGAATGTGGCTTATCCATTGAATTAGGGGTTATGTTCCATGACTTGAAAATGGTCTGTCTATTTTGATAAATAATCACCAAAACTATACACACATAAAACCAGAATCTATACTGAAATGTCCAAGTTGAGGGTTATGGGAGACAATTCTATATGAAATTGTGTTTGAAGTTGAGCTAAATTCAAATGCCTGATTTTCTCTTGTGGTTTTACAGTAATAACATTACTTCTTGGAGCGATTCGCCATCCTCAATGCTTCCAACCATAAGAAAGCTAATAGCCAGAGGCCTCCGCATATGGATATTGAGGTAGCTACTTTCCAGTCCCCCTTCTGATATACTTGTTGCAACTTTCAGGCCATTTATCACCCAAATGTGTGTTTTTCCGAATGTTGACTTGGGTTTGTAAGCACTTCAAATTATATTAGAGCATGATATGAATGTCTTGGCATTGCTACTGATTATTGATGGAGACTGTTTTTCATCTGACTCTGTTTTACAGTGGCGATACTGATGGCAGAATTCCAGTAACAGCAACAAGGTATACTCTCAGGAAGTTGGGACTTAAAACTAAGAAAGAATGGACAGCTTGGTATAGTGGGCCGCAGGTACTTTCTCACTTCTTTATGTGCTCCAACCCAAACAACCCGAAATCTAACCCAAAATAAAGCAACCTAATTTTGATCAAAACCCCTATTGAACACATCCCAAATGACAAATCTAATGCTTTGTTGCTGAATCTATCAGCAAATCATAATGAAAAAAACTTCAACTCAATTGAACCACCTGTTAGATTCAAATATTCTATCAATCCGTTCTAATCGAATTCAAACTAGTTCAATCCAATCGACCCATCTACTATAAATTGATAGATAAACCAATGTCTATGATGTAGGTGGGAGGATGGACAATTGAGTATGAAGGATTGACGTTCGTTACAGTAAGAGGTGCAGGGCACCAAGTTCCAACCCTGAAGCCAAAGGAAGCTTTGCAGATTGCTAAACACTTCTTAGAAAATAAACAGTTGCCACCTACTCCACCTTGATCCCATCCCATCCTGCATAATGCTCTACCTTCATTTTTTTCACATTTTTTTTGATTTTGAGATAATTTTGGTACAGCAGTATGCTTGATTGTACAATTATCACACAAAATACATCTGCAACACAGGTTTTGGTGTTGAATTTTGTTCTTCTTGTAAAGGGAAGGTTTCTGATTGTGAAATATTTGTGTGCCTAACTCTATATAAGGTAAAAGGGAGGTTTAGTATAAAACATTACCTCTGAATTGCAAAAATTATAGAAAAATTGGTTTCATTGGACCCTAGATTTAAAAGCCGTATTCCATAAAAACAAAGAAGATGAAGTTTAGAAAAACTGTACTCCAACTCAAATGTAACTTCACCCACTGGACGGTAGTTAATTTTTTAGCAAGCTCTAACTCATTAGCCAACCCAACCACAAGATCATTAATCCAAACCCAACGCGACATTATTTGAACCTAATCAAACCTAAACACACGAAACCGACACAAGCCTGAAGTAAGACAATCCAATTTGCATCTCAAATTCATTTATCTAAACCAAACCAATGTCGAAAACACCAAATCAACACAACATGACGTAGACCTGATCAAACCTACATACTCCACCCATCCTAATAGCCAAATCCAAAACAAACCCAATTTAACACAATCTTTCGCCAAGATGTTTCGGAATCGTCTTGCAGAGCTAATTCATTTAAGTTTAAGTACAAGACAAAATTAGGCAGAGAAAGCATTGACAAGGCGTTGGCAATCAACAAGATAAGCAAAACCATAAGCCATATTCTTAAGCGTAGCCTCATGAAGCTCAGTCGACGAAGTAGCAGTAGCGTCGGTGGAGAAGAAAACCCGAAACCCTCGAACAAACGCGTCTCTAGCGGTGGTCTCACAACACAGATTGGTCATAACGCCCGTGACAATCACCTCCTTCACCCCCATCTCCCTCAGTCGCTCTTCCAGGTGCGTGTTCTGAAACGCGCTGTACGTGTTCTTCTCCACCACCTCCTCCGCCTTCACCGCCGCCTCCGTAACCACCTCCGGGATGAGCTCCGACTCGGGGGTGCCGTCGATGATGAGGTCGCCGAACCACCACTCCCCCAACACGCCACCGTCGTCGCCCGGCTTGTGGCGGTGGCGCGTGAGTATGACGGGAAGGCCGGCACCTTTGCAGAGGGTGATGGTAGTGGTTATGGCGGGGAGGATGGGTTTGGCCATGGTCGCGAAGTGGTCCTGCATGTCGATTACTAAAAGTGCGGCGGCTTTCGGGTCGGGTAGGCGCTTTCGGATCTCGAATTTCTTGTATGATGATGGTATTGAGGATTGGGTCGCCATGCTTTCGGGGGGGGGGGGGGCGTGCCGGGGGTTTCGGGGAAATGGACCTTTCTGGAGAAATTTGTGGTGAGCTGATCACTGGGCGACAGTGCCTGATGATTGACAAGAGTATGAAAGAAATAGACAATTTTCCAGAACGTCCAGGTTTCTTCTTTTTTTTTCCTTTGGGTTTTTGGGTTTGATGGAAGTGGGTCGAGTTGATCATTCACAAAAAGGGCCTCTGTTGCCATGCACAATGATATGAGCCTGGGCCTTGTCCTTTTTAAACATTATTTAAAAAAACAAAAAAGGCAAATGAATGTCTTTTACTTTTATAATTAGTGAACTATTGAAGTTTTGGTCACGGAATTTTCACCCCTTCTTTATACCAAATGACTTTGAATTCTAGCTGACCTAGTATAATACAATGTTTTCTCATTAATGAAAAGTACAAAAACATCACTACATATCTGATTGATAGAGAAAGAATCACTCTTTCTACGAACAATCATGTTTGTAGAGATAAGACCGTCTGAATCTCCCCACATCTCACGAAAGCAGAATTCACACTAAAAGTTTTTGCTGCATCCAGTTGATAGGGGAGAACTTGTAAGGAGACATGGTGAGGAAGAATAATTATAATTGCATAGAGAACTACAACATAAAATAATGCACTGACAGTGATTACTTTAATAAAAGAAATTATATTTCCATCTATTCGACTTTTTGCAGCCTGGCCCCACGCTTTGGGGCGACTAGCGATGGCCAAAATCAATGCGGTGATTCCCAAACACCATGGATATAAAATGTGGTCGAACCGCAACGAAACGGCCACATTGAAAAGGCTTTAGAGTTAAGCAAACGGCGTTTTCATGGCGCGATAGCCTCGATATGGAACGCTATTGACGTATTAGAGCGATTTTTTTTGTACTGCAACCGAAACAAAAATCGCGATCGAAATCGCATTTTGAATCCTAGCCCAACACTACACCTCCTTCTAAGTCATGCTTTGCCAGACGACTCATGATTTCCATGTTGGGATTAACCCGGTCTTTCTTTTCTCCCCTTGTGTTTTTGTAAGAATTTTAAAAAGTTATACAGTTGAAAAAGTTGGACAAAAATGTCGGTTTAATTGTCGGAAAAGTGGACTCGTCAACAATGAAACTGGGAGGAGTTCGAGCTATACATGAAGGAAGACAAGGCAACCACCATGAGGTACCCAAGTCAAAATTTTCTGATCAAAGGCAAAACCCATGATTGTCGCCATTGCTACTGTGAAGGATGTTGACGTTGGTTTATTATTTTTGCTTCAATTTTATGAAAAATAATATTTAAAGTGTTAGAGCCGTTCTTAAAAGACCAGGTTGGAGGCCGTCCAACTAACCATCGGGTTCAACTTATCAAAACAAATCCATCAGGTGGAATCATTGATCCACGATATGGTAGATAACATTGCGGCCAAGCGTCCAATTTTAGTTTGGCACATACAAATCAGAGAGTTAAACAAAATAGAAAGGAAGACATGGACAGAAGATCAATTGCCTTAAGCACTCTTCTTAAAAATTGTTCATGTGCATAAAAAATGTAACAATCTCCAGAATAAGTTACAAAAAGAAAGGGTCATACAGCTTCAAACTAAAGAGAGAAATCAACCAAAACTTTGCTTGCCTATATCTGCTTTGGTGCAAACGTAGGCAGCTTGGACTACAAGCGATGAAATCACTCATCATCTTCATCATAATTGAATTTAATTGAATGAGACTGCAAATCAATTTGCCCACCTCGGTAGGTCCCGCGCTTTTTCTTCGTCTTCTCATGCCGAAAATCCCTATCAACAGCAAGGAATAAGGCAAACTTTTTAGATTTCCTAATCATTTACATCCCGCCAAGCAAAAAATCACCCAGATGGTCCACAGTTGGGGTATACAATTGGGGCTTCGGGACTAACAACAGCGTCAAAAATATCTCAATAAAAAGTGAATTCAAATCCCACCAGAAGCATAGGAGCGTTCCCCTATCTTTCTCATCAGGTAGTCCCCGTGAGACAGGGAACCTCCTACTTATGCTCTCTCTGTCTCTCCAAACCCCAACGAATACTAACCAAAACGAAAAATCTCAGACAGAAGAATACATGTAGAAATTCACAGTTTTTGCTCCCAAGGGAAGCAAGCATCAGGACTCTTTCATTTTTTTGGAGGGGGGTATTGGGAAGGTGAAAAATTAGGGAGAAGGCACAATATGCAGATCCCTAGATGCAAGAGGTGTTTGCCGGAAAGGTTACGATATCTATTTTCCCCCAAAGTGTTTAATAATTGCATTGGCCCAAGTTGGGTAGAACAGTGTTACAGCCTCGGGCAGATTTTCCACAAACAATATGATATAAGCTATCTCAGCACATCCAACTTTCTGAAATCCTTTTGCTGTTCATCTATGATGCTCTGACTCAGTATTTTCCCTGCCATACACATGTCGACACAACATAACTACATGCGTACACCATGATATCCCTCACGACCAAAACTTACACACAGCTACACCACAATAGATTCAGCTTTTGTAAAGATTTCATCATATCTCAGATTTTTGAATTCATATATTAAGTTCTCAAACAAATTTTTATGATAGTAAAAGTTTTGACAATTATTCAATATAAAATTATATTAATCTTATATTACTTAATTGTTAATCTATTGTAACATACAGGCATTTAAAAAATTCAGATTATTGAGAAGTAAAATATTTACATTAAAAAAAGCACTATCCAATTATAAGATTTTCCATACTGCATACTGATTAGACTATATTTCATATAAATTTATTCATATTTTGTATCATACTATCATAGATCATAATTCTCTGGAATGTCAGAATTCACATACCAAAATTTAATTTCTACAAGATTTCCACACATTTTTCGTCGCATATATTATATTTTACAGATTCTAAACAAAAGAGAAGACAGCGACAATTCCAGGCAAACAGAGCAGGCGTATGCAAACAGTTCTTCCTTTAATCAAATTTCTTTCTACACCATTTTGTGTCAGTTGACTCGGTAAAAGCCATTGAAGATGCACAATGACGACCACCCACCCCACTCCATTCCCTTCCCTTCCCTTCCATTCCAAACAAAGCAAGCATGTTCTTTTCGGGGGGATAAAAGGGGTGCCCATCCCATAACATCCCCTCCTATTCCTTCCCACTTCTTAAAGAAAAATGTCACTACGTAAAGAAAAATGTCACTCCTTCCACTCCTTGACATCAATACTCGCTTCCTTTCCACAATCTCTCCCATTCATTCCCACTCCTAGAAGAAAAATACCATTCCTTCTCATTTCATTCTATTCCTTTCCTCTCCGTTCCATCCCTTCCCATTTCATACCTACTTCCATTCCTTCCCACACCTACAAGAAAAATATCATTACTTCTTATTCTATTCCATTCCTTTCCACTCCGTTCCATTCCTCCCCATCCATACGTGTTCCTTCCCCACAAAAAGATCAGGAGTGACTAGCCCCTCCCCTTTAACAGAAAGAAAACAAAATAGGCAACCTCCAGACAAAAAAAAAAAGAAATAAAATAGGAGGCATTTATGGCATCTTACCTTCCTCTAACCTGCCCCAAGATCCCCTGCGCTTTTGCACCATAGCCAGAGTCTGCACCATCCTGAAGACAAATTAAGGTGTCAACAATGACCCAGATAGTCCCTTCCATTTCTTGAACTCCAGAAGAAAAAGAGAATAACAATAATGGAGACCACATCACCAGCGTACCTTTGCCCAGTAGGAATTATCTTTAAGTCTGTCATCTATAAATTTCACCTCGTCTGCTTTCACCCTCTGGAATGCCTTCACACTAGTCGGCTGGAAGGGAAAGTAACAATTATCAATAGCTCAGTTTCTGTTATAAACAATCATACAGACGAATCAACTCCAGACGGTCAAGCTTCTATATCTCAAGCTTTCCATTGATATAAAATTAAGAAGCAAACAAAACAACCAAAAAGAAAGGTGGGGAAATAAGGGAATCATGTAACCGCACATTAACCATGTTTAGAAGACAAACCTCAGCTGAACCATTGTGCTCCTTGGTTTTGTCCTGTTTATGAGCCTTCTCTCCACCAACTTTTTCCATGGACCCATTGGTAGCTAGGTTAGGTGTTTTTGTGGGTTGCCCAGCTTCATTTGACTTGTCTGAATCATCCATCTTCCTGCGTTTGGGGTCATTGGTTGCTCTTTCTTCAACATTGTTATTCGCAATGTCATCAGACGAGGACTTCTTTCTTTTTTTCAAACCTTTCACTGCTTCATCAACCTCATCTTTTGAAATTGAAATATCTTCAATCATTTTCCTGCTTTCTGACTTCTCTTTCTTCTCCTCTATAGAGACATCATCAGCTTTTTCTGATGTTGCCTCCACTGCCTCTGTAACATTTTTTTGTTGCACATTCTTGCCCAGCACCTCCGATTCACCTTTATGTTTCTTCTTCTTACCCTTCGATTTCTTAACAGGTTCACTTGGCACGCTCAATGTATCCCCTATTGGCTGTTCTTTAAAATCCTTGTCGGATGGCTCCGATGTATCCTTCTGTTTCTTCTTCTTGGACTTCTTCACAGCTTCTGCTGATTCACTAACATCCCCCACCTGATGTTCTGAGGTTTTCAAGTGATTTTCTGCATTAACTTGGTCAAACGTATCGGCACTTTTACTTTTCTTTTTCTTCTTCGACTTAATAGGATCACCATTAGCAGTCTCATTTTCTAATGTTGCCTCAGACCTTTTCCCCTTATCAACTCGATTTTCCTTGGTTATTTCCTCAGCTTCCACACAGGCAGTGTGCTTGCCACTTTTATCTTTCTGCTCTAACACTTTTTCATCTGTGTCATTACTGCAAGCCAAAAATTTTAAGCAGCATCAGGCCTACAACTGTTTTAATAAGAAAATTAAGAAAACAAACATGAAAGCGGAACAAGCAGATGCCAAGCATTTAGAATGCAGCTAGCCGAATGGGAATATACTAGGCAATCTCATAAATAATGTTACAAATCTCAATGTTCAACAAGACTAATAACGAACATATCACTTGCCTAAACCAAAGGATATATCAGCTAGCCAAAAGGAGTCTGTCCATCAAAAGGATTATTTTAGAACATTTTCCAATGTCAGCATGCAGACAAATAATCAACGCATAAAGCAACAACCTTAATTTAAAAGGCAACAGGTGCAACTAAGGTGAAAAGAGTCCTGGGGCACAAGGTGCGTGCATCAAGGATGTAACATGCAATTTTGTACAAACATGCTTAGGATTTACTCAAAAAATATATTTCATCTAAACAAATTACATGGTTGAATCTATAAAGGGATTGGGTGTCGATATGAGCCGTACAAGGTCTAAGATGTTGCAAAATGTTTAGAATACGATAAAGATCACTTAAATGCATAATCAAAAATGCTACAGAGCAAGGACTATTATGGACATTTATGAAGGCCAACTACTGTACGCAATAGTCCAATAGATCATTATGAGTGTAAGAGGGACTTATTATCTGGGGGGGACGAGAAGAGGACACATTAATACTAATCACTCGCGGACTTAATAACAGCCCCCCCCCCCCCTTTCTCCCAAAAAAGGGAGATAACAGATCACTATGAGTGTAAGGAGGGGGGGCTCCCAGAGCTCCTCCACTGAAAAAAAATGACAGACAGTATATGAAAATATAAAAAAAAATGTACTAGAGGGGAAAAAACCGCCAAAAAAGTAAAACAGGGGACGGATTCGAGAAAATCAAGGAGATGAAGAATCAGATGAGAATCAAGGAGTCGTCGAGGAGAAGCAGAAAATAATAATGAGAAGACGAAGATACCCAGGGATACCAGATGCCCATAAGTCTACTGGCGTCCAAACCAGATAAATGGTTGCCCTTGGTCAACCAAAAACGCTCAACTTCCAGTGCTAAACTCCATTAAATGGCCCTCTGATTCTACGATCTAGGATTTTTGTACAAAAACCTAGATCTGAAATTAAATCAATTAATTAAGGTTGAGACGCAATCAACACAAAATTCATGGAGGAACAATGGCTCACTCTGCTTACACATAAGTAATTTTGCTCAATTTCTTGAATTTGAGTGCGATTTTTCCCGTGAGGCAGAGCTAGTCACTGCATCTAGGTGTGAGTCAGGCAATAAGGTTCCATGTCTCCCTAGGCATGCTCTTTTAAACTCAGGAAACAACAAAATAAATATTACATAACAGAAGAGCACATTTAACATCCCTCAAGGCTGGACAAGCAAGATAGCAAAAAAAGAGACAAGAAAACCCACTATTTAAGACGCAAATGTCAACACAAAACTCAGATGAAGTGTGTAATTGGTACATGGGGAAGCCACCGTGAACCCGCGGGGGGAGGGGGTGTTAAAAGATAAAGTTTTCAAAGATCCTTGAAATGTTGAGAGGCTTGGCAACCTCTGAATCTATCACCACTTCTTGAAATATTTGCAAGAAACACGAAGTATGGCAAACCGGATGCAACCTCTCCCAAGGCCCCGACGTCACATAATTATGTAGCCAATCAAGATCACAAACCAAAGAGCGTCCAACTTACCGCATCCGTAAATGCTCTTGAAACATTTCTTCCAGGTTAAGTGAACAATTCTTCCAACTGTCTTTCTGTAACATGGAAGAACGAAGTTCTGAATCAAAATTTATAATAACTGACAAAGGAAATGCACATGCCCTCCATCTCACAATGCATGTCCTGCTTGACTTTCACAATATATTAAAAAAAAGGCTAAAAACAACCAACAAAAACAGGCATGTGTGGGTTTTTGCATTGAATTCATAGGGTCACATTATGTAAAGAGGACAATCAATGCGAAATTAAAAAACAGAAACGAGGATAATCAATATGAGATAGAGGGAGGATTAGATTGTCAACAAGCAAACTCATAAAAAAATACAGCAAAATAAGCTATTATTTTGCAGAAGAACTCTAAATTGTGCTAGGGTTGGTTTACTTTGAAAGAGCTATTGTTGTGTGATCTAATGACGGAGTTGAAACCATTGGGAGATGTTCAAAGACATAAGACTTGTACCGTGATAGGGATTGTTAAACACTTGGCTTTTTTCCAGTAACGAAATGCAAGATAGAATCAGTTCGAGAGCTCCAAAAATAAAAACCACCCAGTTGCTTCAGGTAGGACACCAGGACCACCTTCCTTTTTCTTTTTCAAGCAAAAGGTTTAGGGCTCATGCAAGGTAATGTAGTAAAGCTACCCAAAATTAACGGCACCACAGTTGACGTAGGCTCAGGGAGAAGGATGGCTAATAGTGGACAAACTCTCGAATGCCTAAATAGGGATTCCAACCCAGAATCATACTTTCTCCCAGCAAGCCATCCCTATGTATGATAAGACAAAATCAAACGCCTATGTTGGCCATCAAATTGTTACACCTAGAACTACAATGCCAATATAACAGAGAAAGCAGATCTTTAGCATTTCAATTCGCCTCTCCAGAGCTTGTAAGTTCGCAATTTCACATATATATCTCGAAGTATCGCTAAGAAACAAACAACAGTAAATACCCGAATAGAAGAAAATGATTTCAACTGCAAGTTATACAAATCAACAGACTTAAATGCAAATTTGATATAAAAACCTCGATATCGGCCTCACGATGGAACTTCTTAAGGGTTTTGTGGAAGCCATTGAGCTCAAGGAATTCACAAATGGTGTGAAGAAGACGACCCCTATCCTGGGAAGACAAAGTATTGGTGGGTTTTCCGGAGTTCTTTTTCTGTTGCGGCGCCATGATTGACTTCGATGAAGCTGAAGAGAGCAAAAGCTGACGAGGTACGAAGGAAGTGGTGAAGGTGGATTTCACTGTGCTCTTTCCCTTCTCCCCGCAATGGCGCATATAGCCGTTGCAGCTCTTCCTCCGCTCCTACAGTACTGTTGGGTGAAGAGGAGAAGAGGGTTGAAGCAAAACCCTAGAAGAAGGTTCTAGTCGTTAAGGTTTTAGAGAGTTCTTTTTGGGGCTTACAGTAGGGATGAGCATAAAAAATCGAAACTGAAAAGCTTAATCAGAAAACTTTAAAACCGGTTAATCAGTTCGATTTTTAAAAAAAATTCAGTTTGGTTAACGCAAATGGAAAAAAAATTCAATTTTGATTTCGGATTCAATTCTGCTGTTTGAAATTCGTTTAACCGCATGATTAACCGACGTTAACCAAAGTCAAAACTTCACATTTTTCATAAAAAATACTAAATTTTATATTATTCAATTGGAGACTTTATAATTATTAAAAGATAAGACTAAACATGCAATAATATGTAAATTAATATTTTAAATTAATTAAAAAATGAGTGAAAATTAAAAATTAACAATTTAAAATAACAGTTGACCGGTAATCAAACCGAAAATCCGATTAACCTAGTTTTTTTTTTTCAATTACAATCCACATTTTTGCCAAACCAAAAATTTCAGTTAACCGAAAGTTTTGGTTCGGTTTTCGATTCACAATTTTTGCGAACCGAGTTTCTAGTTAACCAATTTTCGGCTAACCAAATTTCCGGTTAACCAATTTTGATCACCCCTAATTTAGAGGTCTATTACCTACAAAAGGTTTGACGTTTCTCTAATTTTTTTTCTCCCTTTTTGAGAAGGGGTGGCGGATATTCCATTTGCAACTAAGATCAAGTTCCGCTAGAGACACCACGCCATATGGGAATTCGTTACACAAATATCATGCAAAGCCATCCAAATAGTTACATTTGGTTACCAGATAAACAGCAGTCCCTCTTATGGCTTAACCATAAAGGATCAAATAAAGGAAGCATGTTAAATATCATCTAAAGATTCTACCTACATACACTTCTCTAGTGAGAAAGTGAGCCCCTGTAGAGAGAGATAGAGACAACCATGATTCTCTAGTTTTGCAGCACCTGCTTGACCCAGCATCGCCCCTCTTCCTGCCTCTAATTACTCACAAACCACCATTGTTGTCTTCGCTCTTATTTCAGTCAATCTTAAAGTGAATGTGCATCTTAATCTCTTTTCGTAGCCCTTGCTTGGTGAAAGAGTTTTGAGATCTCTAGGATTTGGTTGAGCTTTTAATCTCCAATGGCTCAACGTAAAAAGAAGAAAAAGCCTCCAGATCTATTGTATTCACTACCCCTAGACTGTAATTATTCGCCTTCTTACCAACATCTAGCCCTTGTTTTGCCCAATTCGTTTCACAAATTGAATTTTTCTATCAATCATCGGTAAAGTAAAATCACAACGTATAACTCTTTACTCCTGAGACTTCTTGTAAGAGCCCAACCCTAAATTATTTAATTATATTTATTTATTTAATTACCTCATGTTCATGAATTTTTTTTCACGTATGTATTTATCGCATTTATTCATCCTGGTGACGAAAATTTTATTTGGACCCTCACTTGACAATTCGGATTTTATTTGTTTATTTAATTAATTAGCGAAAACTTTGGACGAATTGATAGTAGGTCCTAACAAGTTTAATCTAAGTAATTTATTTCGTTTTCCATAGCATTACAAAGATTTAATTTTGAGTTTCATAAAAACGTTATCGTTACGAAGTATTTTATTCCTGAACCCAACTTATTTCGGCCATTTTAAAGCCCAACAAGTTTGCTTATTAATCTAACTAATTACCATGATTAAACTTAACCATGGTTAGCACAAAAAAGTTACTTTTCTAGTTAAAAACTCAGCCAAGTTGTGGATTAGTCAAAGAGTCACAACTCAATCCAAAAACTCCATTTTCTATCTCTTCTCTCTTCCCCACGGTAGCTAGCCTCCGGCAAGTTCTGGGTCCTTTCCGACCAACTCCGGTGATCTCCAACCCCCCCCCCCAACATCCTTCTACGCCTAGCCACCATCCTCCATCATCAAAACCACTAAACATCACCTCTACTTATCTTAAAGCAAAGTGAGTAATCTTGAAACTTGATCTTGTTGGTTTTGCTTTTTATTTTAGTTTTGATTCTTGTTTTGATGTTTGTGATCTTTGATCATGACGTTTTGATAAGAAATTAGAATTATTTTGGTATTGATCCTGGTGGAGTTGAGGTTGGATTATGCTAGGGTTAGGGTTAATCCTTATCATGCAAGCTTGCTGATAAAGTGTTGGATTTTGATTGTTTTAACTTTGATTTGGTCACCTTCTAACTTATTGGTGTTTATGATGATGTTTTTGATGATTTGAAATGAGTTGGAGTGAGTCCAAGTTGGCCATAAACTAGGGTTTTGGCAAATAATGTATGGTTTGGATTAAACTAGCTTTAAGCTTGGTTTATGTGTGTATTTGATTAAAAAGTTATTTTTATTGGATATGATTATGAAGTGAATTTGAGTGTGGTGATTTTATATGATGTTGGGATGGACCCAAAGTTTGTTTAGATGATTTAAAGTAATGGTTTAAGTTGAGGATTGGTGTAAAAAGAGAGGGAAAAGCTAAAACATTGAAGGCTGAAAATTTCAGAAAAACATGACAGAGTTCACAATTAAACTGGTAATGATCGGTTCATTGGAAAAATTTTATTTTTTGTGGGTAGATAGTTCCGTGTGTTAGCTTTCAAATGCCTTTTGAATCGCCTTAATTCGAGGTCTGTGGAAAACTTTATGGTCATTTTACCAAAACTATGCAGAATGGACCAAAACTGATATGTTTGTGTTCTAGTCTCATTTTGGGAATTCTATTGTGGGAATCAAGCTTGGTATTCTAAATGAAAGATTTTGGGGACTTCCTAAGCTTTCTGTATTGGGGTTTTGAGTCGCAATCATAGGTTGGATGACAAAGCTACGAGTCATTCTTTCTAGGCTCTTGTTATGCTCTTACTTTTCTTTTACTAAATTATTAGATATGAAATAAATATTTTTGCTAACTAACTGTATGTTCCTACAACAATAATTTTGTACAGAATCAGGGCCTATCATTCCTTTCACTGTTGTGCATAATATTATTCAGTGAGCTTATATTTAAAAATTTCAGGTACGTTCATTGTCTGTATTTTTAGAAATTAGCATGTATTTATCAAAATTATAATGTTTTGGTAAGTACATCAATAAATCAGTTTAATTAGTTATTTATCACAAAATTAGTGACTTCACCAGTTATCAGTTATCAGTTATCAGTTATAGGGTATAGCCCTTCAGTTACCCGTGCGGCTTCAGGCCAGGTTCCCCGATCAGTTTGGCAGGTGTACACCTATCTTCAGATCGTAACAGTTACTAGGGGTTCACTATCAGATAATAATTGACAACACGGTTTCATATTTATCACATTCCTCATTTTTAATTAAAAATGAATTGTAATACAGGTCCAACTAGTTTTTCCATGAATGTTTAACAATACAAGAATGCATGTACTGAGTTTCGGCTTATAGTTCAAAATATTTTTATATTTTGTTTTAGGAAAGTGTTCAGTGAATCGCCATCAGCCAGGCAAGACGACTGAAGATGATAAGTGAGCCGAAAAGTCTATGTGGAATGTTGGTGTATTATCGTTGAGATGTTTATAACACTATATTGTGATATATTTTAGTGTCGAGACTGTATATTTTATTATAATTCTATATTTTGGTGTAATCCTTGAAATGTTTGAATGGTTTTGATGTTAGAACAATTTCTATATTTATCGAAATGGTCTGATGGGTTGTGATGGTGTGAATGTCTTTGATGGTAAACATTGATTATTATGGCTAAGTTTATCATGTACAAGCAAAGCCTTGTCCTTATTGGACGACGGTAATGCCTAATAATTTAAGTTATCATTTTTAATTGGGGAGACTATTAAAAGAAATGTAAACAGTGATTTATTTATATTTAGACATTATATATTTGGTATCAGAGCCAGGTTGAGATTTTCTTTGTGGACTGTGGAGTTTAGAAATAAGAAGGTGAGACTGGTTGGTAGTGAGGGTCATTGTATACTGCTAGAGTGATACTAGAAGTGTAGTAACAATATTAGAAATACAGGTTGCTTACATTTGCATGTTCCTTAATTACGGTTATGTATGCCTCTCATATATGTGTTTTCTTTGTTAGATGGACCCTTATGGTATTAACATGATGTCGGGTGCATCTATGGCTGCTTACATCGCGTTGTTGCATGCTAATATAGAGGCTCATGCACAGGACCCTTTTTTTAAGTTTCACAGCTAGTATTACGTTCCGTGCACACATACTGCTCTGGTCCTTACCCACAGTTGATCCGTGGGTGGAGTTTAGACTCCGTTATCATCACTTTATGGTAACAGGGAACCCAGGTTGAGACGGGACTAGGTTTCAGGCCCAGGGGACTTGAACGATTATCGCTACAGAGTTGTTGTTAAGGGAGGAGTTTGAGCAGATGGGGATTACCATGGAGACTCTACATCCCTTGCTTGCAACCCCAGCCCCAGCACAGGGACCACCCTCCCCACCCGCATCAAGTACCCCACTAATACCTGATAGTCTTGGGGAAGCTCATGTAGTAATAGACCTCCCTGATACACCAAAGATAGTGGTGGTTAGTTCTGTGGAAGAGGGTCATCCGGAGGAGGAGGAGGATCCCGAGGAGGATCAAGACATTGATGGGACGGTGGTAGAGCAACAGTGGGATCAGGAGATTGACGAGATGATAGTGGAGCAACAGGTTGAGCAGGAGCAACAGGTTGAGCAGGAGGTTGGTGATGCCGAGTCAGAGACATCGACTGGCAGCTTCGATTCAGGCGAAGAGCCTGATAATGAGTCCGACCCGGATTACGATCCATCTAAGGATCGTTAGGTGGTTCAAGGGGTTAGTGTTAATAGTTTTCTTTTTGAGCCCTGTTTTTTATAGTATGGTCAATTTGGATGGTAGTATTTTGTGTAGGATATGACGTTATATATAGTTAGTTGGATCCTCTCCAATTGTGATCACATGGTCCGTATCTCTTTTTGGTCATGTGACGGATCTAGTGTCTTGGGGCTAATTAGTGTTTGGGGTTGAGGTAGGAGTCAAAACTGACTTTGCCTGGTCAGTTAGATGTAATATTGTTGCTGATCATGTATATAAACAGCCCATTATGTATGTAAAAAAAATCAGTTATGAAATGATATATTCAAACTTTGGGTTTGTTTTCAATAATCTTTTAGTTATATTAAATGAATTTGTTTGGCATACTTATCTGATATGTTTGAGTGTTCCAGTGATTGAATTGTCTCATTTAATGTATGATCAAAATGTCTAAATCAGTGCACCACAATGAAGAGGTTCATATATAGGAAATCTCGGATCATGGCCAGGGATCGGGTGATCCAGCCTCCCATCATGTGCCACCAAATTTTGGCCAAATGCCATCAATTCTATCTAAGTTAGCCAACAACATTGGGGACCCAAACTACTAGACGACCTTAGTAGCTGAATTGATGAAGCGGATTCCCCAAGTACCTACTGAAACCCCTCCTAAAGAGGCTAAATTAGCGACGTAACCCTAAAGTTTATAATGGAACTTATGATCCAGTAGCATTGGAGCAATGGATAAGGAGAATGGAGAAAATCTTTACAGTGGTAGAAGTGCCAGAAGAAAAGAAAGTAAACATTGGGACGTGTTATTTGACCGGTGAAGCTGACATTTGGTGGAATACTGTTAAGGATAAGCTCGTAGGGCCTAAATTCACCTGGAATAAATTCCTGAGTGAGTTGAGGGCAAAATTCTACCCAGTTGTGGTCCAAAGGCAAAAGAAGAAAGAGTTTATGGAGCTGAAGATGAGTGGCACCATGATTGTGATACAGTACGCTAGTTAGTTCACAGAATTATTCGGGTTTGTTCCTGAGTTTGTATCATCTGAAATGTTAAAAATGAGAATGTTTGAAGAGGGTTTGGCTTTCTATTCGAAATCAGTTAGCTGGGCAACCAATTTTAACTTACCAAGAACTATGTGAGCGAGCGACTGAAGTGGAGTGAGTAAAGACAGAGTTGAGAGCACTGAATCCAATCAACCAAAAGAGAAAGGGGTTTGAGCAAGGAATTCTGAGTGAGAGTGTGAGCCAGAAGAAACCTTCTCCTGCTCCTCCCAAGAGCCATCCTACAGGCTCGACAACGCCTTGTGTGAAATGCGGAAGAACAAATCACACCACCCCTGAATGTCGAGTAGGAATTAATAAGTGCATGTGGTGTGGAAGCCTTGAACACCTTATTGCTACATGCCCCCGAAGGATGAAGGTTGTAGAAAAAGGTGCAGCAAAACCCTTGGCCCCACCTCACCAAGGGGCTCCACCACCATGGCCTGTAATAGTAGGACGGGTGTATATAATGAATAAGAAGGAAGCTGCCACCTCTGGTATGGTAGTCACTGGAAATCTCTTCTTAAATTCAAAGCCATTTTGTGTATTATTTGATTCGGGTGCTTCTCATTCATCTATATCCATCCGATTTGCCATGCAATTGAACCTGGAGGATAGGAGGATGGAAACCAATCATAGGATCAAGCTACCCAATGATTCTGTGATTGAATGCCCCATCTCCTATAAACTTATTCTCATTACCATTGGTGGAACCCCCTTCCCTGTGGATTTGACTCAATTTGATTTGTCTGATTTTGACATCATTCTGGGAATGAATTAGTTGCACATCTATGGAGCTAAGATTGACTGTAAGGATCTTAAAGTTATTTTGAAGGATGAAAAAGGGAGATAAGTACTCTTCTATAGGCAGCGAGAGGAAGAATCTTGTTCCTTGATTTCTGCTATGAAAGCAAGTAAGCTATTATGTCGAAGGTGTATTGGATATTAGTGTTATGCTATTAAAACCCAATTAAAGGAAGAGAAAGCTGAAAATATTCCTATAGTCTATGAATTTGATGATGTTTTCCCTGGAGAGCTACCTGGATTTACCCCACATAGGGAAATTGATTTTGGAATTGAATTGGTCTCTGATGCCCAACATATTTCCAAAGCCCCATATCGTATGGCCCCAACTGAGCTTAAGGAACTAAAGTTTCAATTAGATGAGCTATTGCAGAAGGGCTTTATTAGGCCAAGTGTGTCACCATGGGGTGCCCCAGTGTTGTTCGTAAAGAAAAAGGATGGAACCTTAAGCCTATGTATTGACTACAGAGAGTTGAACAAGATCACCATCAAAAACAAATATCCTTTGCCACGAATAGATGACTTATTTAATCAATTGCAAGGAGCAGAAGTCTTCTCTAAGATTGATTTGAGGTTAGGGTACCACCAACTTAGGATTAAACCTGAAAACATTCCCAAGACTACGTTTAGGACTAGGTATGGTCACTATGAGTTTACAGTGATGCCATTTGGCCTCACTAATGCTCCCGCAGCCTTCATGGATCTTATGAACAGAGTCTTCAGACTCTGCCTAGACAAGTTTGTGTGGTGTTCGTAGATGACATTCTTATCTATTCTAAGGACAGAGATTAACACCGACGTTGACTTGAGTTGCTTAAGGATTATGATTTGCAAATTCAGTATCATCTAGGAAAAGCAAATGTTGTAGCAGATACCCTGAGTAGGAAAGTGCAACATAGCTCAAATACTGTGGTGATTACTCAGTTGAGTATCTTGAAAGAACTTGATGACTTGGGAATTGAACTAGTGTCCCATGGGCAAGCACATGTTCAATTATCAGCACTTACCTTACAGCCTTCTATAGTGAAGGAAATT
Organism: Selenicereus undatus; assembly: GCA_017589665.1. NCBI lineage: Eukaryota > Viridiplantae > Streptophyta > Magnoliopsida > Caryophyllales > Cactaceae > Selenicereus > Selenicereus undatus. Next base: position 68,279,531 of record JACYFF010003369.1, read on the forward strand.
TGAGTGAACCAAGAAAGTGATCCTGAATTCCAAAGAATAAAGAAAAATTTGGAGAAAGGAAAGTCTTTCGGGTTTGTAGTACATGAGGATGGGACCCTGCGATTACAGAATTGCCTATGTGTACCCCGAATTAAGGAATTAAGAAAACAAATCCTATATGAGGCTCACAATACACGCTACTCAGTGCATCCAGGATGCACCAAGATGTGTAGAGATTTTAGGAAATACTTCTGGTGGAATAATATGAAAAAGGAGGTTGCAGAATATGTAGACAAGTGTCTGATCTGCCAGAAAGTTAAAGCAGAGCATCAGCATCCCATGGGTTAATTGCGACCCCTAGAAAAATTCCCACTTGGAAGTGGGATTCGATCTCAATAGACTTTGTTATGGGGCCCCTTTCTGCCTCGAAGAAGAATGCTATCTAGGTTATAGTCGATCGACTTACCAAGTCGGCCCATTTTCTGCCAATCAAAGATGCCTAGGGAGTTGAAAAACTAGCCCAGTTGTATGTTAAAGAGATAGACCGACTACACGGAATCCACTTAGATATAGTATCAAATAGGGATCAAAGATTCTAAGCCCGTTTTTGGCAAGCACTTCAAAAGGCCTTTGGGACCAAATTGAACTTTAGCAGCTCTTATCACCCTAAGACAGATGGGCAAACTGAAAGAGTGAATCAAATTCTAAAGGACATGTTAAGAGCTTGTGTATTGGAGTTCCAAGGGAAGTGGGAAGACGATTTACCTTTGGTGGAGTTTTCTTATTACAATAGCTATCAGTCCACCATTAGAATGACCCCGTTTGAGGCTCTATATGGGAGAAAATGTAAAACCCCACTGTGCAGGAGTGATTTGGATGAGGCATTGATTACAGGCCTTGAAATGATCCAGGAAACCGTGAAAACAATAAGAAGGATCCGATACCATATTAAGGTTGCCCAGAGTCGGCAAAAGAGTTATATGGATAAGAGAATGAGGCCTTTGGAGTTTCAAGTAGGCGATAAATTTTTTATGAAGGTATCGCCAACTAAGGGTATCAAGAGGTTTGAGGTACGAGGCAAATAGAGTCCAAGATATATTAGACCATATGAAATCATTGAAAAGTTGAATTCTATAGCTTATCCTTTGGATCTGCCAGTAGAGTTAGAACACGTGCATAATGTGTTTCACATCTCTCAGCTTAGAAAGTATACCCCAGATCCAAACCACACCACTGTATTTAAACTTATTGAAATCACTGCGGATTTAGTATATCAAGAGCAACCAATCTAAATACTAGATCGCAGGATTAAGCAGTTGCACAACAAGCAGATACCTCTAGTCAAAGTGCTATGGTCAAATCATACCTCCCAAGAAGCTACTTGGGAGACTAAAGAGGAAATGAAAGTCAAATACCCACAATTATTTGAGGTAATCTTGTATTACATGGTAAAGTCATAAGTTTCAAGGGCGAAACTCTTTGAGGAAGGAAGGCTGTAAGAACCAACCCTAAATTATTTAATTATGTTTATTTATTTAACTATCTCATGTTCATGATTTTTTTTGTCTCATATGTATTTATCGCATTTATTCACCCCGGTGGAAAAATTTTTATTTGGGTCCTCACTTGGCAAGTCGAATTTTATTTGTTTATTTAATTGATTAGCGAAAACTTTGAAAGAATTGACGGTAGGTTCTCACAAGTTTAATCTAAGTAATTTATTTTGTTTTCCGTAACATTACAAAGATTTAATTTTGAGTTTCGTAAAAACGTTATCGTTGCGAAACATTTTATTCCTGAACCCAACTTATTTCGGCCATTTTGAAGCCCAATAGGTTTGCTTATTAATGTAACTAATTACCATGATTAAACTTAACTATGGTTAGCCCAAAAAAGTTACTTTTCTAGTTAAAAACTTTGCCAAGTTGTGGATTAGTCAAAAAATCACAACTCAATCCAAAAACTCCATTCTCTCTCTTCTCTCTCTCCCCCATGGTAGCTAGCCTCCAACTGGTTCTGGGTGTTTTCCGGCCAGCCCTGGTGATCTTTGACCCCCCCCCCCGACGTCCTTTTACCCCTAACCACCATCCTCCATCATCAAAACTACTAAACATCACCCTCATCTCCACTTATCTTCAAGCAAAGTAAGTAATCTTGAAACTTGATCTTGTTGGTTTTGCTTTTTATTTTAGTTTTGATTCTTGTTTTGATGTTTGTGATCTTTGATCATGATGTTTTGATAAGAAATAAGAGTTATTTTGGTGTTGATCATGGTGGAGTTGAGGTTGGATTATTCTAGGGTTAAGGTTAATCCTTAATCATGCAAGCTTGATGATAAAGTGTTGGATTTTGATTGTTTTATCTTTGATTTGGCCATCTTCTAACTTATTGGTGTTTATGATGATGTTTTTGATGATTTGAAATGAGTTGGAGTGAGTCCAAGTTGGCCGTAAACTAGGGTTTTGGCAAATAATGTATGGTTTGGATTAAACTAGCTTTAAGCTTGGTTTATGTGTGTATTTGATTGAAAAATGATCTTTATTGGATATGATTATGAAGTGAATTTGAGTGTGGTGATTTTGTATGATGTTGGGATGGACCGAAAGCTTGCTTACATGCTTTTAAATAATGGTTTAAGTTGTGGATTGGTGTAAAAAGAGAGGGAAAACCTAAAACAGTGAGGACTGAAAATTTCAGAAAAACAGGACAGACTTCGCGATTAAACTGGTAATTATCGGTCCATTGGAAAGTTTTGATTTTTGGTGGGTAGATAGTTTAGTGTGTTAAATTTCAAATTCCTTTTGAATCGCCTTAATTCGAGGTCTGTGGAAAAAGTATGGTCGTTTTACCAAAACTTTGCAGAATGGACCAAAACTGACATGTTTGTGTTCTACCCTCATTTTGGGAACACTATTGTGGGAATCAGGCTTGGTTTTCTAAATGAAAGATTTTTGGGACTTCCTAAGCTTTCTGTGTTGAGGCTTTGAGTCTCAATCAGAGGTCGGATGACTAAGTCATGAGTCATTCTTTCTAAGCCCTTGTTATGCTTTTACTTTTCTTTTACTAAATTACTAGCTATGAAATAAATATTTTTGCTAACCGTATGTTCCTACAACGATAATTTTGTGCAGAATCAGGGCCTAATCTATCATTCATTTCACTATTGTGCATAATATTATTCAGTGAGCTTACATTTATAAATTTCAAGTACGTTCATTGTTTATATCTTTAGAAATCAGCACGTATTTATCAAAATTATAATGTTTTGGTAAGTACATCAATGAATCAGTTTTATTTATCACATAATTAGTGACCTCACCAGTTATCAGTTATCAGTTATAGGACATAGCCCTTCAGTTACCCACGCGACTTCAGGCCATATTCCCCGATCAGCTTGGCAGGTGTGCACCGATCTTTAGATCGTAACAGTTATTAGAGGTTCATTATTAGATAATAATTGACAACGCAGTTTTATATTTATCTCATTGTCTGTTTTTAATTAAAAATGAATTGCAATATGAGCCCAACCAGTTTTTCCATGAATGTTTAACAATGCAGGAATGCATGTACTGAGTTTCAACTCATAGTTCGAAATATTTTTATGTTTTGTTTTAGGAAAGTGTTCAGTGAATCGTCCTCAGGCGGTAGGACGGCTGAAGATGACAAGTGAGTCGAGAAGTCTATGTGGAACATTGGTGTATTATCGTTGAGATGTTTATAACACCGCATTGTGATATATTTTGGTGTTGAGACTGTATATTTTATCAGAATTCTATATTTTGGTATAATCCTTGAGTTGTTCGAATGGTTTTGATGTTAGAACAATTTTTATATTTATATAAATGGTCTGATGGGTGCTGATGGTGTGAATGCCTTTGAGGGTTAACATTGATTATTATGGCTACGTTTACCATGTACAAGCAAAGCCTTGTCCTTGTTGGATGGCGGTAATGCCTAATCATTTGGGTTATTATTTTTAATTGGGGAAACTAATGAAAGAAATGCAAACAGTGATTTATTTACATTTGGGGCGTTACACTTCTCATCACCAATTTCAGCTTCAGCGCTCTGACTACCCAATTCTTTGAACCAGTGACAGAGCGTTGCTTACAAGCCTCCTTTTTGGTGACTCTCATTCGCGAATGGCTTATGGGTATCAAGATTAAATGCTCGGTGGTGGCGCAACAAGAATGGTATTGTTGTGGAAGTTGTCCATTAATTTGACTAATCTCATCATTAATCTCATCAGGCTATTTAATCAATTTCTCTCCAATACCTATAAGCGTCGCCAAGGGAGTTCGTCTTTTCCCTCTCTCTTTTCATTCTACTCCGCTATTCTGCCCCGTCCCCTTAACTTGGCTAATGCTTAGCCTAATTCTGTTCTTTGTTGTAATTTTGTGTGTTATAAATCAATAGATTTGCATGGCCATAGTTTGCATCGCATGCAATTCCCTTTGAAAGCTCATTGTGCTATACCTGTATCTGCTATTTGGTTGATAATGATTGAGGAGTTTACGAATGACATTCCTATAGTTTCACTCTATAAATATGACTTCCCAATTCTTTATCTGAGTTTAGCCCATGGGTTTTCTTGCCTAAACTATTGGTGTCGTTTAGTGCCTACATACTTGATCATAGCTCTTTAGTCCAAAATGATTTGACAACACATTATGCTTCATTTGGTAGAAAACTGGTGACTGCCTTAGGTTGGCTATGGTGTCTAATGAGGGATGGCCACATGAGCCTGCACTTGTTTGTAGACTTGGTTGTTGTTATACACTCGATTGGCATCTTTGTGTTGGGCCCTTTGATTGTATCCATCTTCAAGTGAAGTTAAATGAGTATATTTGTTTTGCTCTTATTAGCCTACTACTTTAGAGTTGGACATGCTAGTTTAAGCTGCACATAATCAATATGTTTCTGGAGAGTTATTTTTGACTTGCCTTCAACATGTGCTGTCTTTCTTGTGAACTGATGTTAGGTCTTCTTACTAATTGCTTAAAGGCTTTTACCTCTTGTCAAACAAATTGCATTGACTGAATGGACAACCTTGGTTCAATTTTGGTGTAACTTCCTCATAGTTGAGATGGATGTGAGCTATTATAACGCCCCCAAAATGCTAATGACATGATTTACAGAAAACTACAATGGAAGATTTAATAATAGAAGGTGCTTACAGAAAACTACAACGGAAGATTTAATAATAGAAGGCGCTATCGCCGTCTTGATAAGGACAAGGCTCACTAAAACCATTTAATCTTGCAACTCATGTTCACAATGACAAAATCTATTAAATCGAAACACTTCAAGGCTAAAGTCCATAATAGTTCAACTTCAATACCATTGACTTAATCATACAATGTGCTAACTCGCACTTCACACTATACAAGTATGTTGAACATAGACCCAACTTGACCCGAAGGTCGATCCCAACATTCATGCTATGCTGAATCCATTGTGAGCATCTGATGACTTCCCAAAAGGGCTTGCTAAAAGGAGAAACATGTGATGCTTCATCACTTAAAATGGAAAACATGAAAACAATTCGGAAATGTGAGCAAAAACTCAGTATATGCATTCCTATATTGTTAAATGAGCATAGAAACACTGTTGATGGGTACCCGTCTTTGCAATTCATTTAGTTGGCAATAACAATGAAAATGAAAGTAATATAAAATTGAATTGCTCATTATTATCTGTGTAACGCCCCAAATTAAACATGTTTCACTGCTTGTATTTTCCTTAATAAATCCCTTAATTATAATCTAGACAACCCAATGATAGGGGCATTACCGCCGTCCAAAAGGACAAGGCTTGAAATATGAGTGTTATAAATAACATAGCTGAGCATAACCTCAAACATATACACTCACATCAAGTGTTAACCAATGAAGGGTTTATAAACCATAGTAAAATAAATCACAATATAGTCTACATCTTCATCCATAGAAGAATTCAATATACATCTTTAAGGTATGCATATACTGCATTACTTCTAATCCATCTGAATTTCCTTGCTTCACGTATTCTCTTCGGCTGATTTGTTAGCATGAGGGCAACTCTCTCAGCATTTGCCTAAAACAAAACATAAAAACATTTCGAACTGTGAGCCGAAGCTCAGTACATGCATTCCTGAATTGTTGAATGATCATTGAAACACTGGTTGGGCCCGCTTTGCAATTCATTTTAAGTTAAAACAGTGAATGAGATAAATATAAAACTGCATTGCTAATTATTATCTGATAGTGAACCCCTTGATACTGTTACGATCTATGGATAGGTGTACACCTGCCAAGCC
>JACYFF010003369.1:68293982-68459690 GCA_017589665.1 Selenicereus undatus
TTAGGACTTAATTAACTTAGAAGCCGTTATGCTTTCTACTTCGCTTCCTATATTAAATTTTTCCTAATATGGGCTCTTTTAAGACTCACGGCGTCAATGCATAGTCCTTTGGGCTAAAGAAGTTAAATCATACAAGGTCACATTGCATTCAAAATCATACATATTAGTTTTAACCCAAATAAGGGTTCTATGTTACAAAGGTCTCAGGATAGGTTTTGAATAGTCCTCTCATGACCCAATGCTTCTACGCCACTTATGGGGTGCATGGTATGACTAAAACGTTTTGGATGGTTCTCTGAGTCGTGGGGACCCAAAAAGTATGTCGTCAGTGAATGAAGCAACGACCTGCTCAGTAGAAAGCCTAAATGGACCTACCAAGTGAACAACCACTTTCTTGTAGGGTAATATCAGGGTTTCACCAAGAGATGTTGTTCCTCCCCGATAGACAGCGCCTTATAACGCAAGTATGCCTAACACAAGTACAATTAATATAATTTCCTGTATTGAAGCTCAAATCTCACCCTCTTAAAAATGTGCCTAGTGGAGTCATTGCCGTAAGAATCCCCCCCCAGAGGTATGATCCCCCACGAATGGCTAGGCTTGTTGCTAGGTACTTTTATTCTTCTCTAGAAATCAAATTTAATTTATTTTTTATTTTTTGTTTTGGTTTATACAATATTGTGCTACAAGCTTGCAAAGGAATGGACCTAGGCCTGGCCATAGAACCTAGCCAGGTTCCCTGGGTAGGGCTAGGTCCATCCCCGCTGGACTAGACCTTGGTAGTCTCCTCTACATGGTCAGAATCAAACTACAGGCCTGATCTACGAACCCAGGCAGGTTCTTAGGTCAGGTGTGTACCCAGGTTTGGGTTTGGGTAGATCCTGCTGCCTAGATCCCAGTCAGTTTCTTTTTAGCCCAGTGCATGAACAGATACTAAACTAAAATAATAAAGTGTTAATCTTTACTTAAATAGAGTCGGGCATTGTAAAACCCCAAAAATTTAAATTGAAGAATTATGTGACGTGGACTAACCTTCATAATCCAAGTCAATCTAAATCTTTTCCTCCATGTTTTGTTTTCAAAATTTTACATTTGCCCTATTTCATTAAAGCATGGATTGAAAGTTTCTTCAGGTTATTTTTTCTTAATTTATTTATTTTTCAGTTCCTCATTATTTACCCTTCCTAGACCTGAATATTTCTTACCTATTTACAGTACTTTTATTATTCACCCATTTGTATTTAAACTTACCTCCCTAGGCATAAACAACTAATTACCCAATTAGATAAAAAAGTTTGACCCAAGATCCTTTTGTACTATTTATTCAATGATTTTTTTTTTAAAAAAGGGAAAGACCCCCCTTCCTACCCTAGCAGCCGGTTAGAGCCCCCCCCCCTTTAATTTTTGCTTCTTCCCCCCCCCCAAAAGAAAACCCCACGGCAAACCCTCTCTCTCTCTCTCCCCCCCTCTCTCTCAACCCTAACTCTCTCTCTCCCTCTCGCCATGCCAATCACCATCCTGTGCCGCGACCACTGACCAGTCACCGTCCAAGCCACAGCCCCTTGCTGCCCTCTCTTTCTTGGTGGTAAGTGGGGTACACCCCCATGCACCCTATGCATACAAACCCCAAAAGATTATATTTTTCTTATGTTTTGTCATCAATTCATGGGTTTTGATTAGAGATTTCAATTATGAAATGTTTAATATGAGATTTTTATGATTTTTCAGATTTAAACCTCCACGGGTGCAATGTTTCAATCGCTCCTCTCCCGAAATTGCATCAAGGTAAGTCTACGGGTGTTGTTTGATAATTGTTTAAGTTAGAGATTTCAATTTTTATTCGACTTGGATTATGAGGGAGTAGAAGTAGGGCTGTGGGAATACCATGGGTTAGTTATGAGTGGCATTTTATGAAAAATCGAGTCAAGGGTAATTATTGGAATTGAAAAATATGGACAAAACCTACAGGGCTTAGGGGCAGCACATATACTAACTTTAAAAATTCGGTCAGGATAGAGCAGTAGACCAAAATTTGTGAAACTTCTAGGGTAGGTGCAGCGGGATATGCTGTGTAACTTAGCTTTTGAATTGAATGAGTTAGAGTAGTGTAGCCCAAGTTATGGTCGAATTACCTAGGACTGTTCAGATCAGGACAATCAGTGACACAAAAAAAAGAACTAGGAAAACAACCTAGTTTGGGTCAGAATCTGATAGAGCCCTAAACATAAGAAGTGTAGAGGACAAACTTACCTTTCTATAATGGGTAAGAAATTAAAATTTTGACATCGAGAGCAAAAGTTATAGGTTCTGGAAGTTGGACCCAGATTCTGGTTGAATCTAGATCTAGAGTTGGGCTTCAGTTGGGAGCCCTAGGCATTGGTAGAAATCTTAGAAAAATTCTTATAAGTAGGGCAACGGTTAGGATTATGGCTCACGAAGTTTTGGACTAAGTGTGGTCGATTTTTTGGCCCAGGTGTGGAGCAGTAGGCCCAAACTAGTGATCGAGCCCGTAAATTTGTATGAATTCCAAGTAACAATCATACCCTAACCCTTCCCCGAGTTGCTTGAAAAATTGTGTGTGCATTGGTGTAAGACCCGACCCCCTCTCGAGTCACGGATAGTTACTAGGAATAGCTTCAAGGATCGTCGACTAGCCCCACAAATCACCACAACTCTTGCCGAGATGCTTCGTCTTCGTTCACACGCTGTCTGAGAAACTTCCTAGAAGGTCACTCTTCCCAAGATTGCTTCCCAACAAGCACGCTTAATTATGGAGTTCTTAAGAGTGGACATGTTAAATTGATCTTTAAATTGTGATAGCATAATAGTGCCAGTAAGGGCTGGTTATGGGTGAGACTGTGAACTGGTTATATTAATTGAAGGCCAATAGTCTTCCCTGAGAAATAATGCATGCATGTGAGCCGTAACCATCCATGATGATAGTAGGCCAGGAAAGGGTTAAGCGATAATCGTCATAGTTGGCGGTAGACCATTATTGAGTTAAGCGGCTACGTTAAATCCTAGCTGAGAGTATGTGGGCATCCCTAAATCATGTAAGTATGGATGGTTATATTAACATAAACGAGTAAGTGTGGTCTTGTTGTCCCCTACCCCTAAAATGATTTCAAAATGAATTTGTATGCATAGTTTGACTGTTATGGGTGATTATTTAATGAGTGTATCTCACTTTTATAAAATATTTTATTTTCAGGTAAACTAGTTGTGCATGGGATTAAGGGACCAAAGTTATAGCGAGCCCCGACACTTAAGCTGAAGATTACAACCTTAGTTGTTTATAGGACAGAGTTGTAATGAGTAATTGTTTTAGCTTAGTAGTTGTTCATTAGTATCTGAATCCTTTAAGTTGAAGTTTTATTGAAGAACCTTTGTACTAATTGTTATTTGATACGCAGCCTGGTATTTACAAGAAGGAAATACGGCGGTAATACCCCCACGTTAGGTCCCGCTGCCATGTAGATTAATGATTAGAAATAAAGAAGAATTAGAAATTCGGGGTCTTACAAAGTGGTATCTGAGCTCAGGTTGACTGACCTGAAGTCTCGCCTAAAAGACAGTAAGAAAACTAAATACTAAAACTTGTAGACCTAAGGACTACTTGGAGAGTGAGAGTAGTAAGAGGTAGGGGTTGCATGCATGTTCATGTAGTATTTAATAAATGCATGTTATTGTATGGATACATGTCTTATGTGTAATTACTTTATATAGTAATGGAGGGTACCCAACATTATGGTTGTGTAGGAGGCCCTTGCTTGCACGAGTAGTTAGCTAAGAGATCGGGTCAGGTTGTGTGGAACCACATTCGACATGTGAGCTGGGTATTAGTCGGATATTTGGAAGATGTGCCCAATAGCTGTCTGAGGATTGAGGACAACCAAGTTATCTTGAGTGGCGCTACCGAGTTGACGAATTGCACCCCTGGGCCCTGTGATCATCGCCCATGGGGGAAATATTGTTGGTGTGACTGGGAGCCTATGGGGATGAGTGTAGTTGATTTGATAAACTACCTGAGACTGGAGGGGCCCACAACTAGGGGCATATACCCACAACTAGTGAGGAGGATGCCCCACCCCTGGGAGACAATCTCACTGATGAGGAGGGAGACGCTAAGGATGAGGGAGAAATTCCTACTAAGACGAGTCTAGTAGAGGATAAGGACCCTAACGAGGAGGAACCGATGAAGGAGGAGGACCTTGAGGAGTATCCTAGCGAGGAGGAACCGATGGAAGGGAATGACCCTGAGGAGGATTCTGAGGTGAGCGGGGGAAAGCTTATAGGAAGTGAAGATCTCGAGAGAGACTCTAGCGAGAACGAGACGGAAGGCTGATGAGAAAGAGAACCTCGAGGGGGATCAAAAGAAGGAATGATGGAGTACATTGTGTAGGCCGACCAGGCGAGGGGGCCTGAGGGCTTGGGTGATGAGATAGATTTTGTGGAGAAGAGTAGTGAGTCTGAGAGACTGAGACTGGGGTGACTCGCTGGAAGCGGCACAAGTGTGGCCGAATGTGTAGGAGTGCCTGTCCACTCGACGCCCTTAACCAATAGAAGCTCGTAGTGTTTAAAAAGTTTTGTTTATAGGACAATGCTATTAGTTATCTTTCTGTTATGTCGTTAAGGCACTATGGGCCAATAAAGTTACAAATTGTGATGTAATGAAGAGTACTAGTACGGAACCCCTTTGATTTTAAAGTCTGTGTTATGAAATCTTTTGAGTTATCTGGATGTCAGCGTTCTTTATTTGTGAAGTATGTGAAACATGTGTATGTGAGGCCTGTATGATATGTAATGCATGAGCATGTGATGTGGTGGTTGGACCATGAGGATGTGGCAATGTGATGTGATTGAAAACCTGTAAAATGTTTTATAATGCACTAGTATGTGATATGTTATTGAACTCTAGTAGTAAATAGAGTATGAACTATTAAAAGATGAACTAAACCCTACTTAATTCCCGAACAGGATGGCGGGAAATAATGACGAATCTCAAACCAAACCTCACCCTGGTACCAGACTACATGTGAACCTGGAAATCCCCATGTCAGTATTCAGAGAACGACTGGAAGCTCTACGCCCCAGGCACGGGAACGACTCTCGCAATCAGGTGGAGGAAACCAATCCATCTATTGGAGCAGACCTTACTAACCTCCTGCTGCTGGAGTTGCTGCAGAAGCAAGGAGAGCAGCTGCGACTCCAGAACGAACAACTACAGAAGCTGATAGAAGTCAAGGAGAAGAGGGTCAAGGAGGATAACTGCTATATGTTTAAGAGATTCGCGAGCCATAACCCACCCATCTACGATGGCACCCTTAACCCCAAAACCTTTGAGGATTGGATTAGGGGCATGAAAAAGTTGTTCGATACGCTCCAATGCCCCGAGGAGTGGCAGGTGGGTTTTGCGCTGTTCTACCTGAAGGATAAGGCCGACCTCTGGTGGGCCATAGTGAGGGAAAAGCGATACGAGCCCGGTTTTAACTAAAGTAAGTTCAAGGAATTGATCAGGGATCATTTCTATCCCGTCTCCCTCCAGAAAGCCAAAGACAACGAGTTCACGCAGTTCCAGCAAGGGAGCATGAGCGTAGTGGAATATGCCTCAAAGTTTATGGAGCTCTCTCGTTTCACCCCGACCTTCATAGCTGACGAGAGGATTAAGATGAACTAGCTTGACACCGGACTCAATCACACCATTAAGGAAAGGATGTCGATGCGCCAGTACATCTCCTACATGGACGTGTATGATACTGCGATCAATGTAGAAAGTGCAATGAAGGAGATGAGTAATTACTGCAATGAGCAACGGGGAGTTAAGAGGACGGGGGATAACCGAGGAAACTTCCAATCACAGGAGCAGTATCAGAGGCCTCTGGGAATCATTACTCAAACAACAACGCTCGTGGAAGTCGTGTGTTCCTAAGGTGACCTGCAACGCTTGCGGGAAGTTGGGGCCCTAGGCCCGAGAGTGTCGTTCAGTCAAGAGGTGTTTTCGCTGTGGAAGCTCTCAACACCAGATCCAAGACTGCCCACACCCTCCACCTCCTGCCAGTTAGGGTCATGGGGGACAAGGACAGGGACAACGACACCGATAACCTTGTCAGAACAAGGGTGGGCAGACGGCCAACCACAACCAGCAGAACCGGGCACCTCAGCAGACTCAGGCCCGCCCTCCCAACCAACCGCCTAGAAACAATGGGGGTAGAGTCTACGTGATGCGCAAGGAGGAAGTGAAGGATGCTCCGAACTTTGTGACGGGTACTTTCTCTATCTAAGCTTGACCAGTAGATGTTTTATTTGATTCGGGTGCTATGCGCTCTTTTGTTTCTGTTCAACTGGTTAAGACATTAGGACTAGTTCCCATTGGTAAATCTTCTTTGCTGTATGTGATTCTTCCTGATGGGAAGACTGTAAGGTGTGAGGAACTGTATGAAGAGTGCCCTATTAGAATGTATGAGCATGAGTTCTTGGCAGACCTGTACAAGTTTGAGTTAACTGACTTTGGGGTGATCCAGGGGATGGATTGGTTAGCTAAAGATCAAGCTCAGATAGACTATCCAAGACGAAAAATCACCCTAAAGGGGCCTAATGGGGAGGAGGTGGTGCATAAAGGCAAGGGACCTAGAGCGGGAGTAAAACTCATTTCTATTTGTTAGGCAGAGGATGCGAGAGATTCCTATATAACTTGGGGACAACCAAGGATGCTGAAGTCTCTATTGAAGACATTTCAGTAGTGAGGGAATTCCCGCATGTATTTCCAAAGGAAATCCCCGATATGCCACCCTTAGAAAAGTAGAATTTTGTATCGATCCGACCCCCGAAGCCACACCCATCTCTAAGGCTCCTTACTGTATGGAACCGACGGAACTTAAGAAATTAAAGACGCAGCTGGACGAGCTATTAAAAAAGGGGTATATTCCACCCAGTACATCTCCATGGGGAGCCCCGATTTTGTTTGTCAAGAAGAAGGATGGAACCCTGAGGTTATGTATAGACTATAGGGAACTGAACAAAATAACAGTCAAAAACCGTTACCATATGCCAAGAATAGACGACCTCTTTGACCAACTAAGAGGTGTGGGTACTTTCTCCAAGATAGACCTTTGTTCGGGGCACCAGTAACTCCGAATCAAGGACGATGACATATCTAAAACTGACTTCCGTACCTGGTACGAACATTATGAATTCGTAGTGATGCCCTTTGGCTTCACTAATGCCCCGACAGCATTCATGGACCTCATGAACAGAATTTTCAAACCCTACCTGGACCAGTTTGTGGTGGTATTCATAGACGATATACTGATCTACTTGAAAACTTCATATGAGCATACCCACCATCTGAGGAGAGCTCTGAAAGTGTTAAGAAAGAATAATTTGTATGCTAAGTTTTCGAAGTGTGAATTCTGGTTGAATAAGGTGTCATTTTTGGGACACATAGTGTCTAACGAGGGAGTGTCTGTGGATCCCTAAAAGATAGAGGCTGTAACAAACTGGCTGAGACCTAAGAACCCAATGGAAGTGAGGAGTTTCTTGGGTTTGGAGGGGTACTATCGCAGGTTTATACAAAATTTCTCAAAGATCGCCACCCCGCTCACCAACTTGACAAGTAAGGTCACCAAGTATGAATGGACGAAGCAACATGAAGAAGCATTCCAAGAGTTTAAGAAAAGACTGACGAGTGTACCGATACTGGCCTTACCCACAGGCGACAAGGACTTCGTGGTGTATAACGATGCATCTAAGAGTTGGATGGGATGCATGCTAATGCAGGAGAACTGTGTTATAGCCTAAGCATTGCGACTACTGAAGACTCATGAATGGAACTACCCGACTCATGACCTAGAGTTAACGACCATGGTGTTCGCGCTTAAGATTTGGAGGCACTATTTGTACGGAGTACATTGTGAGGTTTTCACCGATCACTAGAACTTGAAATACTTCTTTTCACAAAAGGATCTAAACCTGAGGTAGACAAGGTGGTTAGAATTCCTAAAGGACTACGATGTCCACTTTCAGTATCATCCGGGAAAAGCGAACATAGTGGCTGATGCATTGAGTCGCCGACCATACCTGGCATTAAACTACTTGCTAGCGCTCCCTAATGAGTTGTGTGAGGAATTCCAGAAGTTAGAACTTAACATAATCACCCCGAGGGCCAAACCTATGCTTTGCGCCTTAGAAGCACAACCGACACTCATAGAGGAAATTTGAGTACCACAGGTTACGGACCCTCAACTCGAGCGAATCAGAGAGGAAATATTGAGGGGGAAGGCACCTGAGTTCGTAATTCATGAAGATGGCATCATACGGTTCCATAACCGGGTGTGTATTCCCACAGTAGAGGCACTTAAGAAGAAAATCCTAGATGAGTGCCACAATACTCCACACTCGGCGCACCCTAGGGGAAATAAACTATATAAGGACCTGAAGTAGATATTTTGGTGGAGTAACATGAAATAAGAAGTGGCTGAATATGTGGCGAAGTGCCTAACCTGTCAGAGGGTGAAAATCGAACACCAATGACCAGCGGGACTCTGACAACCCCTAGATGTCCCTGAGTGGAAATGGGATTTGGTGTCCATTGATTTTGTAGTAGGCTTGCCATTGACTCAACGAAAGAACAACGCAATTGGGGTTATAGTAGATAGACTTACAAAAACAGCACATTTTATAGCCATGGGGAATACTTGGACCCTGTACCAGTTAGCTCGAGCATAACTCAATGAGATAGTGCAATTACACAGGATACCAGTTCCATAGAGTCGAATCGGGACACCAGATTCTAGCCGGGTTTCTAGCAGAAGGTACAGGAGGCATTTGGGACGTTATTACGCTTTAATACTACCTTTCACCTAGTTATAGGCAAGCAGACTGAATGCACTATTCAGACACTGGAAGATATGTTAAGGGCTTGCGCCCCGGATTTTAAGAAAGCATGGGACGAACAGCTGGCGTTGATCGAGTTCTTGTACAACAACATTTACCACGTGAGTATTGGAATGGCCCCGTATGAGGCACTGTATGGGAGAAGGTACAAAACTCGGCTCTGTTGGCAAGAGATCAACGAAGCTCTGACTATTGGGCTGGAATTGATTCAAGCCACCACTAATAAGATAAAGGTGATCCAAGAACGAATGAGAGTCGTTCAAAGCCGCTAGAAAAAAGTTACACTGATCGAAGACGTAGGCCCCTTGAATTCTAAGTTGGAGATCAGGTGTTCCTTCGAGTTTCCCCAACCAAGGGAATCGCAAGATTTGGTATGACAGAGAAACTCAGCCCAAGGTACATCGAGCCGTACCTAATCATACAGAGAGTTTGGGAGGTGGCATATCAGTTGGAGTTACCCCCTAAACTTCCAAGGGTACACAATGTGTTCCATGTGTCACAGTTACGGAAGTACATTCCAAACCCCTCGCACATAATCGATCCTGATCCCATACAACTCTAGGAAGACCTGTCGTATGAGAAGCAACTAGTGCAGATCCTGGGCTGGCGAGAAAAGCACCTTTGCAGGAAGACAATGCCCTTAGTCAAGGTCCTCTGTGCCAATCACGAGATGTCGTAAGCAACTTGGGAACCAGAGCGGAAGTTGCGAGACAAATACCCTCACTTGTTCCTATGACCAGGTGCGTACAAGTTTCGAGGACGAAACTCCTTAACTAAGGTAGTGTGTAAAACTCGAGAAATTCATTTTCATAACGGTAGTGTGTCGTGGCCTAGTGAAGTTTTGATAGCGAAACTTTCTTAAGTGGGGTAGTATGTAAAACCCTGAAAATTTAAATTGGGGAATCATGTGACGTGGAAAAACCTTCATAATCCAAGTCAATCTAAATCTTTTCCTCCATGTGTTGTTTTTAAAAATTTACATTTACCTTATTTTATTAAAGCATGGATTGAAAGTTTCTTTCAAGTTATTTTTCCTTGATTTATTTATTTTCCAGTTCCTCATTATTTACCCTTCCTAGACCCAAATATTTCTTATCTATTTACAATACTTTTATTATTCACCCATTTGTTTTTAAATTTACCTCCCTAGATATAAACAACTAATTACCCAATTAGCTAAAAAAATTTGATCCAAGATCTTTCTTTCGTATTTATTCAAGGATTTTTTTTAAAAAAAAAGGGAAAGACCCCTCTTCCTACCCTAGCAGTCGGTTAGAGCTTTCTCTCCCCCTTTTTAATTTTTGCTTCTTTTCCCCCCAAAAAGAAAACCCCAGGGCAAACCTCCTCTCTCTCTCTCCCTCTCTCGCCACATCAGCCACTGCCTTGTGCTGCCGCGCCGCCGGCCAGTCACCATCCAAGCTGCACCCCCTTGCCGTCTTCTCTCTCTTTTGGTGGTAAGTGGGGTGCACCCCCCATGTATCCCATGCATACAAACCCCAAAAGATTGGATTTTTCTTATGTTTTATCATCAATTCATGGGTTTTGATTAGAGATTTCAAGTGTGAAATGTTTAATACAGGATTTTTATTATTTTTCATATTTAAACCTCCACGGGTGCGACGCTTAAATCTCTCCTCTCCCGAAATCGCATCAAGGTAAGTCTATGAGTGTTGTTTGATACTTGTTTAAATTAGAGATTTCAAATTTGATTCGACTTGGATTATGACGGAGTAGAAGCAGGGCTGTGGGAATCCCATGAGTTAGTTATGAGTGGGATTTTATGAAAAACTGAGCCAAGGGTAATTATTGGAATTGAAAAAAATGGACAGAACCTGCTGGGCTTAGAGTTTGTATATACACTGACTTTAAAAATTCGGCCAGGACAGAGCAGTAGACCAAAAATTGTGAAAATTCTAGGGCAGGTGCGTCAGGATTGCTGTGTAACCCAGGTTTTTAATTGAACAAATCGGAGTAGTATGACCCAAGTTATGGTCGAATTACCTGGGACGGTCTAGATCAGGACAGTTAGTGACACTGTGAAAAGAACTAGGAAAATAACCTAGTTCATGTCAGAATCTGATAAAGCCCTAAACATAAGAAGTGTAGAGGATGGATTGACCTTTCCATAATGAGTAAGAAATTAAAATTTTGACTTCGGGAGCAAAAGTTATAGGTTCTGGAAATTGGACCCAGATTATGGTTGAATCTAGATCTAGAGTTGGGCTTCGGTTGGGAGCCTTAGGCATGGGTAGAAATCTTATAAAAATGCTTATAAGTAGGACAGGGGCTAGGATTATGGCCCATGAAGTTTTGGACTGCGTGTAGGCGATGTTTTAGCCCATGTGCGAAGCACTAGGCCCAAACTAGTAACCGAGCCCGTAAATTTGTACGGATTCCAGGTAACAATCATGCCCTAACCCTTCCCTGAGTTGTTTGAAAAATTGTGTGTGCATTGGATATGGTAAGAATTGATTTGAATGTTGATTTAATGAAACTATGGCATGAGTCAACTAAACGTGATTGTGCAGTTGGAATTGCATGATTTTGCTATGACTATAGAGTTGGGTCTTCGAATGTTTATGCTGAAAAATGGAAGTTTGTGTATTGTGGGGATGCCCTTGGGAGATCGAGTTGAATATGAATGAACTATACATGTTAAATCAACCTTTAATTTGGAAAAGTATAATAGTGACTGCAATGGTTGATTATGGGTGAGACCGTGAACTAGTTATGTTGAGTGAAGGCCAATAACCTTTCCCGAGAAATAATGCATGCATGTGAGCGGCCACATGCCCTGGTGGGACGTGGGCTAGGTTAGTGGTAACCATCCATGATGATGGTAGGCCAAGAAATGGTAAATTGGTAACCGCCCTAGTTGGCGGTAGGCCAGGAATAAGTTAAGCGGTTGTGCTAAATCTAAGCGTAGCCCATGAGACCCAATGGGTTCCCTCACCTTTAAACCCGATTATTATAATTGGATCTTAAAGTGTATGTGTGTGCATCACTGAGAGCATGTAAGTATAGGCGGTTGCGTTAATGGCAAACAAATAATGCAGTCTTGTTGTTCCCCTACCCCTAAAATGATTTCAAAATGAATTTGTATGGGTAGTTTGACTGTTAGGGGTAATTGTTTACTGAGTGTATCTCACTTTTACAAAACGTTTTGTTTTCAGGTGAACTAGTTGTGCGTAGGGATGAGAGTTGCACCCGAACCCAAAAAATCGACCCCAAACCTGCCCCATTTATAGCGGGTATGGGTACGAAAACTTGTAAAAAAATGGGTATGGGTATTGCGTTTGAAAATGGATATGGGTATGGGTATGAATTCTTAAAACTCGCACCCTATTGTGTACCCGATTTGCAAATAAAAGGCGACCAAAATACGGTAAAATTCAAAAATAAATGTTTGGCATGAAACTCTAAGTGTATACTATTTATTTATTTAGAAATGAAAAATTAATTTTTTTTACATTTTTAACTTTCTTGAGTTTATCCGACATGAATTTTAGTAGCGTCGCTTGAAATTGCTAATCAAATATACCGTATATGCACATATGGGTTGAATATTGGTGACACTTTGCGCACTCTATATATACCCGAATAAAACCTGTAAATCGAAAAAACCCGATGGGTATGGGTATGGGTACAACCATCCAAAACCCGATGGGTATGAGTATGGGTATGGGTATGAGTATGGCTTTTGAAAATGGGTATGAGTGTGGGTATAGGTCAACCCGCCCCATGCACATCCCTAGTTGTGCATGGGATTGGGGGACCAAATGTAGAGCAAGGCCCCGAAGCTTAAGCTAAAGGTTACAACCTTAGTTGTTTAGAGAAAAGAGTTGTAATGAACAATTGTTTTAACTTAGTAGTTGTTCATTAGTATCTGAATCCTTTAAGTAGAAGTTTTATTGAAAAACCTTTGTATTAATTGTTATTTGATACGCAACCTAGTATTTTCAAGAAGAAAATACGGTGGTAACACCCCCAAATTAGGTTCCGTTGCCATGTGGGCTAGTGATTAGAAATAAAGAAAAGTAATTAGAAATTCGGGGTGTTACAGGCGGTGAGTTTTAGGAAAATTTACAAACCATGACACCTTTCAAAGCAGATCATACCGACGGGACAAATTGAAGTTGGTTCAAAAGGGTTTTGTAAAGACCCCAAGAAATTCCTAGTATAGGGACCCAACTGAACTCCTTGGTCTGGAACCGAGGTTCTAGATTCGGGAGTGAAGGTACGGTGATATGATCGAGTGCACCACGTCACTATTCGTCATCACTGACGGCCTCTACTAATTAGTACGGAAAATTAAAACTTAATCATACTAATATACATCCATGCAATCATATAAAGATATAAAATTTAGTCCATTACAAACAAAATTAATGTAGATAAGTTACAGCAGACATGAAGCTACTTAAAGAATACATCTTTGGTAATTTACTATCAAAATCATAAGAGATAAATAGAGTAGAAGAATAGGGAAAGATAGAGTTTTTGCGCTTAGGATAATCCACCTGATTCACCTAAGAACCCAGCAGAGTGATGTCTTTTTAATGGTTGTCCCAATTCTATATCTCCAAAGTGTGGATTATTTCTCTTCTCAATTTTGATGCTCTAATCGCTCTAGTAGTTTGCTGTATTTTGATGTCTCTAACTGATGCCTAGTCCATGCCTTTAATTCATGACCATTCAATCCCTCTAACCCATATGGGTAGCCCCTATTTATAGTGGTTAAGGATATAGTTTGAATCGGTTTTGAAATAGGAGAGCTAATCCTAATCCCATTAAGGTTGATCTAAACAGGTAAACTAGTTCAGCAAGGATTATGACTAATTAGTCTCAGTAAACTAATCAACCTAGAATTATTGTTAATTAATCCTATTTATGTAGAAAAGGACTCAGATAAAGGGAGCCCGACTAGGTTTCCATATAGAGGACCCAACTTAGCTCTTCGGATTAGGAACTCACTCAGGTTCTTAGACTGGTTGGTAGACAGCCCAATTATTTTGGCCTTAACTTTCACGTTCAACATCCATTTTTAGTGATTCTTTTTTTCCTTTAAATATTGTTGAGTCTACTTTCTAGTAAAACTAATTTCATAATCTTTAGATAAGTGTAGGACAAGATATAAGCAAAATAGTGAACAAGTGTCATTGTCAGTGCACGTCCAAAAATCCAACTTATATCTTTTCCATTACGTATTGGACTTTATTGCATAATATGTCATTAGAAAGCTTACTAAATGAATAGTATTGATACCTAGACTTAATAATCTCGTACTTCCTAGAATGGGTCTCAATTGGACGCCGACCATTGTCAATTTGGGCCTATTGGGCTTTTTGGGATGTGTTAACCTTTTAGACTCGAATTCAAGGATTGCTCCGCCGGGTCCCAAGCATATAAGTTATGGCATAATTTTTTTCATTGGGCAATTAAAAATAAGATTCCATTTTTAGGCGCCTACACATGATCATGTGGATTACATCAAACCACTTTTGAAAGTTGAAGGTACCGTGCATAATTTTTAGTTCGTTCGATTTATTTTACTTGTTTTCACAATAAAATATATGAA
The DNA here is from genome assembly GCA_017589665.1 of Selenicereus undatus. Classification (NCBI taxonomy): domain Eukaryota; kingdom Viridiplantae; phylum Streptophyta; class Magnoliopsida; order Caryophyllales; family Cactaceae; genus Selenicereus; species Selenicereus undatus. The sequence continues at coordinate 68,308,453 of JACYFF010003369.1, forward strand.
TAAAGGTATAATGAAAGTTTACTATTGACTAATTTTGTCTCATAATATATAAAATATGTTAAATTGATTACAAATAAGGGTTAAAATAGCAAAATTTGCAAGATACTGCAATATAATATATTAGTTAATGCAATTACCTACGTCTCCAAAAGAACATAGTAACAAAATTGGGTTTTCAATCGCAGTATCGAATACGCTCTATTATGAAATCAAATCACATATTGATATGCACACCATTGTACCCCTACTGATGGAGTAAGATAGAACCTGAACCAAGAAAATCATAAAAGTAATTTAAATTGAGGATTGTATATGACTAATTAAATTTCAATTAATTTTTTTTTTAAATGATAGAATTTCATGAGCAAGTACATATGGTAAAAGCAACGAATACACATTCTATCAGGCAAAAGATCAAACAACAAGCAAGTACAAACTAAAAATAAGTTGTAGGCAAAGTTGAAGCCCCAAACATGAAGAATTTGAAGATCTATGGTAGAAAACTTAGGGATCCAAATACAATGCAATTACAAGTAGATTCCAAATTTGAATCAAAATCATATTGAATCAATTCTTACCTTTACATGAAGCTTTCTCACACAAAAAAATAGTATAGTTTCTGGAGACTTGCTTCAATTATGATTGTCAAACTAAAGTGTCACATTTGAATCACCACTAATGAGCAAGTACACAATAAAGGGGAGAAATCACCATGGTCTAGTAGGAACTTTAGACATCACATTATTACAGGCCAGGATCAATGAGCTTAATGCCTTTTATTTCAATTCGAGGCTCCAAATTGAGACTTAAGTATTCTCCTCATTATTGCTTCAACACATAGTAGATCCTATGTTGGATCACCATTTATCCCATTCTTTCTATTGATCTTTCACCATAATGCACAAAGAGGGCTAATACAAGAAGAAGAAAACAATTAAAGACAAGAAAGAAGATTAAATCCTAATCCTAAACATGAAAGATATGCCATACAATAAGGGATCTAGAAGGCGTATGAGAAAGTGTGTGTGTGAGAGAGAAAGGACACATAAGAGGCAAATTAGCTAGGCCATTGATTTCTTTTGTTGCAAAAGCATGAAAACTATTTATTAAGATCCTCAAATGGAATTGTCAATCTTTATATTTTTTTCTTTTCAAAAAAAGGAATATTCGCTTGCTCCGTTCACATTCGCAATAGATCAAATACTACGGCTTCCCCGTAGCAATGCAACAAGATTTAACTTCGTATGTCCTACACTTGCTTTAGCCGTGACAAAAATACTGTGAGTATTGGGTAAATATCTTGGTCTTTTAGACTTGAAATTAATTACAAATTCTTAAATGCTTATATTTGCAACAACGAATATTGTTTTAAAAATGTTTTTATCCTTGTCAAAAAAAATCTTCATCAACAAGTCATTTTGAGAACTCCTTTTCTTACACAAACATATCCCTTTACTGTTGATTACTTGAGTCTATAAGGAGTCTATTCAAACATTTTTTAAATGAAATTTGAATTTGCTTCTCTAATGAAAAATATAGATATTTCAATTTTTCAATGAACCTATAGTTCTAGGGCCATCTCTATTAAAGAAAAGAAAATAACTTTTCTTTGAATAGAGATTAACCAGACAAATGTAGAAGAACAACTAGCCATCCCTATTATCCAACAAGAAATTCAAATAGTTTGAAATTTATTGGAATATTATATATGTGCTAATATTTCAAAAGTACACTGAATCATTCAAACTTTTCAATGAAATTTCTTTTTCTTTTGCATTTGAAATTTCATGGATAGTTTGTTGGAATTTCAAGTACCATAGATATCTAGAAGGTGCATTCATCACCATCATCCGAGAACTTAAATTCAAATTGTGGTAGAAATTTAATTTTACTGAAAGATGCCATATCAATCAAGTTTAGAGGTATTTCGAAACCAGTATTGCTTAACCATCAACACCAGACAAAAAGGAAGAAAAGCAATCTTATAATCCGTCCAAGAATTCCAACAAGGAAGCAACACTCAAGCATTTCACGAAATGGCTAAAAGAACAACCTAGCAATAATGAGGAAGGCTACTTCATAATCTCATTCAAATCCCACTCGGGGGACAATGTTCTTAGATCCCTATAAGCCACAGTAAAAAAATAACCCAATATATCTATATATAGACACTAAAGGAGCTCATGGGAAAACCCACCTCAAGTCACTCAAGGAATTGGTGTAGGATCCCATTCAAAAGCATTGAAAGGCACTTAGTATTAGACAAAATTATTGAAACACTACAACTCAACTACCCTGCCAAGTAAAAATGAGTAAGTTATTACATGCTCTATCTTTCAAAGATACCCGAATAATTTTACTAACAATGATGTCTGTTTGATGAGAAAAATTGGAATGAAATGGAATCAGGACTTGAATTCTGGGGGGTTAGGTATGGAACTTGAATCTTGAACTCAATTGTTTTGTGAAAATTGGAATAGAATCAAGTTCCAGTCATAGCTGTTTGGTGAGTAATTATGGACTTGAATCAAACCTGTTTTTATTATTGAAATATTATATGTAATTGTAAATTATTTTTTAAATTTGTGTTATTTTTACTTTGTTAAAGTGAAGTTTAAGCACTATATTTCCTAATCATTTGACATTTGTATTTCATTATATTTATTTGTAATTAATTATTTTTTATTTGTTTAATAGTTAATCATCATTTTATAATTTGTAATGTTTCTCTCTGCAAAAGCAAAAAAACAGATATTTAACCCAGAAACAAAAACCAAAAATTCCCAAAAAAATTACAGAAAAAATAAATAAATCTCTACCCTCAGTTTCATTTCAAACGGCCCGCTTCATGTTCAAGATATTGGCCTCTCCTCTCTCTCTCTCTCTCTAGGTTTATGGCATTGGCCTGTCCTCTCTTTCTTTCCTCCCTCTCTCTCTCTCTAGGTTTATGGGTTAGTGAAAATAGAAATGAAAATGGAATGGGAATTGAGAAAAATATCATGGCTTACAAATAAAAAACAATTTGTTTTCTTTTATTTTTTTAGAATATAATGTTCATCCCTCAGAGTTGGAGATTTGATATCCCTTATAAGTAAGGAGGTTCAAATTCCTTGGATTTGGGAGGAACTTGATACCTAAGGGTATCAAGTTCCTTTCCTTGAAAACTCTCACCAAACAATAAGGAAATGAACTTGAACCCTCAGGTTTCAAGTTCCATTCCTTTTTCACTCACCAAATAGCCTCTAAAATGATGTAATAATTTAACCCTTACTAGTCAAATGTTTCAAATAATTTTACTATTCAATTTACTTTTTAACATAAATAACGATTTCAAAATTGTATTGAGAAGTACCCTTCAATCTGTATTTTATCTAGTACTAGACTACTAGTATTCTCATCTAAGTGAAAAATACACACTTATAAGTCATGTCATGTGTCAAACACTATTTGTAGAGTTGGAAAAAGCCGACCCGACACAATTACTGATCTGAACCCAACGCAAATTTAAGTAGGTTTGGGCGTAAAGTTTGAACCCTTTTAGTTGAATGGGTTGACATGATAAATCCGTTTAATTAATTGGGTTAGGTTCAGGTTGAGAATCTTGATACTAAAAAAAACCTATTTAGATCAACCCATCTACTGTTTATTTATCATTTATCGTTTATTGTTTACATTTTCGTGGGAATTAGACTTTATGGTCTCTTTTATGGACTTATTCATTGTTGACTTGCTGGTTAAGTTATTAAGAATTTCAAACAATTTGACTTTACTTGTTGTCTTTTAAAGCTTGACTTGGACATGATTTTTAACATAAACAGTTGGTTCTTGTATGAACTTTCTAAGCTATAAAATTATGTTGATGCTGATTGTTTTACTGGAATAGGCACCAAATATGCTGGAGTCGGTAAGTTAGCCCTATGTAAGTGTACTTTTGAAATCAGCTATGCGTTAAGAGGTTAGAAAATATGTAATTTGTTTGGTAAATCAACTTTGGGTTAAAATTTGTGCTGCAATTAAACGGGTTGGTGGGTAAATCGGTAACCTGAACCTTACCCGTTTTACCTGTTTATATAAACGGTGAGGTTCAGGTCAATCCGTTTTTTAAGCGGTTTGGGTTGAACTTTTTTAATCTGTTTATTAAGCAAATCGGATTCAAGTTCAAAATTTTTTAATCCGCTTAAATTAGACACTAATACGAATTCAATTCTGATCCCAATTTGACACATTATCCAGCTCTAGTCTATTTGTACACAAATAACACAATTGAAGTTTTTCGGACCCGTTCCTGATTTTCGTAACCAGAATCACAGTTGTTTGACCAAAACCGGTTCGATACTTCGAATCGAGCAGTGAAAAGTCTTTCATTCCTTGTCCTCCCCGTTCCCCATCGCCTCAAGAGAGAGAGAGAGAGAGGGTTAGAGAGGACGCCGTAGCAGAGCTCCACAAAAATGGCGAGACAAGCCAGCAGACTGGCGTCAACATTATCCTCCAAGATATTCTCTCGCAAACCCTCGATTTCGCCGACGTTATCAACGGTTCAATCCCAATCTCAAAGCAGGCAGTTTGGGTCGTCCTCGAACCCGCCGCCGGCTGTCTTCGTCGACAAGAACACCCGTGTCATATGTCAAGGTATCACCGGGAAAAATGGCACCTTCCACACCGAACAAGCAATCGAATACGGCACCAAAATGGTACTCTTCCACCCCCTCCTCAAGTTATATCTCCGCTTTGATTGCAAATTTGAGCTTAATTCTATTCGTTAAGATCTGATTCTGTTTTTCTTATGATGTGTCCTGGTGGTTTGAGTTTTTACTTCTTGTGATTTGAGGTTTCATCTCAAAGTTTCAATGTCAGTGATCGCTACTGTTGGGATGTGCTAATCTATGATTTACGCTGTTGTTCTTATGTTTTTGGTCATATCTATGAAACTTGAGAGATTTTGAAGCGGATCCTTTGCGTTTTTGGGATTGTGACACTTTCTGTGTTGGCTATTCTTCCTACATGACTAATGTGATCCATTGTTGAGAGCATCATATAAGTTTTAGGGCAGTTGAAAATGTAGCTGTGAAGGAAGAGTATCATAGCTTCGCACTGTATAGCGTTGAGTATAAATCTGAATGTGAGATAAGATTAAGGAGAGGCATAAGTAAGTTTTCACACTTGCGGGTGTGGGAGGAAAAGACTTTTTATGGAGCTTGTTAATTAAGATATAATGTGATGTGCTAAGAAATCGCTTCTTTAATTTTGTGGGACGTCATGGCAGGGGTACTAATTTGCTGATGCCGGGCATGATGGCCGATGGGATGGGATGGGATGGGATGAGATGGGATGAGTTGTGGTGTGGGACACATAATTTTCTGGTACAAGCCCTTCAGCTTGTGGTAACAAATAGGGTATGTGGCCAAGCAATGGTACTGTTGCTTTCTTGATGATTTTTGTTTTCATTCTGCTCCTTCAAGCACATCATAGTTTGAAGAGTAGCAATTGCTTTGGGTGGTTACCTTCACTACTACACTTTTATAGTTGTACTGTTATCCCTTATTTTTAGTTTCCCACAACTGTTCTTGGCTTCTCATACAATGCAGAATGTTGGCTTGGTTCTTGTGAGCCTTAATGGAGAGGCACTTGATTCTCAGTTCATTATTGGTTTTATAGTTGTTGGTGTGTTTCTTAGCTGCTTCTGAGTTAGATGACTAAGGTGAGTGACTGAGTGATATAGTTGACAGTCCTCTTTGTTTGATGTTTACAAACATCAACTGAACTGTGTCAAAATTGCGTGAAAATCTTCAACACTATTGCCCTTTCTATATACACTTAGCTCTAGTATTGATTTAAAGGAGCTTAGATTTTTTCTTTTCAAAAAAAAAAACTTGTTAGAGATTATTATGGCTTTACCAGTTATTTTTCTTATTTAGGTTGGTGGTGTGACACCAAAGAAGGGTGGTGCTGAGCATTTGGGGCTCCCAGTATTCAATACGGTCACTGAAGCGAAAGCTGAAACAAAGGCCAATGCGTCTGTGATATATGTCCCTCCACCTTTTGCCGCTAAGGCAATCATGGAAGCAATGGAAGCTGAATTAGATCTTGTTGTGTGCATCACTGAAGGAATTCCTCAGCAGGATATGGTAAATCATTTCATTGTTTTTACCAAGTATATTGTTTTATAACATAGATCTTAACTTGGTCATTTAGTTTGTGATTTATTTCATATTTTCTTTTGACCTTTTCTTGCTTGATTTACTTCCTGAAATATGTGCGTGTCAATATCTTTGTTGCTTATTGTCTTGCACTTCCTCCATTGACCCTAGACAATGAGAATTGAGTTCACTGAATCTTTTACCCCTGCACCTGTGACATGTATTACAGTGTTGCTCTACTTCAAACCAAATATAACCAAAGTCCCAGAATCTTCTTTTTTTTTGGGGGGGGGGTTCTTTCGTGTGAGTTGTACCCTTAGCTTGCTAACTGAAAGAGTTAGCATTTGTCTACTGCCCAGTGCGCAGTGTGCCCGAAGCCCACCCTCTTGCGTCTTGGAATGGGTCAAGCTCAGCCCATTCTTAAAGCCGCACTTTTTTGGGCTTTTCTGGGCTTCAGACCGAGGCCCAAAGCCTACAAAGCCTGCGCTTTATAGATCATAACTTTAAGGGGCCTCGACCTCTCTTTTTGTTTGTGGAAGTTTTTCAATCAAGATGTTACTAGAAGTATACAAAGCATATTGCAACTACTGAACATGAGTATGGAGCTAGAAACCCTAACCATGGTGACAACAATCTAGTAAATGCTTTGGTCTTCCGTCTTCTTTCAGACTTGCTTCTTCATCGTTCTCCTTAGTTATTGGACAACCATGAAAGGTTTTTCTTTGTTTCCTTTTGTTTTTTTGCAGCTTCAAGGAGGTCAGAAATGTTGTCTCCTCCAATGCTACAATGGTGCCGAGCCCTTACTTTTTTTTGTGCTTCTTAATCTTTCTCCTTTTCTCTCTCTCTCTCACACTCTCTCTCTCTCTCTCTCTCTCTCTTCCTCCCATGGTGGCAACATGTGTTATGTTTTTGGGGTTCAATTTATAGTAATCTAATTGAGCTGTGTTTAATGCTTTATTTATATTTTGTTATGTTTAATTGATTCTCCTTTTTTTCCGGTGAAAATCATTTATTTGATGCCATTATCTAGCTGATTTTAGAAGAAATATGGTTTTGGAATGGTTTTCAAGCATTTATTTAGTAAAGTGCGCCTTTCGTCTAAAAAGGCCGCGCATTCGCCTTGAAGCCCACGCCCGGAGCCCTAGGACCCTTTGCGCTTTTTTGCGCCTGAGGCTTTTTTAATCTTTGGTGTAGAGCATAGTTACCGGATTCTCTCAACCCCCCAGCATACCGTGAACCGATTTAGGCGATCCAAAGCATGATACTTTAGCTTACTAATTCCCCAAATCAGGCGAATTCAGTGAGCCCATCTCGTATCTCAATGGTATTGCATATTTTTGTGATTCATAGGCCACATTTTGAAGAGAATGAAAGGATTTTTGAGGTTGCCATGAATGAGCAAGTTTTTTACAGAGCAAAATGAGAACAAGAGAGAGTGAGAAAGAGAAATAAGGATTAATCTGATAATGTTGCCCCATGGGGGGGGGGAGAGGTAAGAGAGAGAATCTTCATTATTAAATCATTTTATGAGTCTCTACGATATGTGAAGTTTTGAATTGGAGGACTAGATGTACTAATGACATCCTCGTGTACTGGATTGTCCACTAGGCGACGAATCACGTACCTGAATCCGTCCCTCGTACCGGAGCGTACTACGTTCCAGGCAACTATGATGTAGAGAAAAGGAGTGGGGTTGTCTAAGATATATTAGCTTCATGTATGCACTCATCTATCCCCCTACTTCTAATATATGTGTCACAGCTTCATTGTGATTCAAGAAAACTGGAAATGGTGCCGCCCCCCCCCCCCCCCCTTTTCTTTTAATGGTATGTGGGTGTGGACAGCTGCATAGGGGATTTTAAATACTCCCTTTTTTACAGGAATTGGGTGTACCAATTCTTTCTTACCCCACCCCTGAGAAACTCTTCGTCTACATTAACTGATACTTTTTTCCTTTATTTTCTCAAATGTGCAACTTGCATGGAATGGATTTCTGTAATAGGCCAATGTGTGTGATATCTTTTTTGTGGATGTTATGATATTACAGTTCATGAATTGTTGGAGATCTGTCTTCTGCACTTAATAGGTTTACTGTGTGTGATTCTGATTCCAGGTTCGTGTGAAAGCTGCCTTAAATAGTCAATCCAAAACCAGACTAATTGGTCCAAATTGCCCTGGCATCATCAAACCTGGAGAATGCAAGATAGGTATTATGCCAGGATATATCCACAAGCCAGGTCGTATTGGAATTGTTTCCCGTTCTGGCACATTGACCTATGAAGCGGTAAGAATTTATTTTTATTTGCTGTATATTTACGCCTATTGCATGGTGGTTTGCGATATGATCTCTGAAACTCCAGCTTCTCCTGAAACTGCACTTAGGGTGCTGGAAGCCTAATCATGCTTATGCTTGTACTCTTCCCAGAGATTCCCCATCCATCCACCCTCTACCTTGCTTGTCTAGTTTTGTCTGTAACTCTATTCGGGTTCATTTCAAAGTCCTTTAACATGAACATTACATGAATAACCCATCAATAAGTATTAGTTAAAAAGAAAGAATTTCACCATATCTCCTTTGCATTGGAGGTTTGGTTGTCCTTGTGCTCCATAAATGAGGGAACTGTATTGTATTCGTTAATCCTGACATTTGAGACGCTATTGCATCAAACTATTTGCCTATTGTTGTCTGTAATTTAAAATAATCCGCTCTCCTACTTTATGGTATTTGCCCAAGGCAGGTTAGTGGTTTGGTTGCCGATGTGCATTAGAATTTCAGCTCAGAGTTGCAAACACCCCCCCTCCCCACAAAAAAACCCCAAAAAGTGCATTCTTGCTTTCCTCCTATGTTGTCTCGCCACCTTTGCTTAAGCTATGTGTTGCATTTGTTGCCCTTGAATCTTGTCATAATGTGATCATCAACCATGTCTATACTGCATAGTAGGCTTGACAAAAACTAACCCGACACGAATCCGCCCGAAAATTTAGGTTTTGAACACGATTTTTTTTACTCAAACTCGAAATAAACTGAACTCAAAAAACTCACAAATTAACGGGTCAAATACGACCCGAACCCGGACCTGCCCACTTGACTCGAATATCATCTCCTTATTTTTTATTTTTCTTTAATTTATCTCTCTTAACTATAATAGTTATTATTATATCGAATCGTTTAGAGAGACATTATACAATTATCGCATCTTTTGCAAATTAAACAATAGTTCCCTTTCTTTCTTGACTTCATTCTTATAAAATAACGTCATACGCAACTTGTAAATGGAGCAACTTTAAAAATGGACATGAAATAGTGTGAAATAACTATATAGCATTAAGAAAATTAATTTAGAGTAAGACAAATATTAAAAATGCATACGTCGTACCGTTATATTTTTAGTGAAATGAATATGTCTCATCATGTTTTGAATAATGTTCTGTAGTGATCTAAAATTTTGATGTTGCTGATAATTGTTATATCTTGTGCTTCTTCAATATCCTTTCATTTAGTTCTCATTCTAATTTCTCGCAAATTATGATGTTAGTGTTTGCCAATGGGTCGACCTCTGTTGGTGGTAGGATTGACCCACTAATAAAGTGCAGATGATTAGATAATGTTAAGTTAGTAGTTAACGAAACTATCAAATTATTAAATAGGTTATGAGCGGGCCGGACTCCTCCAACTAGCTAAAATGTTTTATATGGGCTAACTTATAAATGACCCAACCTGTTATTAACCTTGTTTTGATATATGGGTGGACCCGCCCAACCCAAAGCGGACTCAACCCTTTGCCCATTTGTGCATGACGTTCATATTTCGATGAAAAGTTTGAATATTTTTAATATTCTTTTAAGAAATTACAATTACAATGTTTTTTTTATCAAATATATGAACAATTTTAAGTAATAAATATGTTCCATTTTTAATTTTGACGAAAGAGTATCCTAAACCCGTTGGTTTCACCTGAAACCCGCAAAACCGAAATACGTCCGCCTGTATTTTACCTGAACCCGAATACGCGTGACCGGTATTTAACTCGCCCTCCCAAATTGACAGGTCTACTGCAAAGAAAAGGAAACTGGGCGGCTAATTTGTTCACCATTGGGGACACTCTCTTACAAGTTACAAGCAATTAAGCATGGTTCAATCCTATTAACGTAGAATTAATCGTTTACTATATGTAGGAATCCTTGAGGGAAGCAGCTGGCTAAAACCATCACCAGTGAATACCTAGATGGAGAGCATGGTTTTATATATATATGTAAAGGCTACAATCTGTTTACGTGTTTGTTAGAATAGCTGCCATTATTTCTACAACTTTTATTATGTGACATGGCCCAAAAAATATTGCATCTTTCAGATTGCCCTGTTGCTAAGAATGAATAATGCTTATGTTTGCTCCAAGCTGCGTCTTTTTTTTTTATAGCTTTTGGCTTTCAGATCTAAGAAATTGCTGATAATGGAATTTCGGAAATTTATATTTTGAGATCGCTATACTTGCTATCTGTCTGCCTTTGGTACTCGTGATCCGGTGTTACATGTAGCTGGAAGTGGAAGTGCTTTTATGTGTAATCTCCTAATGCTATGGTATCCTCGTTCAGGTCTTCCAAACTACTGCTGTTGGACTTGGCCAATCCACCTGTGTAGGAATTGGTGGGGACCCTTTCAATGGAACAAATTTCGTTGATTGTATCGACAAGTTCATTGCTGATCCTCAAACAGAAGGTAACGGCCTTCAATGGCGCTCTTCTCCTCACCCTCCCCCCCCCCCCAGAAAAAAGGAAAAGGTATATACTGCTCTCTTTGTTACGTGGACTTGGCCATGGCCATGTTTAAGTCTCAAGTGTCCGACACAGGTCTCGTGTCGGGCTCAGCAATTTTCTGAAAAGTTTTGTATATTTTTGGTTAAAATGAAGGGTCGAAGTGGGCATAGTGTCAAGTGTCCGACATGGGTATTTGAGGTAAAATGAAGTGTCTGAGTAACATAGGGGCTCTTAAATGATACATTTTCCGGAAGTTCTAAGATTCCTAAGTTCAATTTACGAGATCCATTGGTCATGCTTGATTGGTCATATTGCTTTATTGGCATTTTTTTTTTCAGGATCCAGGTTATTGATTTTCTTATTCTCCATCTATAAGTATCGGGTCAATGAAAGTCTCTTTGAACTTTCTGATACTAGTTCTTTACGACATTGAACCATATTGCTCTCTATGTGTTTACATGGAAATCTTAGAAACAGGCACTTGAACCTTCACAAGGGTTGCCTGAGAGTCAAGAAAAAATTATATTGACTCAGACTTGTTAGTGGGTGACAGGCATTTGATTAAATTTGGAAGTGAAAATATTGGTCTTTTGGCCGTAGACCGTACTGTCCTCTGAGGAAAAAAGAGTTTACTTTCCAATTTTTGAAGTAGAATGTGCCACAGCCTCCCAACTGCTACGTAGTTTCCAGGCTTCCATGATATCCTTGATTTCTCCTCTTCTGTCTGTAGTGCTTTCAGCCCCATCTTGACCAAAAAGTGATCACCATCAGTCTCCATATGACTGTTTTTGAACTATGAAATGCATGCCTCCTATAGATGATAGACATTATGCTTGTGGAAGTAAATCCTCTGATTAGTAGGGTCATTCCAGGAGTCCAGGATATACTAAGCATGCTGAAGTCCATGATATCATTTCAACACACTGAAACCTGATATAATCCATCAGCATGCAGTTCCACTGCTAACAGGATTCATGGCATGAATGGTCTTATAGCAAATGGCATGAATGGTCTTACACTAAGCACACTGAAGTCCATGACATTATTTCAACACACTGAAAACTGATATAATTTCTTATCAAAAAAAAAAAGAAAACTGATATAATCCATCAGCATCCCAGTTCCACTGCTAAAAGCATTGATGGCATGAATGGTCTTATAACAAATTGCATTTATCAAGAAACCAGTTTCTTGCCCTCTTGTTAGTGCTGTAGTTGTGCATTCTGACCTAATGTTTTTCTTGCCATATACATGACAGGTATCATTCTTATTGGTGAAATAGGGGGCACTGCAGAAGAGGATGCTGCTGCTCTTATAAAGGTAAGCCAACATAGCTTCCTGCACACGTGTCGTAGGAAAACCCACGCCATTGTGTTAGTTGAACTCTGATCACCTCTCTATGGTGTAACTGATGAAGGATTGATTCCCCCTTGCTCCGAGTGCTGTGTGCTTGGCACCACTAGCCTGTGTGGTTATGGAATTGGTTTAAGAGCCCTTCCCCTTCCTCCCTCCTTTAATTAAACAATGTTCCATCCCAAATATGATGAATGTGTGCATTGCAGTGAAATTTTAGAATATCCTTCGCTTTTAGCTATCTAAGTTGAAAACAACTGTGAAAACCGAAGTGCTGTGGAAAAAATCAGAAGTGGGTTATATTGTTCTAGGGGCATTCCAAATTTCAGCACTGGCATTCTTTTTGGGAAGTAGGCTGTATTGTTTTTGGGATGCTGAACTCCTCTTCGAACCCACCCCCCGCGGCCCCGTTTTTTAATTTATTCTTTTGGGGGTGGGGGTGGGGGTGTTGCCTGGTCAATTTTGTCTCATGGTGTCTGACTTGTTTGATTGCAACAGGAAAGTGGAACTGACAAGCCTGTTGTCGCTTTCATCGCTGGTCTAACAGCACCACCTGGCCGACGAATGGGTCATGCTGGAGGTAGTGCATTTATGTCTCATACCAACTTCTATGTACTTGTCTGATCTCCTGCTTGTTGCAACTGCCTGACCTACGTTGCTGTGTTTTACCGCTCTTGCATCTTATTTACTCCCCTGACATGAGATTGTTTCATCTGCAGTATCAAATTTGTGGATTGGCAATTAGATTGGTTGGATTTGGGTTGACCCCCTTTAAGATTTAAAAATCATGTCGTGTCAATCTTTTTGTTTTAAAAGAGGATAAAATGCATCAAATGTTGGTCAAAATCCGGCCATGTGGCCATGTCATCTCAAATTTATGTCTCTTCATGCTTGGTGGGATTCATATCATGTCAACCCTTGGTGGCTGCTCTGGCTGTCTTTTCCGTGATGGCACCATTTGCAGAGTTCATATTCCATGACCCCTAATCGTTTGATTATGGGCATGGAACAGGGGCGCCTGAAATGCGTGCGCCATGTCATTCACCAAGCATGGCCCGTAATGTGCTTCCTCCTCTGACCATCACCCTCCCCCTTCCCCACGTTGCAGTCATAGGCACCCTCCCTCTATGTTATTCGGACTCAACCATACCCATGTTGAAGTGTCAAGTGTCCGATACGGGTGTCATATCATACAAGGCAATTTTTTGAGAGATTTTGTACATTTTTGGTTTAAAACGAAGGGCGGAATGTCTGTACCCATGTCCAAGGGTCGAGTGTTCAACATGGGTAGTTCAGGAAAAATGAAGAGTCCAAGTAACACAGCCCTTCCTAACCCCTGCCTGCCTAGGCTCAGGTGAAGGCCACTGCTGAGGATGCTGCTCCCCCTTCCCCGAAAAATATTGCACACACAGATGCACACAAAACACCCAATTTCATTCTCTGCTGGCCTAAACTTGTCCACCACCATCTTCCCCTGCCATCAGCGGGGGTAGTTGGCCGGAGACCCTACCTGCTGGCCTTCTTTTACAACCCCACCCTACCACCATCTTGCCCCAGTCTGGGGCCCAGACCATCAAAGCGAACCAAAAAATTAAGGCCTTAGTTGTTGCCTTTTCCATTACTCTAATCAGGGCCTCCAGCGCTTCCGGAGACAATTCTGGCATGGCGAAGAGAAAGAAATGGGTCATCAGCGATGACAGGCGGAGGATGGGAGGGACGTTTGGATAGAATGAACTATGAAGGACCTTAAAACATTACTTAATGACCATGATTGCTTGTTTCCGTTAGATTAGCTTTTCGGCTATGAACTCTGCATCTTCTTGAATTTGTGCACTGCAGCCATTGTCTCAGGAGGGAAGGGTACAGCGCAGGACAAGATCAAGACCCTCAGGGATGCGGGAGCAACAGTAGTGGAGTCTCCAGCGAAGATCGGAGTTGCCATGCTGGATGTCTTCAAACAGAGGGGTCTACTAAATTAATTTCGAAGCATCTCCCATTAATTTTCCCCGTTGATTTTCTCCCCTTGGTACAGTTGTGGCAGGCATAAATTAGTAGAACCCTAATGATTCATCAAAGACGGCAACATTTGCTTCAAAAAATAGCCCCCACTTTTTCCATAAGGATTTCAATGTGGGGCGAAAGGATCTGATATATTTTTGGATCGTTAAGTTTTGACAGTCGTCAATGAGCTTGATGATCATGAGTTGGGCTACTGCAAAAAAATTGAAGAGAAGAAAAATTGTCTGAATGACTTGACGGCCATTGTTTGTTGTAGGATTTGCGTCGGAATCACAACAATTTACAGTTGAAAATTTGAATACTGGCAGTGTATGCCACCCGTGACTCGATGGTTCTCAATCCCACTTCCCATCGCCCAATGCTTAACCCAATTAATACGCTCGTTTGCCTGCCCGTTATTTCACTCATCTGTTCACCCGGTGGCCCTATTTAACTATTATTAATGTCTCTGACTCTCTTCCCTCTGTAAAACATGCTTACAGTGAAAACAAATGTACGTCGAAAAACATTTCATAAAGAAAAAGGTCGACTTGGACGATTGAAGGGGTTGAGCTTGAGCATGATAGAAAACCATGAAAATAGTGTTGAAAGGAAACAAGGGGGTCTCATTGAAAGATGACTCTTTTCACTTTCATGCTTTGATTCTCTAATGTAGGACATTTAGGACTTGTTCTTTTTTTAAGTAAATTGGAATGGATAAAATGGTAAAGTAATTTGAGGTAGATTGAAATAAGTCGAGATGGGTTGAAGTGGGCCGATTTGTTTTTATGCTATAAGTTGAACTTTGTTAAAATAGTAAAAGTATGTTGAAGTGGGTTGAAGTAAGCTGAGATTGATATTTTAGAATTGACCTACGAAAAGAACAGGGTCTTA
This sequence comes from Selenicereus undatus, assembly GCA_017589665.1. Lineage (NCBI taxonomy): Eukaryota > Viridiplantae > Streptophyta > Magnoliopsida > Caryophyllales > Cactaceae > Selenicereus > Selenicereus undatus. Next base: position 68,323,590 of record JACYFF010003369.1, read on the forward strand.
GAGAGAATATTTTAAGAAAAAGAGGAATATGTCATTGGTCTTTTTTTGAGGAAAAGCCGAAAAGGCAAATAATTGTCATTAAAGATTTCCCAAAAAGTACAAGAGTGAGTAATACAAAATAGACTAGCAAATCAACTCACTGCACTCTACAACAAAGCATCAGCTTTAACACAGCACAGGTATTGGATGTGCAGCACAATTTGTTCACATGTCCTATGCTCACCTTGGAATTTCCTAATGTTCCTCTTTCGCCAAACTATCATTGGTCCTTGGATCCTGAATTATTTGAGATTGTTTGGTTGATAAGAAATTTTAAATTGCAAATAGATTAATAGAACTTATGCTGTGAAATGACCATTATGTCAAAAATTGGTGCAAATTGTTTGGATATTGGGATGTGAAAAGAAAATTCTAAAATTGAAAAATGGGTTAATCAAAATGGTTTCTCCGAAAAATTAATTGGATTAATGGAACTAAAAAAATGATGTTTTTGTTTTTGTTTCTGATTGGCCAGTTCAAAAATAATCCGGCTAACCAAATTGAATATTTATTTGTCTTTTTTAAATAATATAAGGTCAATTTTCTAGGGAACTTTGTTTCGCTCTTTGTGTTTTAAATCTCCTTATGAAGAATTTTATTTGTAAAAGTTTAACGGCATCCAAATTGAGAAACCAAACTAGCCCAAAATTAGCTTTTTTTTGATTGGGGGGGCGGGGGGGAGTTGGTTTTAGAATTTCGTTGAAACTAAAAATCGGTAGATTGGTTTCATAGGCCCCAGCTTAATATGTCTATTGCATTCATCTTAGCCGCAACAATAAGACTTTTTCTTCCCGCTATCACTGTTCATTATTGCCAAAATTTGGGTGAAATTGCTCAAATTGAAGAATGTTGAAGGATATAAAACATCTGCGACGGAAAGTGTGAAATGAAGCTCAAACATTAACATTGTTTAGTTGGGGAAAAGTATCAAACGGCAATGAAATCGGCCATGACATCTTTAGTATTTGGTGACATCCTTTTTTTTGGGGGTTCGTAGAAGCCACAAAAAGCAGTACAATACAATAAACGAGACGAATCGAACCTAGAATCTAATGTACCCAGTATTTGGTTGCATCATAATTGTCCATTGACGTCGTTTGGATAAGCTCAAAGTTTCATATTAGCTACAATATCATAGACAAGGGTCTTTCCTTTTTGATGGGATATTGGACTAAGAAATTGGAAGAGTAGAAAGGAACAAAAAAAATTATGGAAAGAGTGAAAGGGGTGGGAATGACTCAGAAAAAATGGAAAGGGATTGAAAATATTTTTTGATTAAGATAAGGGAGGAGTGAGAAGGACTATGAGTGAATAGAAAGAAGTGTGAAATTTTTTTAGAATTGAAAGAACTAAAAATGGCTAAACAAGCCCTAAGAGCATTCGCAACGGATGCCTCGCGTGGAGAAGGTGGGACCCGCGTGAAAGTTGCATGGCAAGAATTCTCTGGCAGCAAGGAGAATTGAGGAGGGGACACGCGTGTGACCACGCTAGTGCGGTCCCCCTCTCGTGGCAGATTTGGTTTTTTTTTTTTTTTTTTGTTTTTCTTTTTTTTTGGAAGTAATATATAATTTTTATATGATTAAAAAAATAGGTTGTGTGTTATAAAGTGGGTCCATGATAAATATTTTTATTGGATGATTAAAATTGAGTTCCATTTGTTGGAGAAGTGATGGAATGCAAGTTCCAAAATTGTGGAACTTTTGCGGACGTGGCATGCCAGAGTTCCAAAAACCGGAACTCTATTGGGAATGCTCTAAGAGCTCATGCAGCACCGGATCATCCAAAGAGCCTATGCATGATCCGCTCTCTTCTCCACAATGCATGAGCCGACTGCATTGTGAACCAATGACTAGAGCAATTCATAACTTGATCCAACTTTTTTACCTTTTTCCTTTGCTCGAAAATTACTTTTCTTTTCCTTTTTTTGTTTAAAAAAGTTGTATGTTGTGAAGTGGGTCTATAGTAAATATGTTATTTGTAATCTAAGTTGATGATCTATGAGATGTGGAGGTGATCCATTGAGATTCAAAAAGCTGGATCATAAGATGATGTGGGGACAGTAGATCCCCACTCGTAATCCAAACTTTGGATTGAGTATTGCAAGTGTTCTAAGAACGTCTCCAATGAAAGTTCTAATTCTTGAAACTTCGTCCGGCCACATCAATAAAAGTTGCATATTTTGGAACTTGCATTCTTTCATCACTTCTCCAAGACTCCAACCAATGCAACTTAAGTCTTCAATTTAACCCAATAAAATATTTGTTATGAAGTCCACCTCTAAATGTATTTAATTGTTTTTATTTGTTTTATTTTGTATTGTTATTTATGTTTATAACTCATAATTATATTAGTTATCGAAAAAGTGAATAATTTTTAATTCCTAGAAAATTGACTGCATCATTTTTTTTTGCTTTAACATGTAATACACTTTTTTGGATGCAAAATTCAACGAAGACAGAATGCGAAAACACAACTCGATTAAAAACAAATATAGAAGATTCGACCTGAAAAAATTGCAATCACTGCTAAAAACTCGTTTTTTCTTTTCCGACAAAATTTTTTGATAGAAATTGGGACTATTGGAATTTTGGACGAAAAATATCTCATCAACTGACAGGAACATTCTTCCCGATGAAATTTCTGACATACTTGTCTTCCATAGGATATTTTAGAGATTCTGATGGACATTCCGACATATTTCCATTGAAAATGTGATTTTTAAGAAATAATTAGTTGTAATATTCCAATTTAAAATTCAAAAATTACTATATTTTATTTTTTCAATTGAATTTCCGATAGAAATGCAAATTTTCATAAAAAGTCATTTTCTTGATGGAACATCCAATGGAATATTCCATCGAAAATTCAAAAGTTTAATTTTTAAAATTTTTTGCCAATGGAATATCCAACAGAATATTCCATTGCAAATTCAAATTTTGAATTCCGACAAAAAAATTTCATTGAAAGCATATTATATATTGAGACTCCAGATCTAGAACCCCCTTTCGCATATTCGAGCAGTGAGAGAAGATGAGAGTGTGAGCTTTGCCTCCGAAACATCTCAGCCCCAAAACCTCCTCCTCATTTTACCTCTATTCCAAAAATCATCCGCATTCTTACACTTTTATCCCTAACACTACCGCCAACACCACAACTTCATCCTCCGTGACTATCAGCCCCTTCTATGCTGCTAGCCATCAATTGGCTACCCTCATTGCCACCCAAGACCACCATTGGAGCCACCTTACTATCATCACGTCTTCTCTTTTTCCAATTTCTAATTTCTTCCTCTTTTTGTTTTTCATTTCAAATATTACTAACTTTCAAGATCTGAGTTATAGTATATCTATTATAAACGAAGGAGTGTGAGGTTGATATCGTAAATGTTGGAATCTACTTTTTTGTTACTTAGCCTGTTCTTGATGAATTTGTTGTAAATGAAGCAAAGGTATATGTGGTGGTACCTTGTGATAGTAAAGTAAATTTTTGTTTATTAATTGGCGCTCATTGTGAAAATAAATTATGATAAAATTCAGTGCTTTTAGTTGGTTTGCTAGTAATTAGATTTTATGAATATTAGTTGTCTTTTTATTTTAAAAAAAATTAAACTTTTGACAAAATTCCGTTGAAATTAGTCAAAAAAATTATTTTTAATAATTTAAAATTTTTTAAATTTTTAGTTGCCCGTCTAACTCCGTCAGAATTTTCAACGGAAATTCCCACAGAATTACGGTATGTTTGAAAACTCTAACGGAATACATCAGTCCATAGAAACAATTTTCCTACGAGCGTTATTAGGACATCCACGGCCTATCAAAAAATCTATTAGAAAACCATTTTTCTGACAAAAATCTCACCTTTTTCAATCAAAAATTTCGTGAGAAGACAAGTATTTTTAGTAGCGAATAATGAATATGAAATATTGACTTGGAAAAAAAATCCAATACAAACGCTGGACTTGAAAATTTTCCATTACAAACGTTTGATTAAAAAAAGAAAAATTACATACTAAAGCTCGACCAAAAACATGCATAACAATTATCTCTATTGTGTTTATCGCGCCATTTGTCACTTCCAAATTTCTTCAACCAATTTTGATTAGAGTCAAGCATGTAGTTTGTGGTGTTGAACTTGTGCTACTCTACAACAGTGAGTTGCATAGCACACATTATGGTCCCATAGGACATAAGGCTCCGGAGTGCTGCTCTCCACATGCTCTAATCGTAAGCAAAGTCATGCAAATTATGTTCATCCTTGATGATCATGTTGAAGAGTATAACACATGCCTTCATTATCGGAATCGAGTCATCCTTATCCATTCATCGAGCGGGACCACAGATCTTGGCATTGTAAGTTATTTTTCTAATTTGTGGCCTGATATTAAGGGATGTGGAAGATGGTGGTTTCCTATTATTATGCCTAATGATATTAAGTATTCGATTTTTGGGATCTCTATCTATCCAAACAAATCAAGTCTCAACGACCACTTAATCTCAACCGTTCATTTTGGTTGCTTGATGGACGCACCAGATTAAGAGGTTAACACTATAAATAGGTCATCTCCCTACCAGTGAAAGACACAGAAAAAAACCATCTATATCTCTGTGACTGACGTGAGAAAAAGTGTTAAGGGTGAGAAATCGATTTATACGTCAAGGGGTGCTTTGCCTGTTGAAGAAATTGGAAATGAGTACTCTCAAGGAATCAATTGTTTCAAGTATGGTTCCTGCATCTTCCGCATCAGGTATAATTCATTGTGAGAATTATTTAGTTCAAGATCCTACACATTATGTTTCATGTTAATTAGGTTTAAAGCATTATTTAAACCTTTCATGTGGTATCAGAGCCAAAGGTTTTGAACTTATAATTTCTCCGTCTAATTGGTATGTGATTGATTTTGAATTATACTCCTTTCTCCCGTACATTGAATTGGTTCTCTCTGATTGAATTATACCTTTTGTATATGATGATGAGCATGACTGAATGATTATTTAATTGCTTTGGATTACATTATATTTATGAGTTCTATTTTATCCATGACCATCATGCAATTCGTGCCCATCTTCCGGTTCGATTATCGATCAATTATGCCTTAATTATGTTCTTTATAGTACCGATGCAATTAGGGTTTAGTGGCACAAAAGGTTTTTGCGTCATGATTTATTGTATTCGATTAGGTCAATATCCTTTCATAATTTATTGTATTCCAAAGCGTGTGATTGGTTTATTAATGGTATAATGCTAGTAGTTATCAATTTTGTTCTCTGACGAATTGGGTACTAATTTGTTGATGTCATCCCTCATTCATTGATCATGATAAAATTGATAAAAATATTCATGCCTCTTGATTGATTATATATGTAGTTTATGATTATACTGCTTCCTAGTGATCATGTGATTTCGTTTCCCATGCCTTTGCATCGCTGTTTAAGTAATCATGTACTTACACATATCCATGATTTCTACTTATGTTATTATACTACAACTGTTTGATCTGTAATTAATCAACCCTAATTTTAATTTAGTGAAATCGCATCACGATTTAATGCTCACCAAAGTGGCTAAACTATTAATGCATTTCATAATTTACGAGTCGGAAGGTCATTCATCTATAGTTTTTTTTTTTTGAAATGCCAAATTACTGAATTAACAGATTAATGGCTTCCACTTATCACTAGAATTTTAAGATTTACCCAAACGTAAATTATTATTCTATGGTTAGTGGACATAATGGAGACATATATAAAATATTAAGTTGGTCAAGTTTGCTTGTATATCCAAAGATAGACATGTTAATTTGACTGCATTGTCTCATAAGGTTATTGATGGCATTTACTTAAAAACTGTATATTATAATATCTACCCAAAGGAGCATTATAGTATACCTTAATGTTTTATTTGACACTATCAAGTGATTACATTAATTTATTAATGAGCATTTATGTAGCAATTACAGCTGTTTCACTTTATTCGCATGCTTCATCTGTTATTGTGTTCAATGGTCTCAACCTTGCTGAATGGAAAGAACAAGTCAATTTCCATTTATGTGTATTGGATCTTGACTTGGCTCTTTTAGAAGCTAAGCCCACTGATCTTACGGAAGCTAGCACTGATGAAGAAAAGTTGTACCACAAAGCTTGGACACGGTCTAACAGATTAAGCCTCATGTTTATGCGGATGACGATTGCAAACAACATCAAGACTGCTATTGACTCCACTAAAACTGCTAAAAAATATCTTGAGTTAGTGGAAGCAAGATTTCGTTCTGCAGACAAGTCACTGGCTGATACTCTCATGTCTGAGCTTACGATCATGAAATTAACCGAGACGGTGAGTATGCAAGCTCATATCATTGAGATGACCAACATTTTAGCAAGGCTAAAGACCTTGGGTATGGTTGTTGATGACTCCTTCTTAGTGCAGTTCATTCTTAACTCTCTACCTTCTAGGTATGGACCATTCCAGATTAACTATAATAGTCTTAAAGACAAATGGAATATAAGTGAGTTGTCCAGTATGCTTACTTAGGAGGAAGCGAGATTAAAGATACAAGAAAGAGGTAATCATACAGTCAACCTAGTAAGTTCAGGAGTTCTTAAGGTTAAGCCTAACAAATTTAAGAAAAAGAAGGAACCCACTAAAGCTTCGCAGGGTGACAAAAGGGAAAAATCGGCAATGAAGTGTCGATTTTGTAATAAAGAATGACACTTTCAGAAAGATTGCCTGAAATGTAAGGCTCGGTTCGAAAAGAAAGGTAATTATTCTGCCTTTGTATGTTTCGTGTCAAACCTAATTGAAGTTTCTAATAATACTTGGTGGCTTGATTGTGGTGCTACTACTCATGTATCTAACATGGTGCAGGGATTCCTTACGATCCAAACCATAAACCCAAGTGAGAATTTCTTATTCATGAGAAATCGAATGAAGGCTCCAATTAAGGGCATAGGGACTAATCGTTTGAAGTTAGATACCGGTCTTCATTTAGACTTGTATCAAACTCTTTATGTACCTTCAGTTTCTAGGAATTTGATTTCAGTTTCAAAACTTGATCTTGCTGGGTTTTATTTTGACGTTGGTGATGGGTGTTTCAGTTTATTTAAGAATAAGCAATTAGTTGGTTCTGCTATTCTTACTGATCGTTTATATAAATTGAAACTTGATCATGTTTTTTTTGAATCCCTTCTTACTGTTTATCACAATGTTGGAGTTAAGCGTAGTATGCAAAATGAAAAGTCTGCTTTCTTGTGGCATAAACTTTTAGGTCATATATCTAAGGCAAGGTTGGAAAGATTAGTAAGAAATAAAATTCTTCCACAATTAGATTTTTCTGACCTTGATATATGTGTGGATTGCATTAAGGGAAAGCAAACCAAACATAGTAAGAAAGGAGCGACAAGAAGTACATAGCTTCTTGAAATTATACACATTGACATATGTGGACCTTTTAATGTTCCATCTTTTGGTGGTGAAAAATATTTTATCACCTTTATTGATGATTTTTCCCATTATGGTTATGTCTATTTGCTGAATGAAAAATCTCAAGCAGTTGATGCTCTTGAGGTGTATGTCAATGAGGTTGAAAGACAATTAGATAAAAGGGTGAGAATCGTTAGGTCTGATAGAGGTGGTGAATATTATGGAAAATATAACGAAAATGGACAATGTCCAGGCCCATTTGCAAAGTTCCTTGAGAAACGTGGCATATGTGCATAATATACTATGCCAGGAACACCGCATCAGAATGGTGTTGCTGAAAGGCGTAATCGGACATTAATGGATATGGTTAGGTGTATGATCATTAACTCCTCATTGCTTATATCGTTGTGGATGCATGCTCTTAAAACTGCTGTGTATTTGCTTAATAGGGTTCCTAGTAAGGCGGTTCCCAAAACTCCTTTTGAGTTGTGGACTGGTAGAAAACCTAGTTTAAGACACCTTCATGTTTGGGGTTGTCCAGCAGAAGCACGTATATATAATCCACATGATAAGAGGTTGGATTCTCGTATGACTAGGGGTTACTTTATTGGTTACCCAGATAAATCCAAAAGTTATAGGTTTTATTGCCCTAATCATAGTCCGAGAATTGTTGAAACCGGTAATGCAAAATTCATTGAGAATGGTGAAGTTAGTAGGAGTAATGAAAGACATAATGTGGAAATTAATGAGATAAGGGAAACTATACCCATATCTATGAATGTTCCATTGTCTAACCCCACTTCAAGTATTGTCCCTATTGTTGAATATGATGTTCACAATAACGAACAACATTTGGATGAGGATATGACTCATGAGGAAACTAATTCACCAGTACGTAATGATCAAAATGAATCACAAGAACCAGCCAATTTAAGGAGATCACAGAGGGAAAGAAGGTCAGCCATCCCTGATGATTATATGGTTTATTTGCAAGAATTAGATCTTGACGTAGGAATAAAGAATGATCCGATTTCATTTTCAAAAGCCATTGAATGTAATAAGTCTGATAAATGGATCGATGCTATGAAAGATGAACTAAAATCCATGGAATAAAATAAGGTCTGGGATCTTGTTGAGTTGCCAAATGGGTGTAAACGAGTTGGATGTAAATGGGTTTTTAAAACCAAGCATGACTCAAACGGCAATATTGAAAGGTATAAAGCAAGACTTGTTGCCAAATGTTATACACAAAAGGATGGCATTGACTATAAAGAGATCTTTTCTCCGATCTTGAAGAAGGACTCATTAAGAATAATCATGGCTTTAGTAGCTCATTATAATCTTGAGTTACACCAAATGGATGTGAAAACGGCTTTTCTTAATGGTAATCTTGAGGAAGAAGTTTTTATGGATCAACCTAAAGGCTTCTCGATTGAAGGAAAGAAGCATATGGTGCGTAAGCTTAAGAAATCAATATATGGACTAAAACAAGCTTCCCGACAATGGTACATTAAATTCAATGATACTGTAACCTCTTTTGGTTTTCAAGAGATCATTGTTGATAGATGTGTATACCGAAAGATCAGTGGGAGTAAGTTTATATTTTTAGTACTATATGTTGATGACATATTACTTGCTGCTAAGGATTTGAGTATATTGCGTGACACTAAGGATTTTCTATCTAAGAATTTTGAAATGAAAGATATAGGTCAGGCATCCTATGTGATAGGAATTGAAATATTCTGTGATAGGACACAAGGATTGTTAGGATTGTCTCAAAAGGCCTATATTGAAAGAATTCTAGAGAATTTCCGTATGGACAAATGCTCCGCTGGAATTGTACCAATTTAGAAAGGAGATAAGTTTAGTCTCATGCATGTCCAAAGAATGATGTGGAACGCAAGGCCATGGAATCTATTCCATATGCATCTACTGTAGGCAGCTTAATGTACTTGCAAAGCTGTACAAGGCCGGATATTAGTTTTGCTGTTGGGATGATAGGAAGATATCAAAGTAATCCTGGAATGGATCACTGGAAGGCTGCAAAGAAAGTGTTAAGGTACTTACAAGGAACAAAGAATCACATGCTCATGTACAGGAAATGTGATCATTCGGAAGTGGTAGGGTACTCAGATTCTGATTTTAGTGGATGTCACGATAGTAGGAAATCGACTTTTGGTTATGTGTTCCTATTATCTGAAGGAGCAATTTCATGGAAAAGTGTGAAACAAGACTGTATTGCTACATCTACTATAGAAGCTGAGTGTGTGGCTTGTGATGAAGCTACAATACATGCACTATGGCTTCAGAACTTTATTTCAAGTCTTGGGGTAGTTGACTCCATCTCCAAGCCATTAAAGTTATATTGTGATAATTCCGCAGTAGTCTTTTTCTCAAAAAATGATAAGTACTCGAGAGGTGCCAAACACATGGAATTGAAGTACTTATCTTTGAAGGATGAAGTTCGGAAACAAAAGGTGTCTATTCAACATATTAAGACTGACATGATGATAGCACATCCTTTGACGAAGGGTTTACAACCTAAGGCTTTTAAGGGTCATGTGCAAAGAATGGGTCTTCGTTGTAAGGGTGATTAATGCTGTTGATTCTAGCACTTGGAGCTTAGAGTATGTATGTTCCTGACTTACTTATATGTTTCAAGCTTCCTATTAATTATAATGGTGTACACATAAAGTTATAATAATAGGAATCTTGAAATAATGTGGACCATAATGCTTTATATTATGTACTTAACCTTGATGATTTGAGAGACGCAGTAGTATATGGAAGGGAACATGCTCCATAAAATAGTGTGCAACCGCCATAACTCTCATTTTTCAAATTGTTGGGTATACGTAATATATGTGTGAACAGAGACGTTTACTTGATATGCGCTCTTATGTATGTTGTTGAGTAGTTTTTTTTAATGATCATGCCAAGTGGGAGAATGTAAGTTATTTTTCTAATTTGTGTCTGAAATTAAGGGATATGGAAGATGGTGGTTTCCTATTATTATGCCTAATGATATTAAGCATTCTATTTTTGGGATCTCTATCTATCCAAACAAATCAAGTCTCAACGACCACTTAATCTCAACCGTTCATTTTGGTTGCTTGATGGACGCACCAGATTAAGAGGTTAACACTATAAATAGATCATCTCCCTACCAATAAATGACACAGAAAAAAAAACCATCTATATCTTTGTGACTAAAGTGAGAAAAAGTGTCAAGGGGGAGAAATCGATTTATACGTCAAGGGGTGCTTTGCCTGTTGAAGAAATTGGAAAAGAGTACTCTCAAAGAATCAATTGTTTCAAGTATGGCTTCCGCATCTTCCGCATCAGGTATAATTCGTTGTGAGAATTATTTAGTTCAAGATCCTACATATTATGTTTCATGTTAATTAGGTTCAAAGCATTATTTAAACCTTTCTGGCATAGCACGTTTATAGCATGTTAAAGGCTCGCTCCTAACAGATTCTTGATGTTCACCGAACAATTTTCAATAAATATCATTGGATAGGAAGTATTCGACTTCATACTTGCGGCCATATTTGACATATTCACATTTTCGAGTCTGATCCTTATACACCTCTTGCAAAACAGTGAACGGTTAATAACATTTATGTCATTGAGAATTCCCAGAAACCCAAAGAAGGCATGCTATATCCAAAGGTCATGGGAAACAACTGCTTCAAGAATCAAAGTTGTAACTTTTATAAATCCTTTTAGTAAAAACTACTTTCCAACGCTTTGGATAGTTCTTCCACTTTCAATGCATATAGTCAATGATTCAAAACATACAGGAAAAATCATGGGCTTTCGCCACTTGTAATAAATGACCAACATCAACTTGGGTTCTTAAACGATGTTGCCTAATCACTTCAATGAACCCAACGGCAATATTTTTTCAAGCACTCTAATATTGTGCTTTCATCAGTGTTCAAGTATTCATCTACATAAATCATTAACATTTAGGTGCCCCCAACTTTGAAGCCTAAATTGTTAAGTCCGGAACATAGGAAAATAAACTTTTTTGTCCCTCCAAGTTTAGGGAAAGTGACTTTCTAATTCTTTTTATTATTATTTTGGCCCGAAACTTTTATAAATTTTCAACTTTGACCCAAATGGGGTGCTTTGAGTAATTTTGCTATTTTTTGAATTTTTTTCAAGAAAGATGCTTGCTTTGAATTATTTACTTATTATAATGACTTTATTGGTACTTGTTATCACAATTTACTACTTGTATTATAAATATTATATTTCCGGTGATTATAAGCCACAATTCCTATAAAAATAATAAAGCTTAATTAAATAGTTTTGACTGTTACATGAGCTTAATCGGCGCTGGATCCCAACGTTCCTCTAACTTCCAGTTTACAGAGCTGGTTAATCTCAACCACACATTCCTCAGATCAGGCATAGCACGTATCTGTTTCGTTTCCTACCTCATATCATAGTCATAATCAAGTTTTATAATTTAAAGGATAGTGAAACTTTAATCAAGAAATTAGAATATTTAAGACATAAGGTTCGATTGAATAACGTTCCCTATTAGGAAACTTCTTTTATTGAAAGCTTGAAAGTTGAAATATTACAATGGAAAGATTAGAGAGAGACTTAAGTTACTAAATCATCAGAGATGCTTGCTCATAGAGAAATGAAAAATCCCGGCTTTTGTTTTGTTCTCAAATGATCGTGTCCCTTCTCAGCACTCAACCCCTCCTTTTACAGCGAAGATGAATTACATATGATGCCCTAATAGCTACAGTACACACTGATATTTTCACATGAATGCAGTTGCCCTCACATGGCTACATTAGACTGCATTATTTTATTGAATTGACACATAACAAAATAGTACAATATTGGTGCAATAGCTTTTCAGAGCCCTTCATGCCAACAAAATTAGTCATTCATATTGAGATTCTACATGCCTTCTTATCCTGACAAACTAGTCATCCGTATTGAGATTCTGCATGTCTTCTTTTCCAATAATGTTTTTCAATCCATCATTATCCAGATAATCATCAAAATCTTGATCAAGTTAAAGATGCTCTAGATCCCATCTTTCAAATAATTCATGTAGATATTTCTTTTCTTTTTTTGATAAAAATTTGTCAACTACAACATCAAAGAGATAATCGAAGATATCTTATGAAATATCTTATTCTACCTTCGTATATTGGCCGAGATCATTATGATAAACGAAAGTATTATTCCCGCAATGCGCTAATACTTTTTCTTGTTCAATTAATGTCCACATTTGATGATAAATATTATAAAAATCAATGGTTCTTGCTAAAGCATTATTGCTAACTACTTTTTGTCGTTCTAGAAATTATTCTTGTCATTGATAATTGGGATCGTCTAAATCAACAAATTGAACAAGATAATGGGCTGGTTTGACTTTTCCATTTTTGTACTCAATTACTGCATAATGTACCTCAACATACAGGCTTCTATAGTATGGAATTTTTGTTGGATCACATCTGAAGATGTGGGAATCCAGTGGATCATTTTAAACATGCATTGTTAAAACTTAGTCAGTCTTGAAAAGAATGGGAACTTTGGATGTGGGATTTCCATGAGGTATGCTAACATTCCTTATTCCCAAACTTTCATGATGGGGTCATTTGGAGATATTAAATTTGCTAGGAATACGACACCACCAACTCCAAGTCTATCCGCAAAGAAAAACGTAGTACTCCATGATCCCCAGATATCATAAGAATAATTATGATAGTAATCAATGTAGGCTGCATACTAATCGTTGAACCATTTTTCTTGAACATGAGAACTTATTTTTTCTTCAATATCATAAGGACACCTTAGGTAATTCATTTGTAACTCTAGAAGGCTAAATCTTTGTACTATTAGATAAGTTGAAGATAGCAGACCAAAGCGTGACCTATTTTTTGTATGAAATTCTAAAATATCCGTAAGGATTCTACTAGAAGGAAACACCTATTCTAGTAATAATGACATTTCATTTTGGATTTTCTCCTTTTTCGGCAAGAGTTCTACTCTGATGGTCACCATTGAAAAGTTCTCAAGTTAAACTATTTGCTAGATAATTTTTTGATATCTGTATATGTTCAATAAAAAAAGAAATTTAGTTAAGCCATAATTGTCAATGCAGGAGTCGCCATTGCGCTTGCATATTTGATAGATTCTTTTTCACAAAACCAATAATTTCTTTGCAGTCAGTTTGAATAAGAAAATTGTTTTGGGGCTAAAAAGATTAAGAACTTTTCGATTCCTCTTATCAATGGAAGGATTTCTTTTTTCATTGTGGGATAGTTGCATTCTGCTTTACTAACACTTCCACTTCAATGTTTATCGAGTTTTTCTCTTTCTTTGATTTTGAGTACTACACTCCACTATTCATTATCGGTATTTGTGAATTAAATCATCTTCTTTATTAGGCAAATTAATAGGAAGACTTTTACATATCTTTTTGAAGTTCTGATCAATCTTTGAATCGCTGGGGGTCCTTGTCCATTTTACTTCTTTCTTGAGTTTTTGTTGCAATGGTTTCCTCAATTTAGCTAGATCTTTAATAAAGTATGAAGAATAGGTAAGACATTTAAGAAACCTTTCTAATTGCTTCCTATTTTCAATCTTTTCGGGAAAATTTTATATTTTTTTAGAATATATTTTTGTAGGATGATTTGTCCAAATTTTATCTCTAGACCTAAAAACTCAATTTCTTATTCAACATAAATACATTTGTTCTTACCAAAAATAATACCATGATCAATGCATCTTTGGATGACAACTAAAACATCATCTTTGTGATGTTCTTCAATCTTAAAAAAGACAAAGATATCGTCGATGTGAACTACACAACAGTGATTAAGATCTTTGAAGGTGTTATTCATTCTCCTTTGAAATACTTGCGGTGTATTTTTAATGTCAGATGACATTACTATCAACTCATAATGTTCTTGAAGAGCACCAAAAGCAGTTAAAGGAATGCTTTCTTCGTCCATTTTTATCCTCTATTATCCGCTTTTACAATTTATTTTTGAGAACCAAGAGGCTCCTTGAATTGCATTGAAAAGAACTGTTTTGTTAGAAATATAATAACCATCAAAGATAGCATTATCGTTAAGCTTTTTATAATTAATCATCATTCTAGTTTTTTCTCGTTTCTCTTCTGCATGATTTCTTACCATAAAAGCATGACTGGTATGAGGACTTCTACTATTCCTCATTAGCCCTTTATCTAAAAAATTTTGATTTGCTTGTCAAATTCTTGGATATCCCAGTGTGTATACACTATTTTTCTGGCTCGAATAATAGTGTTAATATTTAACAAAGTGATTTTTGCAAAGGTCTTGTCTTTATCCCAAAATATAAGAGGATTGTCACAGTAGAGTTCTTCAGATAATTATTCTTGTTGTTCAGCAATCTACTCTTTAATGGATAAGTCAAGTAGTGAGATTATTAGCGCTATCTCATGTTGTATAGGTATTACCTTTTTACTATGCTGACTGCGTGTAAACTCAATCTTTTGATGAGTGTAAGCTTTATTTAATTTGTCAATGGGAGCTGTGTGACTATTTATTGTGAATATTATTTGGTTTATGGTTTGTGTGCATGGAGAACATAGCCTCTGAAAATTATTTTCAATAATCATATCATGAGAGGGTTGATCGGTACCCATAAAACAGTATAATGCATTGGACTCCTTCTATTTCTATGGATAACTATCTTGTGATTTTGTTGTGGCTTATTATGCTATTATCAACTATCCTTACTCATAAAGGATTTTTGGCTTTTTCCACATAAATTCTGAAAATAAAGATCTTTTTTCAAAATAGACAGAACAACCACTATTGATATAGGCACACGATTCATATTTATTATATGCTTCTAAACATACATTTAGTGGGATATAGATGTTATGAGAGTTTGTATTAGTGAGTTCATAGCATATTTTCATATTCATATTTTTCACTAATTTATTTTCATAGATTGGCTCGCTAACATTTCTTGTTTTATACTCAATGACTTTCCTATTTAGACTCATACTTCGGTCTGCATTGCGTCTTACGGGTTCAAAACTCATTGTACTCATTTCACTGGTCATACTAAATGTATCCTTTTCTTTAAGCTCTTCTTTAGTTGTTAAAGATCATTTTCTCCATTCTGATCTTGCACTCATACTTCTTAATAATTAGGGTTTAATGGTAATTTTACCATTCTTATCAATTTTTATATATTTTTTTAATTAATTTTTATGTGATTGGCAAAGCTAGATATCCAAGACCTATCAATTTTATCTCTTGCGAATTGGATTTTATCCTTTTTTTTTGCATTGGCGTAGGACTCGTAAATTTTTCTGCCTCTACCGTTGTTATCTTAGTCTTTGGATCTATAGTGTTATCTAGTTTGTAGGTTATTTTCCAAAATATCCTTTATGGGTATCCTCATCTTTTCATGTTCATCCCAACTGTTTTCATCTTAAGGGACATGAAATTTTTGGCAAATTCATCTTACTTACATAATATCCAGTTGTCAATTGAATCCTATTAATCCATTATATAAATTGGTCTTAATTCATGTGATAATTTGTTTATTAAATTTGGTATGCCTAATATCACATAGCAACGCATAAAGATCAATATCTTTGCCATATTACTGTAAAAGGGTAACTTGTACTTGAACACTTCTAACATAGATGTATCTATACTTTCTATCTTCGTTATGCTTAAGGATATTTTTCCAATTAATGAGATTAATTTCTCCCGCATCATACTCACAGTCTTTTATTTCTACCTCTCCTTCCATCATTTCACCCTCGTACTTACTTTTTAATTGAACAATGGATTTGTTATAGATTATGTCTTTCAGAATTGTAGGAGTGACTCAATCTCATTTGATTTCTTCGTTCTCAGTATCCACAACAAATTCTTCTCCTTACCAAGACCAATTGAATTACTTTCCATCATATGACTAATTTCTTCATAATCACTTTCTTCATATTCATCTTTCGGTATAATTTCAACAATTCACTTATTGTTTTTCAAGGCTGTCTAATGCTTCTTCCTCGCTAAACTCAAAATAATTGAGACACTCGATGTTTCTATAAGCTTGTTATTCTTCATAATTCTGCATTGGTTTGTATAATGTCCTACTTCTTCGCATGCCCAACACTTACAGTTGTTTTTCATAGCAAGACAATAAGCGGCTTTTCTAAAAGAATTTTCGTTTTTTAGAGCTTAGTTTGTTATAATATTTTCTTTTATATTTCTTTCCGTTTTGCTTGTTAAAGCTCTTTTTCTTATAAAATTTTCTTTCTCTTATTCTCTTAGGTTCCTGTCCCCATTGGTGAGGATAATCTTGACAGGCTAGAAATAGTTTTTTCATTTTCTTTTGTTTTTGGAGATCAACACAGTGGTAATTGAGCCATTTTCTTAAATAAGATATTCTTGTACCAAGGGTATCGATGACATCTTCTTTTTCAAGTCATGTAATGTACTTTTCATTGATTGTAGGATTGACTGGATATGGCAATTTGTTATAAAATATACCAAGATTGGTTTCATTATGCCTAATTTTATAATAATATTGTCTAAATTTAGCAATATAATTCTCCAGATATCTCATATCCCACAACTCTATATTATTAATCTATCTTTGCCATTCTCTACTTTTCTTCAAAATCAAGTTTAGCTCCAATAAATTTTGTTTTGATTTTCTTACATAAATTTGAACATTACAGCTAGTGTTTCCATCATTCTTAATGCACCTTTTCCTTCCTCATTTAATGAATCATACCAGTCAGCTACAGTGTCCAAAAAAAACTATGCTCAATATAATTTAAGAAATTTCCTACAGTCCATGTGGTATTTAAAATCAAGATACTATTTATTTCTCTTTTCTAATGCTCAAATATTTCTTCCTTGTTACGAGCTCCATCAATGTTTAAAATGTATCTTTTTGGCTAATTGGGGTAACCTCAATCTCTTCAAAGATTGTAGTTTTTCTTGGGATGAACCCAAAGGAAAAATTGATTATACGTCCTGCTGGAACGTATCTAGATCTCATAAAATGGGTATTTCTTTTATAAGGTTCACCAAATTCTTCAGGTTTAGGAACAACATTATTAACTATATGGGACTCGATTTCATCTATATTGAATTCTTATCCAATCTCATTGATTTCATTATCGAATACCATTTTACTATATTTTTTTTTATCTAGTTTCTTCCTAATTTCTTCTAAAGGAACGACATTAAGATCTTCTAGTTTAATTAGGTTCATTTGCTGATATATTTCTTCTTCTGACAGGGAATTATTTGTCTCTTCACTATCATCATATAATACATCTTGTTTTTCAGCTATTGTACCCATGATTTTGTTTAATTCTCATGGGTTTTGTTCTTTATCAAATATATTATGTAATTCCTCAAGATTTTACTGCTTATATTCCATCTTCTTCTTCTTCTTCTCTTTTTGCATTTTCATATGATTTTTCAGTTGACTTTTCGATTGATTTTTCTTCTACTTCTTTTTGGGTTTTTATATCATGCAAAAGAAATTGATTTTATTTTTTAGGTTTTGGAAGCAATATTCATGCTGAAATGGAGTACTAATACTAAATTAGATTTTTAACTACGTATAATCTCATTAATTAAAGAAAGATAGATTGCAGACAATTACTTCTTAATTTCCTTAACTTCAGTCCTAATTTTTGCCAATTCAATTATTAATTCTAAAACTATATTAGTGATATAGTTTAATTGTAGTGCTCCTAAAGTAGTTCCCTCCGGCAAGTACACAATATGTGAAAAATTAAGAGTAGGACAAGTGGATGACGATTCAACATTAAATACAATTAATTAGCTTGATTAACTCTAATTAACTATTAATTAACTTAATTATTTTAATTATGTTTGATCACGTGACACTGGTACTAGATTAAAGAGGACTTCGAGTAGTACTAGTGAGATTCATATACATGCACAAAATTAAAATTTTCAAAAGTAAGTTTTTAAGGATTTGGGTTAAATTTGCAAATATGAAAAGTTTTGGTAGCTATATAAAAAGTTCAATAATGATTTATCCCCCAAAAGTTTATTGCACAATAATTCAATGGTCCCGCAAGTTCAATTTTTGAAAAGCTGGTCCTGCAAATTAATACACTAAAGTTCGATGGTCCCAACTGTAAGAATATGCCACTATATCTTAAGTCAACATTCATCCAAGAACATAGTACCTCAACTGGAAATACTCAGAATGATTCCTAAGGGCTCCACTATGTTAAGGAATAAGTGCTATCGTATTATAAATCTACGACGAAAATGGGGTTCTTCATAGATTGAATCTTCTGCAAAGTAGTCTTTGTATAGACGATTGTGAGCTTCTTCTTGTTCTCTCCTAATAGATCTTTCTTCTTTCTTGGTCATCATGATGATGATAAAGTCATCTTCTCTTCTCTACCATCTCTAAGTTTTATAAGTAGTTCTAGTTTCTTGATGGAAGTTTCATCGTCCAGAAGATATTCCAACATTGGTGTATCATCACTAGTTCTTCTAGAGTAAAGCTCAAATCATCTGATGATGATGAGAAAGGAGACGAGGACGATGATCACTCATCATGAACTACCTATGCATACATAATTGTAAATAATAAACTTAACGTAAGTGATGCACTTTAATTATAATAAACTTCAAAGTATAAACTTCAAACTAAAGATTTCATTTTATAGAGTGAAGAGATTTCATAAAACTAACAACTAACATTTCTTAGACTAACATAGCATACATAGCAGGCATTTCTTAGGCTACAACCTAGGTTTCAATCGAAAGATGTTTCATACTCCGTTGAGGACAGTGTTTGGCGGTACCGACTCCTAATTTCTGGTTGCATTGGACTGTACCTAACCCGATACTTAGGACACATCCCATCACTCATCCTCATAATCTTTTCCTCATAATTCCTCTCTTCAAGGAGCAATTCCCTTTCCTTGAAGGGCCGATGTTGATCTCTCAGTTGTATCACTTGCTTAGCCGTTGCCGCCTTCTTCTCTTACACTTTGACGTATCTTTCAAAGTTTTCATTCTTCTCCACATCCATTGTCCCTAATATTGACATCTCTTTAGTCATCAAATCTAACACCACATCCATAACTTTTCCTTCCCTTTTTTCTTGGCGGCTTTTTTTCCAATGGGGTGGATTAACCCTCTCCCTTCTTCAGCTGGTGTATCTTCACTGCCAGGGGTGGGTAAGGTGCTTGGGTTACAACTATTAGAGTGTGCCCCCCTATCATTTATCGTAAATCATTTTGGCTATGCTTCTACATATTGATCACAAAAGATCTCTCATTTTGGTTGGTCCTAGAGTAGCACCCACTAATGCATGGAGTTAAACTTCTCGCCCATTTTCGCAAAATAATAATCATGGATGTTCTTATTGATATGCTCCTGTTTGTCCCAAATTCATTAAACTAGTATATTTCCAACACACAACCGGTCTACTTGGACGCTAATAGAGCGGTCTGGTTCCAACGGATGTTGCAAATCTTTGTCGTTTCCTTTGGAGCTTTATCTGAAGCGTATTTATTAAAGGTGATGGTAACCTTACCCAAAACCGCCTTTTTTTTAAATCCGTCCTCTGTGTTTAAGTTTATCCAAGATTTCATTAGGCTACGCTCCTCTTCCATTGTCTATTTGGTCCCTTCTACCACCCTCATTGTTAATCGGATTATTAATATGTTGAGGATAAGGAGTTGATGAGGATACGATGAGGATGCGGTGGGTAATACAGGGATGCGAGATTGACCCATAACTATAATATGTCATTCAAGAGGCATTTCGGCATTTGTGGTTGAGTGTTTTGTGGTGGGGGTAATGTGGATGATAATGTGGGCGATATTATGGGCGATGCAATGTGATGAATATTGTCAATTTGGGGCGTTCAGCAAATTATTTGAGCAATTCTCGGGGTTCCCTTATGAATCGTCCCAGTAACAATGATTGTGAAGCATAAGATCCATTTTACGGGCCCACCTACATATAATGAATATTTTTTTGTTTTACATTTTAAATTGTAACATGTATATTTAAACATACTAACTTTCTTTTCAAATAATTTTAAATTAAGCATATAATTTAACATATAAACGTGTAATTTTGCTAAAACATACTAATTTACATCAACATGGTTAAACTAGACTAATCATATTAAATTAAGAAATCAATTTAACGTATAATCATGTATTACATATAACAATTAGTTACTTTTTTATTTTTATTCAAGCATTCTAAATTAAGTTAACCCATTAACTAAAGCCTAAAATAATTAACTATTTAAATTCTAAATTCTACCAATTTAATTTCTATCATTATTTGAAATTAAACATGTAATTGACCATCTAAACATGTAACTCTAACATAATCAAATTTTCAATTCACACTTTCATAAATTTATTTTGTAACATATTCAAAATATACAAATTGTAAAGATGTTAATTTCTAAAATTATTCTAACATATACCAACTTAATAATAATATAGTAACTTATAAAATTCAGTGATACAATTTCACAAAAAAAATTGTATGACATGTAATCAGTAATTAATTTTGACATATTAATTCAAACATACTAACTTAAACATATTAAATTAAATAATTATATTAAGCATATTCACTTTTGGACATTTTAAAATTCTACCAATTTAAAGTCTAACAAATTTAACAATTTTTATTTCTAACATAATTTAACACATTCACTTTCAAACATAACTATTTGTTCAATTTAAGCAACATGTATATAATCCTAAACAATTATTTCTTAAATTTTAACAACATGGCAATTCTAACATAATCATTTCTTAAATTCATAAAACATGCCAATTCTCTACCATAATTATTTCTTACGTTTAATCAACATGCTAAATCTATCATAATTATTTCTTACATTTAAATAATATGCAAATTATAACAACACATATAATTAAGAATAAACACAAAATTCAGAATTTTAGAATTTTTTAAAAGATACTTCACTTTCCTTCGCTTTTCTTTACTTCTTCAACTTAAAAACACCTCTCTACAAGCAAAGCGATAAACGATAATTATTATTTCAAATAATAATTTAAGTGAAAAAATAAGCATAGCTAAATAATATTTATTATCGAGCAAAAATTTTCCTCTTCACTTCCCTTCATTTTCCACAACACTCACAATTTTAGATGCGAAAGAGATGAATTTTAGATGAGAATGAGATAGACTTTTAACATTTAGCATGTAAAATTTATAGACAGATTGTTAATCACAAAAATAAAATAAAAGCAAACTATAGCCGTTGGGTCAACTTCAACGGCAAAAAATTGACGCCCAAAAACTCTACCCAGACCCAAGGTCATCTCCCAACGACCGCAAGCCCACGCGAATTTTCCCTTCCTGTAGCTTAGCATTGAGGTGCACCATTTGGCGTCTACTGGGCCAACAATACGCAGTGTTTTAGTAGTAGGAATTTAGACCTGACAAATGGGTCATTCGGCTCGGGTACGGGTCGATTCAAGTTCGGGTCGGGTCATTTTCGGGTTAAGTGATATTTCGGGTCGTTTTGGTTTGGGTCGGGTATGGTTCGGGTCAGGTCGATTTCGGGTCAACCAATTTTTGGTGAAACACGCTTATCATGCCAAAACAAGCAACTTTGTTGAAAATTTCGGGTCGGGTATGGTTCGGGTCGGGTCAATTCGGGTTTCGGGTCCATTTTCGGGTGAGCATATTTCAGGTGTCGGGTCGGATATGGGTCCGGGTCATTCGGTTTGGGTTTCGGGTCTCAAGTCAGTTTCGCCAGGTTTAAGTAGGATAGACCCCAAAAACAAAAAAAGGGGCAGCAAGTTGGACCACTTTGAGGGTCTGAATGGCGTCCCACGAGCACCTCCACGCATAGTGGAACAACAGCATGTGGAATGCAGGCCCTACACAATCTGTTCCCCATGGTAGAGGTGCTCTTGGGGGAGATGGGAGAGAGGGTCAAATGGAGGGGGTAAGGATGTGTGCTCATGGCATTTCAAATGATTCTTTCCAATTTCAAAGCAAAACGTTTGAGTTTCAACTTCCAATCTTCTTAAACTTAATGCAAAATTGCAAATGCTTTTGGGGAAAAATGTCCTATTACTAGTTGCAAAATAATAAATGTTTTGAGACAAGATACTTTTTGAATATTCTTCTTTAAGTTAAAAATTATACTGTCATATATTAAGTTTAAAAAAATAATATGATTGAATGGTGAAAGGGTGTTATTATTCATAAACTCAGTGAAATTATCTTTTTATTCATATATTCTTGCTATTGTAAAATTCTATGTACAATACACTTTGCAAATATGAATGATCTTAGCTACTGAAGCTCCATAATTTATAATTAATCATGGTTATTGAAACTTTAGTGATTTTAAAGTATATAATTGATAAATTATAACTAAAATAAAGATCCTGTTCTATTCCGCGTTTTTTATAATTTAGTTAAGAGTTTATATATCTTTACAGTTTCTTACATCTCCTTACATCTTCTTATATCTTCTTACATCTTTATACATTTCTTACATCTCATAGATTTTCTATAACATTCATTTATTTTAGTTACAGAAATATGTATATTTGTTAATGATACTCTTCGACAATTCAATAGCTCCTTGTATCTATCCTTACAGTTCCTTACATCTTCTTACAGTTTCTTACAGTTCCTTACATCTCCTTATATCTATCTATCTATCTAAAATGCGAAATAAAACAGATCCAAAATACTTAAAAAAGATCTTGAAGTAAAATATAAATATAACATTCGTACCAGTTTTCCCATTTTTGAAATGTAGTTGATAAACTGGATTAACTGGCATGCACTGGACAGTAGACAATTGAGTGGCACTTGCAGCTCAAAGTAGCCCTTTCTGAAATCCGAATCCATGACCATCCAGTTTTCCAGTCGTGCAGCGTACTTTCGCATCCCACACAATTCAACGTCTCTCTCGGTCTCTCTGGCTCTCTTTCTCACTCACACACACACACATCCCTAGAATAAAGCGCACATCACCTCTGCGTTTAAGATCGAATATCGATAAAAATCTTGTTTCCCATTTTTGGCGGGACCATTTCAAATTCCTTCCATTCTTGTTTCTCCATCACCATTTTCACTACTGCCCTTATAATCTTCAATTCGTACTTTCCAAAGCCTACTCTCTCTCTCTCTCTCTGAAATTCCACCCAATTTATCGAGTTGCAAATTATGGGAAGACGAAGAGACGATGATGATGGTGGTGTCGAAATTCCGCCCGACGAGGAGCGATGTGCTAGGAACGACGGCAAAGGGTGGAGGTGTAAGAAACCCAGGGCAGAGGGTTACAAGATGTGCTTTTATCATTTGCCCCATTCAGTTAAGAGCAAGATGAAGATGGATCAACCGCCAAAATCTGAAGAGAGAGAAATTCGTACAGAGAGCAAGGATATTGTGTATACCAGGAAAAAAGGACGAAAATCCAGGGAACAGCAGGAGGAGGAGGAGGAGAAGAGGAAGAAGGTGGAGGAGGATTGTGGTAAGGGTGACGAAGGTGAAGAAAGCAATGAGAAGCTTGAAGGTGAGGTGAAAGTAGATGAATTGAAAAACCCTAAAAAAAGGGGTCGGAAGGATGTTGAGAAAAGTGGGAATCTTTTGGAGGATGGTGAAGAAATAATTTGTAGTGACGATGAGATTGGGAAGAAACGGCATGGGGGAAGTGGGTCGAGGGAGAGAGATGAACAAGGTGTTGCGGGTATTGATGATGTTGAGGATGAGGAAGACGAGGAGGAAGAGAGAAGGGTTTCACGGAAGAAGAAGAAGAAGAAGAAGAAGAAGAAGAAGGGGGTCCGAGAATCGGATAGTGTAGAGGGTAGTGAGGATGTCAAAAAGGAGGTTGGAAGTGAGCCAAATGGTGGAAAGGGGAAGAAGAAGAGAGAAGTTGAGAAATGCCCACCAGGTGTTCGAGAAAATGGCGCAGAGAAGAAAGGAGAGGGTAGTGCTGTGACGGAAAGGCCGAGGCGGTCTGCTTCTTTGAGGAATCTGAATACTGGAGCTTCTAATGAGGATAAGAAACTGAATCCGAGGATTGGAATTCGTGACGAGAATGTAGGAAGTATAAGATGAATGATCTGATTTCTCTTGTTGTTTGCAATTTATTCTCACATTCTTTTTCGGGGTTTCTGAAGGAACTAATCTCTGCATATGTTTTCATGTTTTGTGTAGGGGATGAAGATTGATTCAAACATGTGTCATCAGTGCCAGAGGAATGACAAGGGAAGAGTTGTCAGATGCACCAAATGTAAAACCAAACGGTTTTGTGCGCCTTGTATTCAAAACTGGTTTGCTTCTGTTTCTTTTGCTTTTTTTCACTTGTACTTCTCTAAGTTGCTTGGTTCTCTATCTAACTGTGCATATGAGTTCAGGCTGAGCCCTAAGCAATGCTGCTTGAGATTAAAAAAGCAATCCGAAAGTAGACTAATGCATTGGCATGCTGGTGTTTTGAGAGTTTTACTTTTTGTATTGCAGTGTACAAGAGTTAAGAAATTTGCGATTGCTTCCCATGTTCCTAATTGTTAAGTTTTTGAGTGTTGACTGTGGACAATAGTATACCCACTGCTTTTTGTGATTTCTTGGTCAGATAAGGTTTAGTTGTGAATGCACTCTGGCAGAGTACTTTGTCCACTATTGGGGGTGCTGTACTCCTGCTTCTGTGATTCAAGGCTTGGATGGGTTACTTAATTATAATAATCTGATCCTTGGGCAGTTAAATTGCCTATGAGGTTACTCTTCTGGAGCACTATAATGAATGCCAGATATCTGTTCCAACATTGAGAATGTGTCTCAAGCTACCAGTACCTTCTGCTGGTGTTCACAATATTTTATCGTTTGCCTTATCCGGTTAGTTTTAGCAGATATCAATAAATGGATTGGGCTCATTTAACGTTGCTCAATTTGCCTGCTGTTCATGTGTGTGCATGTGTGCATTCCTCCATTGAATAAATTATTCTTAGACATTACTTAATGTCAACTGTCTGGGTCAGGTATCCCCAGATCAAAGAGGAAGAGATTGCTGAAGCATGTCCGGTCTGCCTCGGAAACTGCAACTGCAAGGCATGCTTGCGAATGGAAGGACTCATCAAAGTCTGCTCTCATCTCTTTCTTTTCCTTTTTTGGAGTTGTCTTTTTTGATGCATTTTTTCTGTATCTTCAATTTGTGGTTTAACGTCTTCTTGCTCTGTCAGTTGAATGAAAGTTTCAAAATTAGCAAAGAAGAGGAGATTGAGCATTTGAAAAGTCTGTTGAGGACTGTCTTGCCATTTCTTAAGCAATTCAATGAGGAACAGAAAAAGGAAAAGGAGATGGAGGCCAAAATTCAGGGTAATCTATTCTGATGTCTGTCTTGATGGGCAACATGCATATATGATGTGCTGGTTGATGTCTGCACTTGGACTAGTGTGATATTCTATGTGTGATGGCCTTTCTGTTATGTTGCTGTCCATGGCTTTTTTGGCATCTACATTTTTGTTTGTCAGTGTACGCTCTTTTCCCCGAATGAGAAGATAATTTGCGCATGGCTTTGTTTTGTGTGGTTTGGATATCTACGGAAAGTACATATATTTCTTTTATTCTAGATGCTGCGTCTTCCCTAATGTGTCTTTTTACCTTTTTTTTAAAATTTTATTTTGGGGTGCAAGTTTTTACTGTTCTGTTTAGCTATGTCTAATATGACCAGCAAACGCTGAAGCTCTATGTTATCTTCTGACTTGTGGCAGCTTATCTCATTCATGTTTTAAATGACATCGACATTGATTTGGATCTTTGAAAATCATGGTCACTTATTTGGAACACAGTTGAAATCTGTCAGCATGACTGCTATTTGCTGAATATTGGTGCCTTACAAAATATTCTGGATATGACATGCCTTTTTGAAATGTTGAAGTTGGGGCTGTGTAATCTATAGACCTGCACGTGTTATGAGCTAGCAGCCTACCACAACTTCAGTTTGCTGATTCTACTTAAAACTTTTTTGATGGAATCCTGGGTTTGGCCTTTGCTGATCATTCTCTGGCTTAATATGCCTTCATTGTTGTTTCTTAATTCAGATTTTGGATGGAAGTAGTTTTTGCTTTGTGGCTGTGACAGTTCTGAAATAATTTGCAGTGGCTGTGTGTATTTTGTTTTCATCTTCACCCTTGAAATATCTTCTAGAATGATTGGTTTCTTATCATTAATTGAGTTAATGGTAATTCTTGTAGGTGTACCAGTATCTGAAATAAAGCTGCAAACTGCTGTTTGTGAGAAGAATGAGCGAATATATTGGTAAAATAGTTTGCATGGCAATGCTTTGATGATGTTGACATTTAAAAAAAAAAGTTTTTCAAGGAATGGTATGTTCATTTGTCATGCAGCAACTACTGCAGAACTTCAATTGTTGATTTTCATAGAAGCTGCCCCAACTGTGGCTATGATTTGTGTCTTACTTGCTGCCGGGAAATACGTGATGGGCAGCTACGAGGTGGCGATGAAGAAGTGATTGTGGAATATGTTGACAGAGGGTTCAATTATTTGCATGGACTAGATTCTTGCGGCAGGTCTAAGAGAACTTCTAGAAGCACGCTCCATGAGAAAGATCCTGATAAGCAAGATACGGAAAAAACTATTGATGGTCAAGTTGAGCAGAGACCAGAGCTGGAAGCAGATGAAAATGGGCTAGTCTCTTGTGGCCCGTCTAAAAGTAGTAGAAGCACTTGCGATGAGACAGACATTGGTAATCAAGCTGAGTTTAAAGCTGTTGGTCATCAAGCCACAGAAAAACAGGAGTGGAAGGGTAGCAACAATGGCAGTATACCATGCCCACCTGAAGAATGTGATGGTTGTGGTGGTGGCCTCCTTGAATTAAAATCCATTTTTTCAGATGGTTGGGTTTCAGAATTGCTGCGGAAAGCTGAGCTAATTGCATCCAAATGGGAATATCAGGATTTGTCCCGGTCGTCCTTCTATAGGTGCTCGTGTTTTGATTCTCTAAATGATGTCTCTGGAAGTAACACACGGAATTGTGCTTCCAGGGAAGGATCCAATGATAACTCTTTGTATTGTCCAGATGCCAGAGATCTCAAATGCAGTGAGCTAAAGCATTTTCAGTTGCATTGGGCCCGAGGAGAACCCATAATAGTCAGGCATGTTCTTGACACTGCCTGTGGTCTGAGCTGGGAACCAATGGTTATGTGGCGTGCTGTCCGTCAAGTACAGCAAGTCAAGAACTCTACAGAGTACAATTTTTTGAAAGTGCAAGCCATCGATTGCTTGGATTGGTGTGAGGTGAGCACTCTGCTTTCTTTTTAGCCTATTACCATTTGATCTCAGTAACACATATACAGGGGTTAGTTAGTGATTTTTATGTTTTCTGTTCTATTGGGTTCTCTCTTGTTGGTTATGATGGAATTTGGTTGCGAAATTCCCTCATATCTGATGTTGGGTAGATTTTTTTGGCGTGCTGGCATTATGGTAATTATCTTTCCTGCGTACTAGCTAGTTCAGGATACTATTGATAGTTGACACGGTTAGAGGGAATCAACTTTAAGTTTATCCCAGCACTCATAGTTACCGGGATCGCTTACTTGCTTGGCATTCCTTGATTCAGATCGTCCGATCCAGATCGTCGGTCATTTTTGTTCCGGTACGACCGGAATCGAGTTCCGGATCTGAGAACTGGGCGATCCCTTTTTCCAGCCACCATGGATGGCTTCTCGGCACTTCAATTTTGTCGGGGGGGGGGGGGAGCGGGAGGCTTGGAGGCATCAGGCATGGTCTACTCTGTAATGACTAGTGATGATATATATAGAAACAATGTCTAGAAGGAGTGACCATCCAAATTCCCACAATAAAAAAATAAAGTAATATTTTCAAAGCACCGACAATCACCTTATAAAGGAGTAATTTATTGCTTTTAGCACGCCAGTCAACTGGGAGACGGAGATAGGGAGGCGCACAATGTACACGTTAGCCAGTTCCTTTTTTATTAGTTGGTTCCCAGCCTGTTAAACACACATTATTATGTTTTAAGTTAATTAATCCATATCATGTACCTAATACATTTTCAACTTTTAAATTTGCTTCACAATGGCAGGGAATTTAGCTGTGGGGAATCAAATTAAATTAAATGAAATTAGTGGTAAACAATAATTGGAGTTACTCTCATACTCTCATTTATATGAAAATTGGTATCATGAAATTACTATGAACTGTAATGATCCGGAATTACGAATTTCGTTCCCAAAAACCGTTCCAAATAATCTAAACCATTCGTTCCCGTTTTTAGGGAGGTGGCGTACCGCGTTCCTGTACTGCATTCCACGATCGGACCTTTCTGCGATCCTGGTCATGGGCATTGTTTTTCATGACTATACATTCATGTTGAAGATGGATCAAATATAGCTTTATCGCGTTTCTTGCTCTTTGCTTACAGTTAGTAGTTTATGTTGGGCAAATAATTTCCTGTTTGCTGGTGGAAAGATGGTGCATCCTGAAAATATTGAGGGAAATGGGATTGTTATAGGCAATGAACCTTTAAAACTGCGGATAGATATCTCTAATTTAATTCATCTTTGTATTTTAGTATTTATCTGGGGTTGTGTTTCTGAAATTTGGCTGGTGGCTAGTTCATGTTGTAGGTTCTATATTTTTAATAATGTTGGTTGGATATGGGGACTGCAGGTTCTCAGGATGCAATCATGAAATGAAGTTTATAGTTGAGGCTCTTTGTCAATTGTGCAACATTTATTGTTTTTCCATCAGTGTCCTTTCTATTTTAGTTGCCCTACTCTCTTTTTTCTGCTGATGGTCTCTTGTGATATTTGGTCTTGTTAGTGAAGCTGGATCTCCATTTATCGCAGGTTGATATTAATATTCACCAGTTTTTTAAAGGATATCTAGAAGGTCGGTTTGACCATGCTAACTGGCCAATGATGTTGAAATTGAAAGATTGGCCGCCAGCTAGTAAATTTGAGGAGGAATTGCCACGTCATGGTGCAGAGTTTATTTGTGCTTTGCCATTTAAGGAGTATACACATCCCAGGGATGGTATTCTGAACCTTGCCGCTAAGTGGCCTAAAGAATTGTTGAAGCCAGACTTGGGCCCA
Organism: Selenicereus undatus; assembly: GCA_017589665.1. Lineage (NCBI taxonomy): Eukaryota > Viridiplantae > Streptophyta > Magnoliopsida > Caryophyllales > Cactaceae > Selenicereus > Selenicereus undatus. The sequence goes on from JACYFF010003369.1 coordinate 68,353,204, forward strand.
AAGACATATATTGCTTATGGACTTCCACAAGAGTTGGGCCGCGGGGACTCTGTTACTAAGCTTCACTTGGATATGTCTGATGCGGTAATACTCTCATGACAGCATTTTTCTGTATCGTAAATGAAACGTGAACTCTTTATTTGTGAGAAATGTGATATCAAAGTGAAATATGATATCTTGGATCTGCATGATTTGGTGAGCATTCTTCATTCTTTTTTCACCGGTATGGTTAACATCGATGCTCATCTGTCCGACTACAGTGAGTGGGAGCTTGGCTCGTCTGTCTGCCCTTGGGTAATTGGATGATGGTTGCCTCATTGTTTTTTCTCTATTTTTTCCCACTCAGCAGGGCGCCTTTTTTTGGGGAGGGGGGCGGGGGACACTGTTAGATGGAATTTGAATTTGTGTGGGAAGTTTGTTATAAGCCCTACTTTATGAAACTATGTACCCTATTTGGGTGATAACTATGTTCTAGATCTAAATAGTCTTCCTTCTCCGAGTTTAACTGCTTATGAAGGAAACTTTTTTTTTTCCCTAAAATTTTGAGCTCTGGGTTTACGTTGGTTAATGTGCCGCGTTGGAGATCTCTGCAATTTTTACTAACAACCACTTCTCATTGGATTATGTAGGTGAATATTTTGACACATACGGCAGAAATCTCCCTTACTTCTCAACAATGTAAGGATATCTCAAGACTGAAGCAGAAGCACTTTGCTCAAGACCAAAGGGAATTCTTTGGCATCGGCATTCCAGAGGAAAATAGGAAAACTCAAAGTAACAGAGTTGGCCTAAAAAGTAGGAAGAGGAAGCAAGTGAACTTCCAAAGTCGGCATGCAAAACAGAAGAAAGAAGCTGAGGTTTCAGAGGCCTCTAGTGAGGACCACAGTACTGATGGTGAAAAAATCCTGGCTGGATTCTCAGATACTGAAGCTACACAGAGTAACAAGGAAGCAAAATTTGAAGAGGTAGCTGAGGCCGCTGAAAGTAGCAAAGGAGAGATAGTAGACAATGCAGTGGTGGAAGCTGTGCTGAAAAAGGAGGATGAAGATCACAATACCAAAAACGGAAAAATAGATTCTGATGAGTGTCGTGAGAATGAAGCCTCACCTCATGCATTTGGGAGCTTTATCGGTTCAGAGCATTGTGATGGAGGCGCTCTTTGGGACATATTCCGGAGAGAAGATGTGCCTAAGCTACAAGAGTATCTTGGGAAACACTTTCACGAATTTCGGCACATCCACTGTTCTCCAGTGAGGCAGGTAATATCTTTTACTAGTCACTAATAGGTTGAGGGTTCACGCCGTGTGGTGATTACCACCAAAGTCGTGATGCATGGACTAGGTGTTGTTTGAATTATTAAGGATTTGTCAATTGAGCTTGCTTTAGTCATGCCATAAGTTGTCAGCAATAGTCTTGGCTCATCCATGCTGTCTTCTGGATGTTGCATGTTTAGGCTAAATAAGGTCTTTTATTTCTGCGTGTAGGTGATTCACCCTATTCATGATCAGACATTTTACTTGATGGAAGATCATAAAAGAAAGCTCAAGGAGGAATATGGTAGGTTTAGGATATTGGTTTCTAATAATTGCTGTTAGTTTGGTAGGTGTTCCTGTCTCTCACATTCAACTCTCTGTTTCTGCTGATTTAAACTTGTTTCGTGCTATCTTGCAGGTATTGAGCCTTGGACATTTGTCCAAAAAGTGGGGGAAGCAGTCTTCATTCCTGCTGGCTGTCCTCATCAAGTTAGAAACTTGAAGGTATTATCCTGTAGCCCCTGGAGCTTGGTTTTTCTTTTATGCAATGAGATTATAGTTTGTCCAGTTTTAGATTCTTAAAGAAGTGTCTAGTAAATTTTCGGAGCAGGTAGAGCTCATTGCTTACAGGTTTTGCTTCACCATCTTGATCACTGTTCACAGTCGTGCATAAAAGTTGCGCTTGATTTTGTGTCACCTGAGAATGTTGGTGAGTGTGTCCGGCTTGCTGGAGAATTCCGTCTGCTGCCCCAAAATCACAGGGCTAAGGAGGATAAGTTGGAGGTACATCATTTAATGTTTTTAGTATGTCTGTGCATTGCTGTGTCATCGCATCACTGACAGTAACAGACTCAGTTTGGTTAGCTATTTCACATTATAATATTAATACCTGATTCTGCTCTTACCAAAGGTGAAGAAAATGACTATTCATGCTGTGAACAAGACTGTCGAAGACTTGGAACAACTTATCTCCACGTAAGTGATATGTAGATAACTGGATTGTTCTAGCTGATACATGAGTATGTTTTCATATCTGCTGTTTTGTTTATGGTGTTTCTGTAGTCATAGTCGTTTACAACTCCCAGTTGGATGAGCAAGGGATTGATATAATGCCTTTATTTGACACATACTAAATATGAGGATGTGTTTAAGCAAGGGTATCCTTGGTGCTGTCAACTGTAGCCTTTGACATGTTCTTTGAAGCGTTAATTAATTAGCTTGGTATTGCTATTCAAGAGCTAACAAGGTATGTGGCTGCTTTGTGGGTCTTCAGATCAAATGCTGGGACAGACACCACGGAACTTGCAGAGACGCAACCCGACTCAGATGCTGAGTAACATCTCTCTTTACGGGGATGATTTCGGAAGTGGCATTGTGCTGAACCTATGCTTTTGATAATCTGTAGAGCTCCTAAACGCACGGTATTTTGCTAACACCCTTCCCACTTCATAGTAACCCAAATATGGGCTACTGTTTCATCCTATCATGTATAAATTTCTCTTTTTGGCACTAACGGACTGGTCTATTAGATTTTGCTGTGGTCTTAGAATAGGCTCTTTGTGCTCCAGGAATGATGGTACAGAACCTGAGTATGAATGGTAGGCTTTATTCTCTCCGCTTTTAGTCGACATACTGTACTTTTAAATTAAACTCCGGTACTGTGCTGCTTGGTGAGAATCCTGGCATCTGGAAGCTCTAATCTTTTGCGAAATATCTTCAACATCCTTTCAATTGGTCAACTGGGTTCAGTTACATGGAATGGAATGCCGAGATTCATACCAGCCTGTAAATTGTGTTAGCTAGTATCTTCCACTTCAATTTTGTGAAATTGGTGGGGTTGAATTTCATTCAAATTGCTTTGAAAGTTTAAAGTTTACTTTAGACGGGGAGGGAGATATGGCTTTCAATGTTGTTTGTTGAAGTTAATTTTAGTCTATTGTACGATCTCTAATGGAAAGCAGATTTTTTGGCTGGAGTGCCACTTCTATAATTTCTGTGTTTTTCCAAGGTCGTCTGTTCTAATCGCATGACACTGATTTTCCCCCTTCCCCCCTCCCCCCCTCTGCCAAAAATGTTGATACCAGTAATAGTAGAGGGCAATAAATTTTACCTTTAGGCTCTGTTTGGCCATTAGAAAATTTGATAGAAAGAAAGTTGAAGAGAAACAAGACGTGAAAAAAAAAGCAGGGAGAAAATGAATTTTTTTCTCTTGTTTAAATTGAAGAAAAAATACAAGAATTTGAATGAGAAATTTGAATGTTGATGAACTACTTGAATCATGTTAATGTCATTTAAGCAATGTGAGGTTGGAGGAGGTTAGGAATTTTTCTCAAACTCTCGCCACAATTTTATGAGGGAAATTTTATAATTTGTTTTTAACAATTTTTCCATTTAACTTTCCTCTATATTTTTTTTCTTTGTGATTTTCTTTAAATCAAATACAAGAAAAAAAAGTAACTTTTTCAAAAAAAATTTCTTTCCACCAAATTTTTTAAGGTCTAAATGAAGCCTTAGTTTTAAGGATTGAAAATTTGACAAACAAAATGAAAAAAAATTAATTAAACAGTGTTTTATGAAAAAAATAAAATAAAATAAAATAAAAGCATGTATGATTGGCAAATGAGAGCTTTCTGAAACTCCAAATAAAAGCCGTAGGTGAAGGTAACCAAGTAAAAGGAACTTGCCACGGGAAAAGCTCACTTCAATTTATTGAAACACAGATGGTCAGCAATAAAGCTTTTGGCAATAAAATGCAAGACTTCTGCCTATAACACCCCCCTCCCCCCCAAAAAAAACTGCCCAAAAATAAGTTCTTTCTTTTTCAAAAAGATTGTCAAAAAGAGGGGATAATATAATAGGTTTGATCTACTGGAAAGCTAGCTTATACAGCAATAAGAAACTCACTAGGACCAACTCAAAAAAAATTGCAATCCTTTTCGATTTGAACCAACTCTTACCGATGTCTTTTAAAATTTCTCACAAATAAATCTCCACTTGTTCTCATCTCATCAATAAGACGGTGTAAATACATATATTTTGTTCTTGGGAGTTTTAAGGTCGGAGATTACACAACTGAGGAACATAAATGGTGTTATCATACACATTTCAGCGGGAAGGTTACAAGATGTAACCACCATCAAGCAAATGGAATAAGATTTTGATCACAAAATGTGAGGATTAAATCTATCAGCACATAACCCAAGCCTAACATTTCGAGACTCTGCAGCAAAATTAGGGTATTTGTTATCGAAATGTTTCCCCACTGTCCCATTTGATGGATAACATAAAATACTGTCCTCACATCGATGTTCATAATGTCATCTCATGTGCTCTATAGTGCTTCTTGATGCATATAACCTCTGAAATCGAGGTTTCAATTGCAAGTAATACATCCTTGCATATGACAATGGACTTTGATTCATTTGTTGCGACCTTTACCTCTTCCATCTCGAATGCTTGCAAAACTTGCATGCATTGAGGTTCGAGTCTTCTTTAGAGAACAACATGCAACCTTTACGGCAACAATGGGTGCATATCACATCGTTGCCGAGATCTTTAACACCTTCTTCGTCTAACCATAGTTGTTCGGCACACAGTTGTTAGGTGGGAACATCTCCTTCATTAACTGAACAATTTCACTGAAATAGTTTTGTGACATGTTATAATCAGACTTGATACTCAATAGCTGAACAGCAGCGGACAACTCACTGTGTGTAGAACAACCATCATATAAGGGTTGTTGAGCAGCTTGAACCATATTATAGAATGGTTCTTCACAAGTGCTTGGATCTTCATCCCTCACATTTTAATTTGCTAATATGGCATCAACAACCATGCACTCCATATGATCTACGTAGCATTCATTATAGTCATGATTAGTATGACTTGAACCGCTAGCTTCGGCCATTTCACTAATAGAATATCCTTTCACCAATACCCTTATACATCAGGTGCATCTTTTCCTCAACGGATATTAAGTAAACTCTATTTTTACACTTCGCACATAGACATCTATACTTTCCCCCAATTTGGAACTTTGGTTGCCTGTGCAAATGTATCAAATTCATTTGCTCCATTTAGAAATTCTTGCGTATAACCATTACGATTAGACAATAATCTATTATACATCCACTAACGATGTGAAAATGCCATTCATTTTCTGCTCAAACAACAATATTCATGAAACTTTTTGGATTAATATTAATTTCAATTTATATAATTCTAATTATATAAATTTTTCGATTATATATTACGTATATTTTGATATTCAAACACAACATTAATTAATCCACAAAAACACATAAGTACATCCATTTTCCTATATATATATATATATATATATATATATATATATATATATCATTAGAAGCATACTTTATATAAGCTACATAATTGAATATGTAAGCATATATGCTAACGCACATACATGAAACTTTTTATATATTCATGTTCCACTAATTTCATATTAGCATACAACCCACATTATAGTATCAGCTTTATGCCAACAACCTTAGTAAAATACATCATCCAACATTAACAATTATTTCTTTTAAATCAGGCATACTTACATAAATTATTCATTTTAACTCCACCTAATTTGACATTCGACATATAAACCCTAATAATTTTATACGTTCATTTCCAAATTTGAACAAATAAATTTCTATTCTTATAAGAGTTTCACAAACCTAATAATACATTCAAACTGTAGCATTTCATTCGAACAATATATCATATTTTCACTAAAATTACCAAACTTAAACCCTAAATTACATTGAGCAACATGTTGAAGCAATAATTTCACACAAACTTCACAATTTAACTAAAACATTAAGTAATTATGAAATTTTAACAATGAAATACAAAAAATCTAGAAATTACAACTAAAAGTTGTGGGAGAAACAACCAACCTAAAGGAGGCGGCTGGCGGTTGGTGGTACTGGCAGCGGTGGTTGTGGGGACAGTTGCGCTCGGCAATAGGGGTTTTTTTTTGCTCTAGACCTCTCTCTCTCTCTCTCTCTCTCTTCGAATGCTTCAGTGAATTGAAAACTCAAATTTGTCTTTTGTAAAAGACTCGACGACAGAAATGTTCAAATTTTTTAAAGACAGTAAAGGGCAACGGAAATTCCGTTGCCATGTGCAAAAAAAAAGAAAAAAAATTGAAAAATAAGGTGGTGACGGAATTTCCATTGCCATTTCCAATATTTTAGCGACGGAACTCTTATTTCGTCGCCGGATCCATCATTGACCTGGACATATTTCAGTGTAAATTGTCCGTCGCTATCTAATACGAATCGCATTCCGTCGCTAATTTTCGTCGTTATTTCTTCGCTTTTCTAATAGTGCTAGTGTCACGGGTTGATAATTTCACTCAAACTCAAGCCCATGAGGCGGTAGCAAACTTATTCGAAACCCTTCATAGTTTGCTAGTAAGCTTTGATGATTGCTTAACTTAGACTTGAGAAGTCAAGTAAGCACACACACACACTCTCTCTCTCAAAAGTAGGAGAGTTCATCAATCCAAACTCGAACTGGATTGGGCCGAAAACCGATTAAGAAAAAATAACAGATCGAGGATTGGACCGAATAAGAGCCGGACCTGATCGGGACCAGACTAAAAAAATTTGGACCGGATCGGGACCGATTGAAGTAGACCAAATTTATTTTCAATTGCGGTAAGCATATCGGTTCAATTAATTTTGGTCAAAATTATGTTATTATTGGTGTTGTTTGCTAATTCTAAAGAGTATTAGTTGGTACTTGGCATTAGTTTTTGATCAAAAAAATCAAAAGAAAGTCTCAAACTCATAACAAATTATTAACTTATTTTATTTTATTTTTAAAAAATAGTCGGTGCTCGATCCGGATCGATAGATCAAGTGGACCAGGCCGAAGATTGAGTAAGAGAATTTTTTAGACCGAGAACTGAGCCGAATGCACTCGGTCCGGACCGATTCCATCTGGTCCTACCTGATCTTCAGTGTGGTTTGGGTTTGGATAGAATGATGTACACCCCAACTCAAAAGAACTTAGAGGGAGAGAGTTTGTGAGAATGTTTTGTGTTGCACTTGGAATGAATGACTTGATGTACAAATGGGCCCTCTTGGTGTCATATACACATATCCACATTTTCAATGGACGGTGGAGATCTAGTTGATCCTATGATTATTATAACACATCTAGAATGTTCTATACAAATATCGAATATCCTACACACATGTAGAATAGTGTGAAGTATATTTTAGAAAATGCTAGTACAGTAATGCTCCACAAGGTCCTAGTCATTCTAGAAGGTTCTAGAATAGTTTAGAAGACTCTCTATTGCCTAGAATGTTCTAGAACATTCTCAAATGTTCCAGTGTATTTCAGAAGATTCCAAAGCATTCTAGAGAATCCTATAATATTTTAGAATTCTTCAGAAACTTATTTCATGAAATTGAGTCTATAGATCTAAAATTATATGAAAGTTCTACCATAATTAAGGTTTTTTTCAATTATAATAGTTGGTAAATATAAACCGTTGATGTTAAGGGGATTGATCTGAACTACTTAAATAGATAACTTATAACTTAGATAGGTTAACGTCCTCATTTCTCTCTCCTCCCTGCCTATTTTCATGGGATTAGTTACTTTTGTCTTCTTTAACTGCATTTCCTCTCTCCTCGCCACATTCTCCATTCATGTTGATGAATTTTGCTTCAATTTGTTGTTCTTGCTGCATCTTGTTCTTAGTCTTCCTCTCAGCCTTTCTCTTCTGCACACCTTAAATTATCAGAAAAACAGAGATAAAAAATCATAAAAACTCAAATGGAGTCTCAAAATTTTTCAACGAAGATCAACAGTACCATAAGTTCATAAGTCAAAATTCTTCTCATGATCTTTATTCTCCATCAGCACCGTTAACCGAATCCAAAAAACCCAAAATCAGAACATGGGAAAACAGAGAGTAACCATAGATCGAGGGAAACAGAGGATTGCAAGATCAGACGAGGAAATGAGAATAAATCTCGAATTCGCACCCACGAATGTGTATTTTTAATGGAAAATCGTAAATTCAATTCAAATCAGCAATCCAAATAAAAATACACTAATTAAATTCCCGAGTTAACAAAACAGATCTGCGAAAATAAAAATGGAAAAAAGAAACCCTTATCTGTACTACTCTATTCTAGTACATACTTCCTTCGACTGAACTTGAAGTCTCGATTTATAGTTGTCATGTTTAATTTCTTCTCTCAATTCTAAATCCAAGCCCTTGCCATTGATGAGGAAGAGATAAGGTTGCCCCTTTATGACAATTCATTTGTCCATTGATAAGAGAGAAAGGGAGAAAATAGAAGAATTAATGCTAGTGAATGAAGAGGGGGAAAAAGGAAGGGTAGTGGGAGTGGGTTTTCAGGTGCTACAGCAACAAGAAATAAGAGGGGGTGGGAAGAGAGAAAGAGAGAGAATAGCAGGAGGGAGGATGCATTCAGTAAAAATAATACTCACCCGTAATTGATTATAGCAGATAATTATATCTTAAATCAGCACTTTTAATTTAAAAAAAAAATTTAAAAATTTACAATAATTTTAACTATGATAATTAAAATAATTTTCAATAGTGGAAGAATCTTCGAAAATTATACGATGATTCTTCTATAATTAATTTTTTTTTCAACCATGGTAAGTAACTTTGAAAGCAACCGTTGATTTTTGATAGAGTAATCTTAGCGCTCGCCTTAAAGTGTAACTCCTCACCGGCTGTTATCCCACTACCTGTCTCCTAATTTTCTTTTTTTTTTTCCCGTATTTTTCTCTGTCTTTTGCGATTAAAAAGAAATTCTTTTCCACTTTTAATTTTTTTTATTCAACATTCAGATTTAAGACTTCAGAGTCTCGTCACTGCTCCATGAAGATAGTAGCTATATCAGAGATTCAATGATCGTCACTCTCTGTTCATGCTTCTTCTCTGAAACCCTAATTCATTTAATTTTTTTTCTTCCAAATCTCCAAATTCAAGGCTTGTTGACACCACACACACGCAGTCACATACCCCTAACCTAGTCAAACACCGCCACTGCCACTGATAATCTTAACCGTGCTTTCTCTCTCCTCACATCCACAGCATTATTTGATTAGTTTATTTAAAAACAAATGTAGGTGATGGTCGTACCAGACTAGAGACAAATATATCATTCCTTAAATACAAGAATAAGTTAGTGAAGATGGCAGAATTGGAGAATTTAACGTCCTTAGAAGAATAGAATAGGAACGAAGGTAGAAGAGACCAGAAACTCTATTTTTTGTTTTTCAAAACATTTTATACTGGGAGTGGTTTATATGGTGATGGGCAACAATTATAAAAGAAAAGATCAGGGCTGCTTGATATGAAACCATGGCTACAAATCAACAATCTTGATAGCAAAAGAGAACAAAAGAAGAAATTTTAGTACTAGTTAATTGGGACGGTTCAACTTTGAAATGCAAGCAAATCTAGCAATTTTCCTACGACAACAAGAAACAGAGGAGCCCAAGGATCGATCAAGGAGGAAGAAGGGGGCACTGTGGTACGGGTGATCGCATTTACTTGCAGCCTCAGCCAAAACTTCTCCTTCATCCTTGCCATAAGAGCATCATTTCCGTCCTTCTACCTGGAAACTCTCGGTTTCCATGGCTCCTTTTTTTTTTGGGGTGCAATTGGTTTTCATGGCTGTGAATTAGTGCTCTTGCAATAAAATTCTCTGTTATTGGCAAAAAAAATTCATATTTGTTGAGCACCCCTCCCCCTCAGTTGTTTGATTATAGCAGAGAGGAATGCAGAGCAACGGAAGGGAAGAAGAGCAACAGGAAAGGACTTGGTAACTACGCAGGAGATTAGGCGTAAAAGGTGGGCAAGTAGACACTTTTAGACAGAGAAAATAAGCTAACCTGTGGCACAAGTTAACAGTAAAAAGTTTCAACGGCTCAGATTTAATTTCATTAAATCAACGATTGTCATTACTCAATTACTATAATTGAAAAACTTTTTAACTATGGTAGAATTTGTCAAAATTATAATATAATTTACATGCATTATGCATAGGGCGCCGACACCAGTAATAATAACCGAAAGAGAAAGAAAGTTTTTGGTTTCCTACTTTTCCCCAACTCGTAACGTTTGACCAAATTTGGTAAGTGAATGACTGACGGCAGACGCATGTGGACGTATATCTAGTATATTCCAGAACATGGTAAAACGTGCCACAAATTCTCCCTCCCTTCCCTTTCCTTGTCTCTCCTCCCCAACCCAACCCCAGAATCAAGTCATTCATTTATCAATTCAATTAATAATAATCTCTCTCCTCCCTAAATCCCCTTCCCCCGAAGAAGAAGAAGCAGACGATGTCAAGCGCCGGCGTGAGCGTAGCAAATCCTCAGGCGTATTTTTGCTACCAGTGCAATCGCACAATCTCCCTCGCGCCGTCGCCCAACTCCGACCTCTGTTGCCCCAACTGCAATGGCGGATTCCTTGAGGAACTCGAGTCTTCTAATCCTAGCCCTAACCCTAACCCTAGCCCTAATCATAGTTCTTTCAGCGTAATCCCTGATCCTTTCTCCCTCTTCGCCGACCCCTTCTTCTTCCCAACTACCCGCGGCCCGATTGTGTTCTCTTCCACCTCGATTGACCTCGAAAACCCCAGAAACTTCTCGGACCTTCTTGGGCCTTCGCCCATTCGTTATGGCGAAGTGCCTTCTGCTTTTAATGCCTTCGAGTTTCTTCAGGGGTACCTCCAGAATCTGAGGAATAGTGGTGCTAATGTCCAATTCGTCATCGAGAATCATCCCTCGGATCCGGGTTTCCGCCTTCCAAACAATTTCGGGGATTATTTTCTGGGTCCGGGGTTAGAGCAGCTTATTCAACAACTCGCTGAGAATGATCCCAATCGGTATGGCACCCCACCGGCTTCAAAGAAAGCTCTTGAGGAGTTGCCTGATGTGCCCGTCACGGAGGAGGTGGTGAATTCTGATTATAATGCATGTGGTGTTTGTATGAACGATTTTGAGGTGGGTATTCAAGCCAAGCAGATGCCCTGCAAGCACTTGTACCATTCGGATTGCTTGCTGCCATGGCTCGAGCTTCATAATTCATGCCCTGTTTGCCGGTACGAGCTGCCTACCGATGACCCGGATTACGAGAACAGGAAGGCTGGCAGGGATCAGGGGACATCGAACTCGGCCTCGGAAGGGTCCAGAGGTGGTGGGGATCAGGGAAGTTCGCATGGGACTCGTAGTGTGGAGAGGAGGTTCAGGATCTCGTTGCCATGGCCTTTTAGCGCCTTTGCATCTGCTGGGGGGAACAATGAGGCTGGGGCCAGGAATAATAATGATAATCATAACAATAATACCGGTGCGAACTCGGGGGATCAGCAAAGTGGCAATCAAGCGTCGGAGCCAAGGCAGGAAAGCTTGGATTGAAGGTTGAAAGGTAACTTGTCTGTTTCCCTCTTTGCCAGTTTTTGGAGAAGTTATTCTTTTTAACACGCTGTCTGGTATTGTCTCTGTGCCCTTGCTATCTTGTGCCTGAATCGTAAGTAGATAAGATATTCGTCTGAATTGTCTGTATTGGACAGTTGTGAGATATAGATATGTGAGATACTGATATGTGCACGTAAATGTTATGCTTGTGGTTGAGCAAGAAGAGATTGCCATTCAAGAATTCTTAAAAGTGTTTACACATTGGAAGGAATTGTGCTAATCTGAATCCACAGATGTTTCAATGCTCTGAGAGGAACCATTGTCAAGTTTGGGCAAAACAGGAAGCTTGTAGCGTTTTAAAAGTTGAAATTCATACCCTAAAGTGTTATGAGAAGGAGGGAAAAGTTGCCTTAAAGCTTTCCTTAAAAAAGTGAAGGAGACGTACAGTGCCCACTTTTTCTGTCAGTAGGTCCTTACGTCTCCACTTTTTCTCTTGAAGCACTGTATTTTTGGTTGGCCTTGTATCTGTGTAGTTCTCTAGTTTTAGTACATGCGATCATAGTTTGGGGTTTTCCTGTGTTGCTTGGCATTTCAACAGATGATTCGGTCTGTTGAAATTATTATTGGGAGTATGTTTACCTTTGGAGGGTTAGTTGTGCTCTCCATAGTTCTATTTTAGTGTCGCCCTTTGTTTTGGGGGGGTGGGGGTGTAGGACTGTAGGAGATATGATGCGAATACTTCATTGGCTCTCGGTGAGGCCCTGTCTTGGACAGGGAAGTAGGGATCCTGATATGCTTCGTGCTCTTTGCTGCTTTCTGTTTTCTCATTCTGTGTTGGTTTTACCGTATCAAAAAAGGTGCTAGTCTTCCCAGTTAATGAGAACTATGTCTGCGGTCCTGTCCAGGCCTTCTATGTAGCCTTACCTCTGTAATTAAATTTCAAAGAGTATGTGCGCTGTCAGATCCTTCATTGGAGACTTTTTCATCTACCTGAAAGGTGGACACATTTGACCTCCTTCCAACATAATGCCAATGTTTCCTTTTTAGTGGGAAATTGTTTGAACTAAATGGGAGGATCCTTGCTTATTTTCTGAACAAGTTGATGTTGTTTCAGTATGTAATGGACCTCTGACTTCATGTTATTTGGTGTGCATAACAGATAGATTAATAGATAGTGAGAGGATATAGAAAATTTAAAAAGTTGAAATTTGTTAGCTGTCACGCCAGATTGTTTGATGTCTTGCCCTGCTGCAGGCTTAGAGAACAAATAATAGAATAATTCGTAACCATTTATTTTCTTAAATGGTGTTTAAGACTTCCATTTTTGGCAATCTTCTCCTGTGGTCTAGGCTGCATATGGGTTAGCTTCTGTCTATAGCATGGGGTTGAGGTGAACTACTATTTTAAGAGCCTTGTATGGCCTATGTAAGCATCACCAGTGTCTTGTCTCTCCTGCATTGTAAGTAAACTTTCCAGCTTTTTTTTCTTTTCAACTATGTGGATTTCATGGTTTTGTTTGTGAATGGATTTTTCATTACCATATATGGTCGATTGCAGTGGTGCCACGTTTTATATTTTGCTATGCTTTTAGTTTGTTACATATTTATTGACTGCAATAAACCTAGCTTAAATGATCTGTTGCCACTTTCAGTCTTCAGTAACTCTTTAAATGAGAGCAACTTGTTAAGTGAGGTCTCCTATTTATGCATACGTCACTTGCATTCTCTCCTGCTGTAATACTCGCTCTTAAACAATTAGTTGATAAGCATGCAAGTACCGAAGTCAGTCAAGGTTTCCTCCAATAAATTTCGGATGTGTATCAAAACTTTGTTAGAGGGCATGCATGGTGTCACGGACAAGAGTTCCATATCGAGAAAGTGATGGGGGGGTCCTTGGCTTATAAGCGGTGTCGTTGCACACTCCATTAGACCGGTTTTTCGGGGAGAGGGTGATGGCCCCGTGATAAATGGTATCAGAGCGAACCCAGATTCGACTCCAATGTATCGCCTAGCGCTTTGATGGGCGGGGTAGGCAAGGGGCTCCATCTGTGACAAGGGTGTTACAGGGTTGGGTGAGGGAGAATGTCACGGATAAGACTCTCATGTTGGAAAAGAGATGGGAGGGTTTTGGGCTTATAAGCAGTGGCGCTACATACCCCATCAGATCGGCCTTTTGGGAAGAGGCCGAGAGGGTAATGGCCCCGTGATAATGGGGACATGACAACTATGTTTTCATTCAAATGCAAATGGGTACAAGTTCTGGACTAGTTGCGAGTCTGCAATTGTTCTACTTGCATTTATGTGCTAATATAAATAAAAGGGCAGTCCGGTGTACAAGCATCTCTCGTTCCCGCAGGGTCTGGGGAAGGGCCGCACCCCAAGGGGTGAATTGTAGGCAGCCTAACCTGACTTTGGTAGTGGCTGATTCGACGGCTCGAACGTGTGACCTTTTGGTTACACAACGACAATCTTACCGTTGCTTCAATGCTCTCTTTCCCTGTGCTAGTATAACACGCAGTCAAATCCAGTTATGCAATCCATTAGTTGGTTATCACATATGCCAGCCCCTTTTTTTGGGTGAACAAGTGAGCAAATTATGCATCCTCTGGGGAAAAAAAAAAGAGCAGAAAGCTAGCTTCAATACTCATGGAACTACATTTTTTTTTAAAAATTATTAATCGCAAACTGTCTTAAAATTTACTATAGTTTCAAAGCCTGATTCACTCTGAACAAAAGAAAAACCCTTGCCTCTCTCTTAAGCAGAACCCGGAGAAGTACCTGTAGCGGCAGAGTGGTGGTTTCCTTCAACTGCTCCTCATTCCATGATGAATTGTACACTAAATTTTCATCCCTCATCGTTTACCTCGTGGATTTCTTGTTAATAGTGTAAGTTGCACATCTGATAATGAGAATTTCTTCAAGATACGGAGAGGATTTGATACGGAGAGGATTTGCTCTCCTGCTTTTGATGTGGTTGACTGTGTGTCTTTTGTATGATGCTAGCTGTGCATCCAATCATTTGATAGCTATTTGTCATTACAATACTCTTTCCTAACCCAAAAAAGAAAAAGACTGTAGGTTGCACATTATGACCTGCTCGACATCTTCTTTGGGTTAAAAAATGCATCCGTATGTGTTGGATACAAAATCTTGATGCAGTTACGTATGCCTTGTGTGGACTTTGATTTGCTATTATGGACTCTCCCCATGCTCTCTGGAGGGCAGAAGGGATGAGACCATACGTAAATTGAGAATTACTCTGCTGTTGAAAAATTCACAATATTTGTCGAGCAATAATCTGGATGCCCACCACCTGGATCTGCCACACATGCCTGAAATTGTAGGCATAAAAGTGGGCTACTTTGCCTTTGTTGTGAAAGGCAAACAAAAACACCTCATGTTCCTTCTTTAGGAGTGAGTCAATGAAATCACTAACGCCAGTGCCATCAAGCTCTTTATGCAACTGCAAATTTGCTCATTGTGGAGATTTGCCAGATATATTACTTAATTTTTGACAATGCTATCTGCACGTCATTCATGCATTTTTCATATTGCATGAAGTGTGGAAAATGCAAAATGGAGAGACAAAAGAGTTATGCATCCTTGGGTCGAGCTTTTCAAGCAGCTTCCATATCTGCAACGTTGTAATGAATGTAGTGTTCCACATTAGGTTTATGACTTGTGGCCCAGTAATGATTGATGCTAGAGAAGGTTGTCTGGGAGAGTATATCTGATCTTCTTGTGTGCTGGTATATGGTAGGTCAAGGAGTTCATTTTAGTAAAATGGCTGTCATTTAGTGCGACCATTATATTCTTCACTCCCATTGGGTAAAGAAAGAAAGCAATCACAATCCTGTGTAGTCGTTTTTCGCAAGAGATTATTCCAGCCATGCATTCTCGAGAGACTATTAATTCCACAGCAAGTGAGATTAGACCATAAGGATAGCAAATAATTGGGCTTGGGAAAAGCCTTTCCTTGAAAGGTGTCCTTGGTTCAGTAAACTGAATGTCTTTCACTTCTTGGTGAATGGTCTTTTTGGTAGCAATGAACAGAGCTGCTTTAGAAGATTTCTTCCCATTTTTTGATTGTGTATAGTTGTATCACTAGTGTCCCTTATCAGTGAGTTTTTTATTTGTGGTTTTTGCATAGTTCTCAACGTCTTGCTTATATGCAGCAGCAAATGTTTATAACGTTGCATATGGGGATCAAAGGGCATTCAGTTTGTTCCCTCATAAATATATCCTTAAAATGTCTTGCTTTTGCATCAGTATGATTCTGACTTGGGTTTATTAGCTGAGCACCTGGGATGAGCAACTCTGGGACCCTGCCGGGCTTGGACAGCTTCAATTTTCTGGTGTAAATCATGATAGCCATTATATTCTAGACGTATGAAATATAAATTATTCTGCCCAGAGCATTCGTAGTGGGAGTTGCAAGTTTTGGAACTCCATCTTGTCACATCAGTGAAAGTTTCATATTTTGAAACTGGCAATCCTTCACTTCTCCAATTCACGGGAATCCATTTGGGATCATTCAATACAATAGTTGTCATAGGCTTATAACATACAACTTTTTTTAATCCTCTAAATAATAATTTTAAAGAAAACAAGAAAAACCACAAAAATCATGAAAAGACAAAAATAAGTGTAGCCCGAGATGGAACGGCTAGGCATTCCACCATGCGTTCCAAGCCATACAAAATGCCCCTTGCATGCCTGGAGAGTGGAACTTAGGTCCCACCTGTGGGGTGTGTATAAGTAAGTGGCTGCAAGTCTGCGAGGAGGTTTTTGTGAAAAAGCTTGGGAACATTTGAGTTCTGGACTATTTTTGTGAGCAGCTGATGTTCATGTCTCCCTCCTTTTCTTGATTTGTTATTTATTTATTTTTTCGGTAAAAATGAATTGGAGGATTTGTGGAGAAGAAGATGAAGATTAGTGTAGAACAACTCTTTGTTCAATAAACATGTTTCTAGTGATAAGACGAAAAAACTATGTTACATATCTGTATTAGGCTTTATTGTGAAGGAAGCACTGTGGGCAATGTAATGTAAGTTGGTATTGAACTGCGAACTAGTTAGCATTCCCCGCTTGTTGCCTTGTTCTTCCCTGATTTGCATTTGTCTTTGTCATGTCTTTTTGGTGCTTTTTCAAGCAAACGTAATTGGTATCTGTAATGTATATTTATCTTCTAAATGCATGCAGGTGACGTATCTATGGGAGTATTGGAATTCAAGTTTATCATGGTGTAAGTTTGACGCTTAGTTATCCTTTTGCCATTCGGGGGAATTCTTTTTTTTTCTTTTCTTTTATTGTTGGTGTTTTTGAAGAGGGGGGCGGGGGGGGAGGGGTGTCATTGGATAGCTTGTTCTGGTTGGAGCGGTACCGTTCGCAGACCTGGGGGAGGAGAATGCATCATTTCCCCTGCTTTGAACAGAAAACAAATCCACAGAGAAAATCCACAGAGAAAAAAGGCATTGTTAATATATTTATATGTATTAGTATACCAGTTAATGTGAAACATGAACCTGTCCTTTATTCATCAATTTTGTGTACAAGCCATCGTACAGTTTCGGTTGAAAATTTGAAATGTACATATTCATGAATTTGGTTTGTTTCAGTGTATTGTTTTCGCTCCCTTTATGTGTAGTGTTGGACATTGTAACTACGGTTTTTCTTCTGGGTTGAGTTCAAGTCTGGAATCTGAAAGGAAGCAGTATTAGAGATTTGAGTTATTGCGGTCATCGGTCCAAACACAAACCGGCTGAAAACCAAACTGGATTAGGATCAGATCGAAGTGGACTGAGTTGATGAAGATGTCCCATTGTGTAAATGATTCGAAAGCCTTGTCACCATCCTGAAATCAATAGACAAGAACTCTCTCTGACCCGTAAATCAACCAAAAGAAAAAAGGTTAGCCGCTATTCCAATTTTCAGTTAGCGACATATGATCGGAGAGGACAGAGGAGAGAGAAAGTGAAATTACTATGGAAATTTACAAATGGGATGCACTTCAAATGGCATGCAACAAACTCAGCTTTTTTACAACAAATGGGTGTTGATTTTGGAGAGAAAAGCAAATGGGAGAAAAAGCCATGTGAAGCGAAATGACCACAATATCCTTAATGAAAAGATTTCACTTTCTTCCTGATTTACTCACTTTCTCTATCCACCCAAACTTTAAAGCATCAGCAGGCATCAAACGCAAGGAGGAAAAACAAGGGTTTGTACTGAGTTCATTGATAGGCTCTCTATGTCTCTCTCAATCTCTCTCCAAAGTTGAATCTACTAATGAATTTTGTAGTTGTGAGAAATTGTGCATCAAAATTGAGGAAAATTTAGCCCCAAATTGTTCAAGGCATCTTGGTTGTGGAAGAAGAGGATAAGGCAAGGCGCGTACCTCTAGGTGAGCGAAAGTGTAGAGGGAGGCTGAAAGTGAGCTTACAGTGTTTGGTGATGGTGGAAACCTGATATTTGAGGTCAGCTATGAAGTCGGAGGTGGAAGAGTTTGGGCGTCTGACGTTGGTAGACGCCTTCAAGCAGAGTGGTAAACATAAGGTATGTTAAATATTATTTGAAATTTACGATTTTAGTATGTGGAATGAGATTTTGGTGAATGATTTAGGGTGTAGGAAGGGTAGATGTCTGGGGTAACATGTGTGTCATGTTGTTAGTCACTGTTTACCAGGGTATCTTTAATGTCGTTGACTGAAAATACAACTACATGGGTGACCATGTTGGAGGGTGGGATAAGGTGGTATTGTGATGAAAGGAAGATGATGTAGTTGACACTGACATTGAACGAGAATGACGCACTGTTGAACTAGGAAAAATGTGGTACGCACCATGGTAAATGCAGTGTACTGAAGAGGTAGACAAAGAGGAGTGGTGTTGGGGACTCCTATTATGTACTTGTGTGTTGTGGAGGATGCAGTGTTGGTTGTGCTGACCAGAAATTATTATGATGTGCCGGGTAATTGAGAAAGTTGTTGACCGATATAGTGGTACGGTAGTACGGTAGTCGGTGTTACGACATCTGGTAAAAATGAATGGGGACGGTGTTGCTGTCGGAGGCAGTGGTGGCGGGGTAGAGGTGGTTGTGTATGTGTTATATGTGGACGCAGTGTATCGTGCTCATAGAGGGTTGGAGGAAATGCGAAGAATGGCGAGTGAGATTACTAGCAATGTTTTGACTGTACATAAATTGTGGTACAGTTTAAAGCACGAGTGATAGATGGTAATGGAATTAGAGGGAGATGGTGATGTAAGGATGTTTTTGAAGGGGAATGATGAGCATAGATATTTGTATGTGGGTGACAATGATGGGCTGGACTAATTGTTAGTGAGTGTCAAATTGTTGAATTGGACGTGTAAGAGCACAAGCTGCCTTCAACTACAGTGATGAACCCATCGTGCGACCAGTAAGTACGGTGGTAGTAACTGTCCAATTGTTAGTGAGTGTTAAATTTTATGTTGTCCTTGATTTTGTCACTGCTATGTGCTGTCATCGATTTTGCCACTCACTAACAATTTGACAATTACAATGGTGTTGCAGTGGGCATAACTATGGTGTATTTGTCATGATCTTCATGGACATTCTCGCACTTACTGGCCGCACGATATACTTCAAGTAGAGCGATATCCGGACGTTGCGAGACAAGTGTTTGGCGGACATCCTGAGGGGAAGAATACGAAACTTCCCCATGACCCTCCCATGATTGCATCCGTCACCTACATTCTGTGTCTACCGTAATTGGATGTGTAGCCTAGTTGCATATTATTCATATCATTTATTGTAGGGAGTGTCCCCGATTGGAGTACTTGTGCTCCTTTCACTGATTGTTCAAGTGTTTACTAGGACATGTGTATTTGTTTACCATGGTGGACAACTTGTGTGCTTGTGGTAGTTCTTTGGTACATCTATATCGATGTTATCAACCATGTTAACAACTGCATGCAAGGTTATTCAGTTCAGACCGTAGTGTATGAAAGTGTATGTATGGATATCCCTGTCCAAAAAGTGGTGGTGGGCGGTCCCCGTGTACTCTGTCAATCAGGCCATTTGCAATTGTTAGCCATGGTCGACAACTTATGTGCTTGTGGTAATAATTGGTACAACAGTATCCATATTACAAATGTTTTAAACGAATACATGCTAGGTTATGTACGGTGGTACACAAATGGATACCAAGTTCAAAAACATATATATTGCGTTACTGCACTAACACGGGAACATACACACATGTACTATACACAACCGTTGCCCTTCGACACCACATACCAAAATGACCGCACACACAACATGTGGTGGGGTTTATTATGTAGGTACCTATTTCGTTCATAAGGTGGACATAGACGACGCTGTTTTTCTTACTGTCTACATTCCAATCCCACTGCACCCCCCATGGTGTTGTTGTCTTTTGCTAACATTGTTCACTTGGACGCCGCTACTGTCAACTCTGACTATTTATTTGTGTTGCAACATCTTCCTGCCTACCGTTGACGCCCCCCAGTTGATACACAAATATATGTACTACATCATGACTAAATGTTTAACCACGTAACTGTGGTGGACACATTGGGTTAATGTGGTCATCACCCCACAGCATAGCCAATGTGAACAACAACGTTTACCAGTGCATCCAAGGGTATGGAATGTGGTGCACAACTGGGAACAAAGTTCATAGTTCATACATAATGACATTTTTGCAATATACAGACGGGCATATGCACACATAGTTTGCACAACCGTACCCGACGGACACTATAAACCAAAACGATGGTGTACCACTTCCACACCATGGTTTACCACGGTGAACATATGCCTCATCCTAGGTAAACATGGTA
Source organism: Selenicereus undatus (assembly GCA_017589665.1). Taxonomy (NCBI): domain Eukaryota; kingdom Viridiplantae; phylum Streptophyta; class Magnoliopsida; order Caryophyllales; family Cactaceae; genus Selenicereus; species Selenicereus undatus. The sequence continues at coordinate 68,373,737 of JACYFF010003369.1, forward strand.
GAATACCTGACATCACTCAACAATGCAAAAACGTACTTAATTATTTACACACAAACAGGGGTAGGGGTGTGCTCATAACTGAGAAGGTAGTATGAGGAGAATGTCAAAGTTGCACAGCTTCAATCTGTCAGTTTCCTATGGTTGTACCACTTGTACACCATGGTTTACCACGGTGAACATAGGCCTCATCCTGGGTAAACATGGCAGAGTACCTCACAGCACCCAACAATGCAAAAACGTATTTAATCATTTACACACAAACAGGGGTGAGGGGGTGCTCACAACTGAGAAGGCAGTATAAGCAGAATGCCAAAGCTTCAGAGCTTCAATCTGTCAGTTTTCCATGAGTGTACCACTTGCACACCATGGTTTACCGCGATGAACATAGGCCTCATGTTGGGTAAACATGGCAGAGTACCTTACAGCACCCAACAATGTAAAAACGTACTTAATCATTAACACACAAACAGGGGTAAACATGCCAACCCCCTATGCACATGCACCAATGAACTTCAACATTAACATACAAACAGGGGTGGGGGTGTGATGACAGTTGCGAAGGCAGTATGAGCAGAATGTCAAAGTTCGACAATTGTAATTTGTCAGTTTCCTAGTGGTGTACCACTTGCAGACCATGGTTTACCACGGTCAGCATTGGCCCCTTGCTAGGTTAATATAGCAGGTTACCTGACACAACGTAACAATGTACAACCTTACTTCATCATTAACATACAAACAGGGGTAAACATGCCAACCCCCTATGCACATAGACCAATGTACTTGCACATTACAAGCCAAACAGGGGTGGGGGTGTGGCAACAACTGAGAATCCAATATGATCAGAATGTCAAAGTGGCAGGACTGCAGTGTGACAGTTACCCACGGGTTTACCGGTTGCAGACCATTGTTTACCACAGTGAACATTGGCCTCCTCCCGGTTAAACATTTCAGGTTGCCTGATAGTAGGGAACATCCACAACTGTACTTGGTGATTGACACACAAACAGGGTTGGCGTGTGCTCACAGCTGACAATCCAATATGAGCACAATGCAAAAGGATATGTGAATTGGGGACAGCTGTGGATTGCAACCTAATGTGGTTCAACGACTTGGAACGTAGGAACCATCTAACAAATCTTCAACCTCCACAATATAGCCTTCACAGTTCGCATCAAAGTCGGCACGGGGATTGCCGGTTATCTCCTTCACCTTTTTTCGCACCTCCTCTAACCCCATATCCTCTTTCAGCACCATACACTCCGTCTAACCCCCTACATACGTTACTTTTCCACCTCCACCATTCGTCCAACTCACCCCCCATAACACATAAACAACTACCTCTCTGCCGTCACCATTACCTCCCACAGCAACACCATCTCCATCCATTTCTACCAGACGTCGCACCACCGACTACCGTACAACTGTGTGGGTGTACGACCTTCCCGATTCTTCTGCACATCAAACAATAACAGTTGTTGGTTAGCACTACGAATTCTGCATCATCCACTGCACACACCTACATAATAGCAATCTCCAACGCCACTACAGTCTGTCTACCTATTAATTATACTACGTTTACCATGGTTAACATTACATTTTCCCCTGGTTTTGCAGTACCCCCTTCATCACAACAACACCTTACTCCACCCTCCTACACGTCGACCCATGCATTTGGGTTTTCATGCAACGGCATTAACGATACCCTGTTAAACCGTGACTAACAACATGGCACACATGTTACCCAGACGTTTACCTTTCCTAGACCCTAAATCATTCACCACAATGTCATACCACTTACCAATATCGTAAATATCAAACAACATTTAACATACCTTATGTTTACCACTCTGCTTGAAGGCGTCTACCAACGTCCCACGACCAAACCCTTCTACCTCAGACTTCACGGCTGACCTCCATTGTCAACCTTCCACCATTACCAAACCCTGCAAGCTCACTTCCAGCTTCCTTTTGCACTTTCTCTCACCTATAGGAACGTACCTTGCTTTAACCCCTTCTTCTCCCACAACGAAGCTGCCTTCAACAAATTGGACATTAATTTCTCCTAATTCTGAGCCACACTTGCTCACTACTACAGATTCCAGGGGTACATTCAAGTTTGAAGAGAGATTGAGAGAGAGAGAGAGAGAGCCCAGGTATGCAAACCCTTGTTCTTCCCCCTTGCCTCTACGCCCTCTGCTCCTTCCAGGTTTCACATGAGAGAGAAGGTTTTTGGGAAGCATGACTCCTTTCATTAAGGGCATTTTTGTCATTTCGCTGCACTGTGTATTTTGGCTCACTTGGTTTTCCCTCCAAAAGCAATACTCATTTTTAACAAAAAGTATGAATCAGTTATGCCCCATTTAATGTGTGCCCTGCCTGTAAATTTCCCAAATTACTAAACCTTCAATTCATTAAATAGAGGCTTTGTTTGGCAAAGTTATTAGCTATTTATATTAGCTGTTAGTTATTTGAGTTAGTTGCTTATATTAGTTTAAATTAGTTATTTATTAAAAAACTGTTTGGTAGAATTAGCTGTTTCTGATAAAGTTGTAAAATAAAAAGTTAATTTTTCAAATTTTTTTCTCAAAAAGCTCATAAAATTAACTTTTTCAAATTAGCTTTTTGGACTCAAAAGCTTTTATAAAAAGCTTTTTTTTTTTAAATTAAACACTCAGATTGGTTTTTTTAGTTGGTCAAATAGTTTCGAAAGGCTGTTTGTCAAACACCACAAAATAATCAAGATCTCCAAATATATCTGTGGACTATCCACATTTTATTACGTACAATCGGGTGGACATTTCAATTGTCCACCCGGGTCCACCACCAGTTGTTTTCAGTCCAGCAATGCCGAGCCCTCCTTTCCCTTAAAAAAAATAAAATCATACTTCTCAGTTTTTTGAATTTGCGGTTTTCATTCTCCTAATTCTCCCCATTGATCTATACTCACTGCTTCAATTGCTTTAGCTTAGCAATTACTGAATGGCTGGGTTTGATCTTAACGTTCCTATTGATGTTGAATCTTCATTAAACGCGAATTCTTTGTCAGGTTTGATAGCGTTTTCTGGATCTCAGTTTTTGTTTCTGGATTTGGAAGTTGTATGTGTTAGTTTTCGGTTTTGAAGAGTTAGTTTCGAGATGTTTGAACTAGATTGCATTCATTGTTATGTTGCTGTGTTACGAAAATATAATGCAATTGTTAGTTTGAATACATAGTTGTGTTCGTGATTTGTTGTTCTGCATTTTGGTAGAATGTTTGGTTGGTGTTTTGAGTTGTGTGTTGTGTTAATTTCGGTTAATATACAAGTGTACAATGTTTTTTGGTTTAATTCTTAAATATACTTTGTTGTATGTGAATTTTGGTTGGTGACATAGAAGAAACGATAGCTTACTGTTACGAGCTGTGTGCGCACTAAATATAGTCGTTGGTTCACTAAAGGTATATATTTAGCTCACTATAAAGAATATGTTGCCTTCTACTACAGAGCAATTTTTTTGCTTACTAAAAGAAACATTTGGCTCACTAGGATTGAACTCTATGCTCATCGATTTTGCATTATAGCTCACCACAATTGTTATGATTGTTTTTTCAGTTGATATTTTTATTGTTGCTATGTGCATATGAGAAACAACAGCTCACCAATATGAGTTACATACTCACTAAATATAGTCGTTGGCTTATTAAAGAAATACATTTAGCTCACCGGGATTCAACTTGTGTTCAACAATCATTTATCAGTTCTTTGCTCAGCAAATGTAATCACTGTAATTAATCATGTGCCTATTAGGGAAAACAATAGATCACTATAATTAGTATAGGTCACTATAAAAAATTCGTTGCCTTCCACTACGTAGCATTCTCTGCTTACTAACATAAGCGTTTGGCTAGATAGAATGAAAATTGTGCTCACCAATTATGCATTATAGCTCACCACAAAAATCATGTTGTTTCTGTAGATGATTCTTCATTTTGATATCTATATTAGATCGTTCTGTTGCTGATGCTATTGATGTTGATGATTATGTTAAGATTTTGTGTAACCCTACTAGTGGTTCAAAGGGCAAAGACGTGGCTTTTGATGATGGTAATGGTGGTGTATCTAATTATGTTGTGGTTGTTAAGGAGAAATGTGTAAATGATGATGAATGTGTTGTTGAAGTGAAGGAATCCGATGAATCAAAGTTGATTGGTAAAATGGTCAGTTCTATTAGGTGTGACAAGTTGCGAAGGAGAGAGGGTTCACAAAAGGTTCGTTCAAGGGAGTTTTGTTGCAGCAAATAAGGTGTTAAAAGGTGTCCCGGGATAAAAGATAAGACATTTACAAAATGGAGTCAAAGATGTAATTGTAAAGCTAGGGCTATATTTTACATTGAACCTAATGGGGAATGGGTTTGTAAGAAGAATGAAATGGTTTATAATCATGAATTACTTTTGGAAGATGAGGTGCATAAGTCGATGTCACATGCAAAAGTCGAGAAAGCTCATGTGGGCTTTATCCAAAAGATGAGAAGAAATGGTATGAGAGTTTCGCATGCTTATCGGATTCTAAGAAATGAGGTCGGGCGTTCACGATTACTCGGTTTTAGTGAAAGGATGCGTACAATAGTGTTGCAAATGAAGTCAAGAGGACTTTAGATGGGGGTGATGCCAATCATTTGATGTGTGTTTTAGAATCTAGGTGTGTTAATGAGCAAGATTTTTTTTATAAGTTTAAATTGGACGAGGATGATTGTTTGATGAGCTTCTTTTGGTGAGATTCACAAATGAAATGTGATTACTTGTTGTTTGGTGATTTCCTTATATTTAACACGACGTATAAGACCAACCGTTCTAAGATGATATGTACACATTTTGTTTGTATGAATCATCATGCGAAGAATGTTATGGTCGGATATGGGTTTTTGATGAAAGAGAAGATTGAAAGGTTTGTGTGGTTATTTGAAACATTTTTGGAAGATACGGATAATGCGCAACTGAAAATTATGATGACGGACCAAGCATTTTCTGTGTCAAATGCTATTGAAAAGGTCTTCCCCTTGACAAAGCATAGGTTGTGTACTTGGCACATCTTGGAGAATTCAAAAAAGAATATTGGTCATCTTAGGGTATTGGGTGAATTTGTTGATAAGTTTGACCATGTTTTGATGAAATGTGATACAGAAGCAGAGTTTAATTTTTATTGGCAGAGGTGAGCCCTCTCTTTGTTTTTTGTTTATTAATGTGCTTACGAAGTTATTACTTTCTGCTCACTAATTACTAGTGTTTGTCTGCTCATCAAGGTTATATGTGCTTGCTCACTAGATTATACCTTATGCTCACAAAAGTTACATTTTTCTGCTCACTAACTTATTACTCTGTGCTCACTGGTTTTGTGTGTTAGGCTGGTTGAAGAGTATAAATGTACTGAAAATGCTTGGTTGGTTAGATTGTATTGGTTGAAAGAAAAATGGTATTTAACTTTTTGCAAGGATATTTTCTCTGGTGGCATTTTATCGTCACAAAGCAGTGAGTCGACAAATGCTTCTTTGTCAAAGAGAGTCAATGCCACTTGTGGTTTGTTTGATTTTTACGATATATTCTGTGACGTTGTTACTGAGTGGAAGAATAAGGAGAAGGACGAGAATGTGAAAAATAAGGATGAATTTTCCGAGATATACTTGTCACATGTTAGCATTTTGCAGCATGCTTTGAAGATCTATACGAACAACTTGTATAAAGTGTTTGAGAATGAATATATTAAAGGAGAAGGATGTTATCACGATCATCTTAGCTCAAGTGAAACCCCCTATGGTATAGAGCATACATATGTTGTGTATGAGAATCGCCTTTTGAATAAGTGTGGGTTTGTGGTTAGGTTTAATCTTCTAGACCATGATATTGTTTGTGACTGTAAAAAGTATAGTGAGAGTGATATTCTTTGCTGCCACTGCTTGCGGATTTTCAATGTTCATTGTGTGCCTAAAGTCCCTAATCAATATATTTTGAAACTATGGATTAGGCTAGCAAGACCCCCCGGGTTGTAGAAGAAGCTGCAAGTGGTAATGCAGTTGGTGTTCCTGGTTCCATATGGAGGGTTCAAATGCATAGGCAGTTTGAGGCTTTGCTTCTTGCAAGTGAATCAAATAGTCAAGCAAGAAAGCTATGTGAAGAAGTTTTTGCCAAGTTGAAGGCTGATGTTGGTGTTGTTGTGGGTTCAATTTATGTTTCTGACATCGAAAATGATTAACAGTCTAGTGCTAGTAATAAAATCATTAGTAACCCTAAAGGTTCAAGGAAGAAAGGTTCAAGGAATGTAAGGAGGAAGAGTACGTTGGAGAAGATATCAAACATTGTTAGATCAAGGAAGGTAAGGTTTTCTTCAAGGAATGAAGGAGATGTATCTCAACATCAGGTAAAATTCTATTGACAATCTCATTGAATAAGTCATATTTCATATAGTAATATCTTTTTGGAGTTTGCTGAGTGTGCTGCTAGGACTAGTAGAATTATTCTGTGTTTTTGGCACTAAAAGTGTTAATTCACTCACTAATATAGGGTATCTGCTCATTAGAGGTTTGTATTGGCTCACTACATTTTTCAGTTCTCGCACTGTTAGTCTTATAGGTTGCACTCACTGCATTTATACGTGTGCTCACTAAATATATATATGTGCTTACTAAAAATATGTTTTTCTTGCGATGGTTTAGGTTGGTGCTGCAGGTTCATCTAATCCACCTGGAGCATCTAATCCAACGGTAGATTTTAATGAAATGTATAGGGTTTTGAGCTTGATTTTTGATGAAAGGTTGAGGCAACCAAATATGGATATGATTCCTAACAATCAGTTGAATCCTGCTTCTGAAGCTGCTAGCATTCAAGGATAGTACTCTCACTAATATAGTGTGTTTGCTCACTTAAAATATGCATTGGCTCACTAATGTAGTGTATCTGCTCACTATATTTACACTTTGGTTCACTAAGGATATGTATATGTTTTTTTATTTTTTGAGACAGGTTACGTGGGAATCAAGCATGAAATTTTGTTGTGGTTAGAGAGGGCATTTGCTTCTACCATTAATGAATTTTTTTTTTCATCTGGGCCATTCAATAGTTTTTTTGGAACAAATCTTCAAATGTAAATTTGTATGTTGATTAATATATCTCGAACATGTATTTTTATTCATTATGATGTTTTTATGTTTTTGTGATTGAGAATTGTTTTTTTATTTGAAAATTAAGTAAATGATGTTGAATAATTTTGAAGTTTATAATAGGGTGAATACTTTTGACACTTATAATATGTTGCTTGCTACTGAAGATTCGTAGCTCACTAATTTCATCTGTTAGCTCAATATTTTCTACAAAACTATTATCACATGTTTGATGACTTAACATTATAAAAGTATAGCTTTCTATGACAATGACATGTTGAACACTTTACTATTTGACTTAACATTATAAAAAAATATCATTCTAGTTTGATTTTGCATTCCTTTATAGAATTAAGCATAGTAAAAGATATAACTCACTGGGTTTGGTTGTGAGCTCACTGGTTTTGTCTTCTAGCTCACTGGAATTAAGCATAGTAATCGATATAAAATATCCAATAGTAAATGCTGTTTACTAGTACTTCACCACGATTGAAGGTAAGCATATTAATAGTCTAACTTAAAATTAGACTGTTGGGTACATAAGTTGCTAAAATTAGTCTAACTTAATGCAAGGTTGATGAGTCATGCTGTTGGCACTTGAGGTGGGCCTAATTTTGCATTCAGTTCTGCTTGTTGTTTGTCATGGAACTCCTTTGCGAGTCTCTTCACTCTATTCTTGTATATATTTTCTTTATTGTTGATGATTTCATAGCAGTATCGTGCTCGCATTACATCGAGCAGATTTTTGTCTTGCAAACAAAACAAATTAAAAGGAAACAAACCATTAATAGGTGTTGTATTTATTTAAAGATATTTTTGTAGAGAAAATAGTTTTGGTGGACTTACTTCATTTTTCTTGAAACCACAATCCCATTTATGTGCTTAGCCAAAGTAAGACTCCATATGCCTCATGAAAAAAATTCCACAGTCTATGACATTATCTGTTATTCTCCATGGCATTTTCATTCGCTCTGGTTTCAACTTCTTCACAATTTCATGTTTGGGGTGGCCAATACTCTGTTGAGGAAATCTCTCAAAAGCTCTTGCCTATGTACAATAAATAACTTTGTTCAGCTCACTGGAATTGGGTAGTAGCTTACCAAATATATGTGTCAGCTCACCAAGAATATCTGTTAGCTTAGCACACTACATATGTGTCTTAGCTCACTACATGTATCTGTTAGCTCACCAAATACGTGTGTTAGCTCACCAAGATTATGTGTTAGCTCACCAAATTTGTCAGCTCACCAGATATGTGTGTTCATTTATTGTAAATTAAATGAACCAGTGAGCATTTGAACATACCCCTAACAGATGTGTTTCTCCATATATTGTTTTGTATGGAGCAGTTATGTGCATGTTGGCCATGATATGGAGCCTTTCCTCCTTTAAATCAAAGTAGAAGATGAAGAAGTGGTTCTTGTGACATAGCAGGAAGAACACCTTGAAATTGGAGAATGATTAATATTATATAATGTGGTATTTTAATATACAATTAAAATATATTAGATTAATGCTTACCAGCCGTAATAGTTTTGCTGATATCCATTTGTCACATCTCTGGAATTCTTTTTGAAGAACTGTTTCAAAATCAATGTACCTTGCCTCTTTTGATTTTGCTGTATTTATCAAGGGGTCAAAGGTTGACTTCATTTTTTGCAGCAGTATCATCAGATGTTTGATTACTTGTATTTTTGAAAAAAATAAGTATATATTTACCATTGCATCAACTGATGCAAAAAATCTTCTTGGATATCCTTCACTTCTTTTTCTCTCCAAGTTGTTCAGGATAGCAGTCTATACATTGATCACATGTGCATCAATGTATTCTCGTGGACGCATGGTTGACATGTGATACCGATGTGCAGCATGTGTTTCGATATCAAATAATTCTTCACTGATTTAGTAAGAAAAGGAAAAAAAATGTAAGTATATATTCATTATAATTTAAGTGTTTGTAAGTGTTTTCTGTCTAGCAGTTATGTGCTTACTTTGAATCAAGGTCCTATGATGGATGGAATACATATTCAACAATGAACTTTTCTTGAGCTGACAAATCCCTTTAATCTTTGTTATTCTCTGCACAAAAGGAGAGCAGAAGGGCTATGTTATTGGCCCTTTCTCTCTCCTCGGTTGATGTCTTGCCTTCTTGCTGTGCTCTTCTCCTATATACATAACATGTGTAAGTGCTCACTAAAATAGATATTGTACTCACTAAAGTGTTTGTTGTGCTCACTAGATAGAGATTGTTGCTCACCACTCACTAAACTATATGTTCTGCTCACTAACATATATGTTCTTTTCACTCACACATGTGTCCTGCTTACTAACATATGTGTTCTGCTCACCAAGTTATATTTTATACTCATTAAAATATAACTTCTGTTCACTGAGATTGCACACCAGCTGACTAACCCCCCAAAAAAAAAGTTCAATACCAACAAGGTCCTCTTTGGTTGTTCTTAAAGCTATCTAAAAGTGGTGTGTGTTCACAAGTTCACTGTAACATAAAATTATCATTTTATCAACAATTTGCACATAACTCACTAAAAAGTAACAGTCTGCTCATTGAAAATCCTTACCAGCTGTATTTCTTGTTTTCTTTTTTCCATCTTCTCTGCCAGGAGATTTTTGCTCTCCTTCAGTTATTTTCTGCCTTTCTTACTGCACTGTTTGTGTTTCTGGAATTGGTGGTTGTGGTGGTGTTTGAGATGATTCATGTGGTGGTTGTGTCTTACGAGTTTGTGATGGGTGTTGTGGTGGGGAGGGTGGTGGTATCTGCAGTGTTTGTGTGGGGTGGGGGGGGGAGGAGCGTGGTGGTGTCTAATGTGTCTGTGTAGGGGGGGAGGTGGTGGTGTATGATGTGTCTCTGCAGGGGGGAGGGTGGTGGTGTTTGATCCACTTTTGCAGGTGGGGAGGGAGGTGGTGTGTGAAGTGATGCTGGTGTTGTAGGTGTTGGGCTTTGGCTATTATCAATTAACTTAAAACCGTGCATGTCATTGCCCCCTTGCATTGATGCAAAAGTTTTGGTGGTGGTGGTGCTGGTCTTTTGTTGCCTTACAAAAGTATTCTTCAATTACAGCAGCTCTGTTCCACCATTCATCATCTTGACTAAATGGTGGTATTTCAGCACTTTCATCCCCTTTTCTCTTTGTGTCATTGGTGGGGATTTTGAGATTTGCGCCCCACAGTATGAAGAGAACATGCTTATTGCCTTATCTTTTATTTTGTTGAGTGCATCATTGTTTTGGTACCTTTTTGACAAGTAGTCCATGAATGTTCTGTACCTCTTGAATGCACTTGCTAAAGCCTTTGTTACTTCAGCCGTTTCTTCCATATCTTTCTACAATATGGACATCATTCAAGTATTGTAAGATGTTAGATAGATGTTTGTTTAAATTCTTTCATTATGCTTAATTGTTATAAATGAAATAAATGATACCTCTAACTCTGATGGTTTATCATTTTATGAAAACATCTTTGGATGTTCTTCATTTTGTGGTTGAGGTTCCTTTTGTAGCTGTGGTTTAGTATGCACTTCCTTGGTTATTTGTATTGGAGGCTCCACTATGCCCTTTCCAAAGCCTTTTGGCACTTCTTTTGCACCAACTTGATTAGCCTTTCTCTCTTCTTTGACTCTTTCCCTCAGCCTTTCTGTTGTCCAGCCTTTGATTGTTGGGAATTGCCTCTGAACAGTCCTTCTTGTTAGGAGAACTCTGTCAAGATATAGCATCTGCAAGAAAAATATTCATTGTAATCAGTTCTATATAGCTCACCAAAAATGAATCTATGCTCACTAAAATATAGTCCGGCTCATAAAAAATGTATACTAGCTCACTAATATAAAGTAATGTTGTCTAAGAATAATTTTTATTATGCTCACTAAATTTGTTAATAGAGATCAATGTAACAGACAATTGTCTTCGATAAACAAGTCATTTATAGCTCACCAAAGCTAAAGTTTTGTTCACTACAAGATATGGTATGCTCACCATGTTATATGGTCCGCTCACTAATAATTGTGATCCGCTCACTAAACAGTTTGCCCTGCTTAGTAAAATACATAGTAGCTCACTAACATGAAGTAATGTTGTGTAACAACAATTCCTATATGTATGTGGGGTACGTGATGCATGCTCACTAAAATGGTCATTATAGATCAATGTAATAGACAATTGTTACATATGATCAAGTTCTCCATAGCTCACCAAAAGCTTTGTTGTGCTCACTAAAATACACATTCTGCTCACTATAATGTATGTTTCGCTCACTAAAGTAAATGGTGTGCTCACCATGATATATGTTAAACTCACTGAAAATGTTGTTCTGCTCACTAAGTATATACGTTCAACTCACTGAATTTGACTTTGTGCTCACTGAAAACATGATAGTCTGATAGAGTATAAGGAACTTACCATCAAGAAGAGAATAGGGCCATCAAAGTTTAAAGCCCTCTTTTTGACAGATTCACAAAATCTGTCAATGTTGTACTGACACCAGTCAATTATTGCTATATCTTCAACATTAGCAACATTCTTAGCGAAATAGGGTGTGCAATGTACATTCTTTGAACCCTTGAAAAAGCAGGAGACCATGTATAGCACAAAGTTTCTCTTGAAACTTTCCCCTGCATCAGTCTGGCTCAGTATGTATTGTGGCATTCGGCTCAACTTAGGGGTCCAATCTTGCAGATTTTAGTTTTTCCCCCATACATCAAGGACTTCATTGTATTTGACATCTTTTGGCTTTTTGCTATAAAACCCCTCAACCTTCCTTCCACCAATGGGGAGTGCTAATGGGAGATGCACATCCATTGGTGTAATCTCAATCCTTTTGTTAGGTGATATGTACAAGGTGACTGAGTATGGGTCAAATCTGTCTACAGGCCATTTGCATAAATTGCTCGACAATTCAGTGACTTGTAAATGGAGGAATCCTCCAAACACCATATCTCGTATTGCTTGTCTTTATGCCTCATTGAAATTGTCAATCATGGCAACAAACCCTGATGGCGATATTCTGGTTTGAAAGATCTTTTTGGGTTTTGCGTCTACCTTTGCAGGCTTTGGCACAGATTGCATAGACTTGGGGTCTTGAACACGGACGGTAGCACTTGTGTGCTTTTTCAGGGATTTATGTTCTTTTTCATGTTTGAAAACTGAGAGCTGTCCACTCTTTAGAGGAATTTTAGGACTCTGTTGGACAACCTGTTTCTTCTCAGCTTGTGCCTTAGCAGACTTTTTTGACCTCACTTGCATTTTTTTTGGCCTAGACTTTGTTGCTTGTTTTATCTTCTTAATTCTCTTCACTAACACTTCATCATCATACTCAGATTCATCATCATGCCCAGGGGGAGGCATTTTGTAAGTGGTGTCCTCTATAGTGTCATTTGTTTCCTCTGAAGGTTGTTGATGAATGTCAGTGATTGTTTTTTTTTTTAGCTTTCTTAGGCAGTGTTTTTAGGAACATTGGGGGACTTTATGCTATGTATTCTTCTTTCCCCTTGTTGTTGTTCTATCTTGCTAATTTTCTGATGTGTGTCAATCTCCTTTGGCTCCTTTTTTCTTTTTTCCAGCACCACCTCTTGTTTTTGCCCTGCTGTTCGAGTGCGTTGTTAAGGTGGTTTTCTTGGTTTTTTGTTACTCTTGTCCTCCCTCTCCCTGTTGAGTAGGCTGTGATTCTTGCATAGCATGCACAGTTTGTTTTTCCAGCACCACCTTTTGTTTCTCCCCTGCTGTGGGAGCTTGGAGTTGTTCATCTTCTGAACTAATTAGAGTGTTGCAAATATTTATGTTCTTCCTAACTTCTTGTTTCACCCTTCTTTTAGTTGCAGTAGTACTTGTTGAGCTGGTTTTCCCTTTAGATGTTTTGTCCCATGGTGTAGACAGGTTCTCTTGATGCTTTGGTTGAGCTTCCTTGGTTGCTTCTCCTGCAGTTGTACATGGTACTTTGTATAAGTGAACAAGATCTATAACTAAATAAATGTGTAATGTTTAATCTAATATGGCTCTCTCTCTCTCTCTCACTCTCTCTCTCACTCTCTCTCTCTCTCTCTCTCTCTCTCTCTATATATATATATATATATATATATATATATATATATATATATATATGTACTTCAGTTCACTAAACAAACTGTCTGCTCACTAGAATTATAGGTGAGCTCACTAAATATAGTTGTCTGCTCACTACAATTGCAGTTCAGCTCACTAAACATAGTTGTTTGCTCACTACAAATGCAGTTCAGCTCACTAAATATAATTGTAGATGTATAGTTTTCCTAGGTGTTTAAAATATGAGATTATAAACTCACTAGATGTAGGAACTGTTACACCAAATGGTATTGGAATGTTTAACTATACATGGTGGTACACCAAAATATAATAGTAGATATTGCTCACTAGATATTTGTAATGACTCACCAAAACATATGTTATGGCTCACAAATTGACAGGAATTAGCCTAGAATATAATGTACAGGTCCTTTGAATACAATTTCCCCTGCTCACTACATATGGAATTAAGTTGATTACATAGAAACTTATATAATGTAGGCATACCTTGGCCTGAATTATGAGTAATATCCTCTTGCATTCCTTGATTTGTTTCATTTGTTTTATTTTGATCCTTTAGGCTTCAACAAAAAAGAAAAAGACAATGTTAGTGTAGTGAACTATACTGTGTGTGTTTTAGGATATATTTGAAGTGGTAATTACCTAAAGTTCACTTGATGAGAAGAGAAGTCTCTAACAACTTGCATAATCATCTCTTGAGGGCTTGTGCTTGACCTTCTGTCTTTGATATATCAAATAGTATTACATATAATGTTAATATTACAGAAAATGTGATAGCACAGTAGAATAAAAGGTACAACTCTCTACCAAGATATCATGGCTCACTATATTGTAAGATACAACTCTCTATTATGTGAAATAGTATATGGAAAGAGATTGGAGTTCTAGACTGCACTCTTGAATGTATGGTACCACTTTCTAAACTTAAGGTATGGCACACTAGGATGTAAACTAAAGCTCACTATAATATAAGACACAACTCACTATAGCATGCATATGTTGATAGAAACTAGCATATAATTCACAGCTCACTACATTTTTGTCATAGCTCACTAAATTCAAGTCATAGCTCACTACAATATAGGGCACAACTCATTGTAGCATGCATATGTTGACAACCACTAGAATATAATTTACAACTCACTAGATTTTTGTCATGGCTCACTACATTCAAGCCATAGCTCACTATATTATATGACACAATTGACTATAGCATGCATATGTTGGCAGGAACTAGCATATAATTCACAACTCACTAAAGTGAAGACATAGCTCTCCACAATATAAGGTACAACTCACTCTACAACAAAATCAGAAGCGTTAATGTAAAAGTGTTTTGCAAGTATTAGTCAACATCAAGGTAAACGTCTTTATTGTGAATTTGTTGACAGAATCAAGTATTCATGTTTATTGCTCACTAGTGATGTACGCTGGCTCACTAATATTAGGTTTAATGTTTTCATGGTTTAAGGTTTTCAACATACCTTTTCTGAGCAGTGTTTGATTCATCAGTAACATATCTCTTCTTCGTTGCTGATGAATGGTGAGTTTTCATTTGCAAACATTTGAAAAACGAGATTATGAGTGTGTGCTTTTGTTAAAACCTAGAATGCCAAGCGAATTCATTGTTTTGTTTCGAACATGCAAATAAATTTTGTATGCTTCTAAAACGTACATTGAAGTGTTTAGTTCAAGCTTCGGTGGTAATTTCTCGAAGATTTCTTCGTAGAATCCGTGAGCAAATGCATCACAATTTCGCTAAATCAAGCATGAAATTGAGCAGTTTCGGAGAGAGAAAGTGAGCAGAAGTTTATGGGTCGTCGTGATTTGAAGTTGTAGTTATGAGCGCTTTTTTGTTCATATATATATATATACGTATATATATGTATATATATATATACATATATATATATATACATATATATATATATACATATATATATATACATATATATATACATATATATATATATATATATATATATATATATATATATTTTGGCGGTTTCCTTGCTTTATGTATGTAGCCTGCCAGATGGACAATTTGTGAGTTTGGTTGTACAATTGCAATTGTACAACTGAGTGGACCATATACTAACTGACCAAATGCTTATGACACCAGATGAGAGAGAACGTGAAATTACTAAACCTTCAATTCGTTAAATAAAAATCAACACCTCCAAAAACATCTGTGGACCAAACACAAGTCGCTAGTTGTCGAGTTAAAGAAAAACATTGTGAAAACAGGGTGAAGATAGGCAACAGTGGAGAGAGAAAGTGAAGAGGGTAAAATAAGGAGACCATTTGCACATAATCATATGATTTCCTCATGATCTTTCTAACCAATCCAATGATGAAAGCTCTACCATCTGATTCTGAGGGCGACAAACCGCCTCTATAACACCTTACTGTAATTAACTGGGAATGAAGCTTGATATGCTAATTTCTAATTAAGAAGCGGATCGAAAAAGTAGATGAATTAGGGGGAGAGATGATTGGGATTTCCTTGTGAAGGAGGTAGTGACTTTAGATGTGGTTGTGCTTGAGCATAACACTATATATAACACAAAAAGATGAATTTTTGTTAATTTGATTATTCGGTCCATTGCTCTGGATTGAGACTGGACCGAAAACCAATCAATACCCAAAGGATGGACTGAGGACTAAACTAAATTGACTCAGTGTGGTCCCTGGTCAGGTCTCATTCGATATGCAGTTCGGTTCAGATTTAGATCGAATAATGAGTACTCCTAGATTGAGTCATAAATATGCGTTGTGGATGGGAAAAGTCATGTTAGTGTTAACCAATGTAAATGTGCATCTTTCTAGTCTTCTCCCTTCTGTTCCTCATGCGTAGTTTTACTTTTTTTTAATCATAGATGTACTTTAAATGTTCGGCCCATACATCCTTCCCTAAACAAAGCCCAAAGTAGGCGATTAATGTAGGGATTGATCACGTCTACATGCGCTCATGTAGACATCACTGCGAAGCCCTAAACGAAGCCCTTAAAAAAATTATTGAACTCCCTTGTTGGTGAACTCTCTCCTCCATCGACAGTTCTGACCACTTCAAATTGGGAGCCTTGTTTCATGTTTCTTGGAGCAATGACCCTTTGTTGGAGGCCTTGGGCTGGTACATAGCTACTAACTCCTTGTAGGCTTGTGCTAATTAGTTTGTTTGTTGGAGACTTGAAGCGTGTATTTTTGTCAAATATAAATGTTCACATTTGGTTTTTTTTCAATTAACAATTGTCACTAAGGTAGTGTTTGGTTGGGAAGAAAATGATTTTTCATAGAAAATGTTTTTCCGAGGAAAATTGATTTTCATGTCACATTTTCTATCGCGCGGTATAGGATAAATCATGTTCCGTGAAAAAAAGGAAAACGATAACTGAATTGTTTAAGTGACGAAAATATCGAATGAATGGCTGTAGTAAAGATAAATGTTGACCAAATGAAGGAATGTTGAGCTTAAAATTTATCTTTTAGCTTTTTTTAAATATTTCGTATTGGATACTCAAGTTTTTATCTAAACTATTGAAATTGTTTAGTGATGAAAAATATTAACTGAGTTGTTTAAATGGTGAAAAATATTGATTGAATTGTTGTGATGGAGAAAAATGTTGGCCAAATGAAGGAATGTCGTGCTCAAAATCTGGATTTGATCCTATTTTATATTTCTTATCCGATGATCAAGTTCCGATCTAAACTGTTGAAATTATTCTAGTGGTGAAACATATCAACTGCATTGTTTAAGTGGCGAAAAATATCGATTGAATTGTCGGGTGGAAAACATGTTGATTAAATGAAAGAATGTGCAGTCTCAAATTTGAATTTGAGCTTATTTTAATCTTTTCTTTATGATAATCAAGTTTCGATCTAAAGTGTTAAAATTTTTCCAGTGGTGAGTCAACTGAATTATTTTAGTGGAAGAAATGTTGATTAAATTGTCGTGGCGGAGATAAATGTTGACCACATGAAAGTAATTTGAACCTAAAATCTAGATTTGAGTTTATTCTAATCTTTCTAATTGGGATAGTCAAGTATCGATTAAATCGTTCAAATCGATTTTTTCATCTAGATTTCGACTAGCCATATCGTTAAAGAATTGAAGGGAGAAAATCAACTTTCTATCTTTTGAAAAAGGAAATCATTTTCGTCTACGGGGGGGGGGGAATTATTTTCGTTGGAAAGTAGTTTTTCGTCATTTATTGTATCAAACAACAAAAAATTGAAAAATTATTTCTAAAAAAATTGTTTCCCCCCCAACCAAGCACCACCTTAAGTAAAATTAAACCACTCCTCCTCTCTAAATTCTAATTTTGTTCCTATCCCTTCTGTTTTTTAGTTTATTGAGGCTTCTACTGCCTACCATCTAATTATAGTCAACAATTAATTCATTTTACATTGATTTGTTTAATCAATTTTAATATGTAGTGGTATTGTTGTTTCTTTTAATAAGTTTTATCTCCTTGTAAGAAGTAGGATTTCTCTTCGTGTGAGAGTCAACGTTTCTCTTCCTCTCGTGGGACTCAATGTTTCTCTACTTCTCTTTCAAGTTAGGATTTTCTTCTTTTAGGGCTTGCTTTTCGCATTTTGTGCAAGTTATTTCTCTTACCTATTTGTGCAAGTTTTATCACGAATGTTGATTCAATTAGGGGTATTTTCTTGTTTATTAGTTTGTTTCATTGGGTTTGATTAGAAATGATTCAACAACAGAAGTTCATATGACTCAATCAAGTGATGTTTCTTCTAATTTAGATATGTTATATGACATAGATACATGTTTTGCATGTTATACTATAGCTCACCTATGTTTGGCAAACACAAATTGTACCCGAAAGATGCAGTTTATGGTTAGAATGATGCAAAAGTATACAGTTGATCGGAAGTATATTTACCATTTACTTTGTTAAAATAGAGATTTATTTTGATATTTTAAATTTACTCATGTTAGAAATATTATTGATTAATATGGCTTTTTGTTAATGATTTTTTTTTTCTATGAAACAAATAAAGACATTTGTCAATGGAGTAACCCCAATAATATTGTTCAAAGATAAGAACGGTTTATGGCATGCATGAAAATTTGATACATTTTTTTCTGATCGTTGGTAAGTGTGTCCTTCTTACCTGGACCCAATATTAAATTAGTAAGTCTTTTATAAGAACATGTCATATAAGATATATCATGAAACCTATATTTTTATGGTCTTATTTAATAATAATTGGGGTGACCAATAGCTCGTTTAAAGGTGATTGTTAAGGTAACTGGTAGACAAATATTAGTCACCCTTGAATGAAAGAGTCGCCCCAAAATCTATTATTAGTCATCGTAGAACATAAAAAAAGTCACCTTGGGAGAAGGTTTCTCACAATAAGTCTTATGTGAGATGGTCTGACCTAAGAATTTATGATATTGAATTCGCTAACCAAATAGGGATTGTTGCGCGTAAGAAGATGAGCATAGGAACATGGCAGGTCTAAATTTGATATGTAAATAACTTATAGCTTCCCAAGTCTTACATCGAAAGAGTATGGACTTATAGTAGAGTTCATAAGTCTATGATAGGCTTGCCATATAACAAGCAAACTTTCCATTGTCAAATTTGAATGAAGACAATAGGTTAGTAAGGGGTTAGTCTTTGGGGCAAAGTCTTGGAGGGTAGATCGTTGGCTACTGTGCTATCTAAATATTGGATTTATTAGGTCTGGATGTTACATATAATATCAGAGTGCACTTTGAATGAGGCAGTAGGCAGTTGTGGACTACTCTACATCCATGGGAAGAAAATAACAAATTATTGATCATAGTATCATTGCCATAACTGCTTGTCTGAGGGACAATCCAAGGCCTGACGAGTACACCGGTTGTTTAAGTGAAGGGGACCATAACATCTCAAGTGCTGAATTGAAATGTAACGAGAACATAGCACGATTTATATACGTGACATCGTAAGCCTACTATAACCACAACTTTCCTATTTTAAACCCAAATAAGGACAACAGGTTATTAAATATTAGTCTTTAGATCGAAACCATATAAGATTGGTTGTTGACTAGTAGTTACAATCCAATGAGTTGTGTAATTAGGCTGAGGTGGTACATAACCAGAGCCCACAAGAACCATATTTCCCACTGACAACTGTTTCCAACTCAAAGTCTCAAACATGTAAGAATTTGCAAAGTACGGTTGTAGATTGATGCATATCAAGGGCTTAACTAACTCACTGATTCATCTCCACCTTGACATAAGCACAAAGAAACACATCACATTTCCACGAAGTGGCCCTTAGCATAGTTAACTTTATCCAAGAATTTTATCCATCAAATGAAGTCCAAAATTGTTGCAATTTGATCTTCTAATGAGGTTACTGAGTCCTCTTTTGAGATATGTAACAAATTTTAGTTGAATTGTTTTTACTTAGCCAAAAAGTTGTATAGGACTGTTAAGGCAGCCAACCTCCTAAATATTTTGGTGTTTTCAACCTTTAAGGTTTCGGTTATTTTGACCAATTGATGCAAATCCCAATTTTTGGTACATTCTTAAGATGGATATCTTTGTGCCGTATGACTTACTTTGGCATAAAAATCTTAAAGAATGACCAACAGCTGTGGAGTGAATAAGTTGAAAAATTTCAATACCTTAGTAGTTTGGACAAATCATTTGGAGCGGCACCCTACAAGTGTCTAATTGCTAATTCCTCAGATGGGGGTATCCTAGAGAGTGCAAGGAAGAAAGACTTGTTAGTCCCATACATTTGGGAAAAGTGTCCCACTCATGAGGCTCCCTCAAAGATGGGCCACCATGTATACTATGAATTGAGGATGAACAAGTTTTTAGAATTATCAATATTTAAACTTGAAAGCAGAATGAAAGAGCTTTTTTTTGTTTGTCAAAATGTAAAATGACCAGTACTAGTCTAGAAAACTTCGTTTCCGAGCTAACACAACTAACTCATGAGCCTCCAGAACTAGCATCCTGGCAACCTTCAAGACACACACGAGAAAAGGTACAAGAGAGGGTAGTGCAAACTAGCATCAAGGACACACCATTCGCAGGAGTTGAATGTGGTCAATGAAAATAGGTAAGCAGCTCTATGAATCAGTCTAGATTTTTATCGATCAGCATATACACTTACACATCAAAATTAAACCCTACTCCAGGGCCAATGTCTCAGCTAGAAAAGAATTCTCCTCACCACCGGGAGAGATATAGACTCAGCCCCCTGCAATCATTTATACACAACAACTCCTATAACCCCCTTGAAACCCTTGTGCTTCTAGGCCTTATGAATGATAAAGGTTGCCTCAAAGGCTATTCTAGGACTCCATGTCTAGTTGTATGAGACTCTACTTGTATGTTGAGTTGTGACCTTACTTGGAGAGTGACTTGTTATGGGCCTTATCAGTGAGTTCACCTAGCAATATATCCCCCAAATTTGATATAAAATCTCAAATACATGTTTCGCCCTTGGCCTATAACCCTCAAAATATACTTTTTATGGAAAACCCAAATGGTCCACAGGAGACATTCAAAGTTACCCACAGGCCCTGTATGAGTCTTGTTTATCCTCGCCAAGTAAACACACCAATCGTGCAGCCACTCCTATAAATCCCCATTCCTTGAACCCCCATATCTTATCTCAAAGGTTGGGGCAAGCCGGACATGAGAAGTGAAAGCATAGTCTCTAAACAAGCGTGCCTTCGTTTCTTCCTCCTGTGTACATAAGGGACATAGAAAATCCTATGCCTTTTCCTATTAATCCCTAAAGGGAGTGCACCATGGAAAGCCTTCTAAAAGAAGACTTCTCACTTATTAGGGATTTTTAGGCTCCATAGTATTTTCCACATTCTTGAAAACTAATGATCAACAATAGACTTTGACCTCCCGCTGTAGGCAAGCATAACCAGGCCTAGCTGCATGCTCCCCTATTCTAGTTCCACTACACACAACTATGTTGGGAATCTGCGCCTCTGATCTCACCACCATGGCCATGTGTAGCTAGACATGAGTACTGAAAGAACTTAACCAAGTACTCTCCTGTTATGATTTTTGATAAAGATAAGTTTAATTCGAAGCACACGACTCTCGTTGTAGCACTTAAAAGGGTCGATCCATAGAGATGGGTCGAAATTAGATCACTTAACCGATGCTAAATAACCTTTCTAAAATTTAAGGGAATTTCTAACTAAACTAACTAAATTTTTATGCATAAACTAATAGTGAAAACGGGTAACTCGCATCTGGATACCCTAAAGTTTTAGTCATTAATATTTTTAACCCTGTGTTTTTAGCATTAATATTCTAGTACCTTGAAGTTTATATAACTTTACTTTTAGGTACCCTCAATAATTTTCTTGTACCCTAAACTTTTAAAATTTGCACTTTTAACCCAAATCCTTAAACACTTACTTTCAAAAATTTAAATTTTGTGAATGCGCAATTTTTCTCCTAGGTACTACTTGTATCCCTCTTTCAACTGGTATTATATCCACGTGACCAAAAATAATTAAGATAATTAAGTTAATTAATGATTAATTAAACTTATTAACTATGTTTAATGCTCGAATAATTGCCTACGTGCGCTGCTCCTAGTTTTTCAATTATTGTTCACTCACCAGAAGGAACCACTTCAGTATCACCTTAATTAAACTATATCACTGATATTGGTTTAGAATTAAAAGTTAAATTAGCAAAAATTAAGACTGAAGTTAAGAACATTAAGAAGCAATTGTTTGTAATCCATTTTTCTTTAGTTAACGAGATTAGGCATAGTAAGAAATCTACTTTAAGTATTAATACTTCGTTTTAGCATAAGTATCTTTTCCAAAACCCAATAAAGAAAAAATTATTTTCCTTTAAATGATTAAAAATCCAAAAAGAAGTAGGAAAAAAAATTCAATTGAAAAATCATATGAAAAGGTAGAAAAAGAAGAAGATGATGGAGTATAAGCAATATAATCTTGAAGAATTACAAAATATGTTTGATAAAGAACAAAATTCGGAAGAATTTCAGAAGATATGGGTGCAATAGTTGTTAAACAAGATGTATTATCTATTGATAATGAAGAAACAAATAATGTCCAGTCAGAAGAAGAAATATATTAGCAGATGAACCTAATTAAACTAAAGGATCTTTAAACCTTTAGAAGAAGTTAGAAGGAAACTAGATTAAAAATATAGGAAAATGGTAACTGACGATGAAATCAATGAGATTGCAGAAGAACTTAGGATAGATGAAATGAAGTCTAATCTAGTTAATAATGTTGTTCCAAAACTGAAGAATTTGATGCACCTTCTAGAAGAAATATCCAATTTATAAGACTTAGGTATATTCTAGTAGGGGGTACAACTAACTTTTCCTTTGGGTTTATCCCAAGGAAAATCATGATCTTTCAAGAGATTCGCCTTTCCCCATTAGCCAAACACGATACATCCTAAGCATCAATGGGGCTCGTAATAGAGGAAAAATATTTGAGCATTGGAAAAGTTGCACGAATAATTTCCTAAATTTAAATACTACATGGACTAGTGGAAATCTTCTAAAGTACATCGAACATAGTTTTTCTGGCACGGTAGCTAACTAGTATGACTCATTAAGTGAAGAAGGTAAAAATGTGTTAAGAATTATGGAAACACCAGCTGCTATATTTAAAAAATTATGCAAGGAAATCGAAACTGAATTTATCGGATCTAAACTTGATTCTGAAGAAAAAGTTAGAGAATGGTGAAGAAAGATCAATAACATAGAATTATAGGATATGAGATATCTGGAGAATTATATTGCTGAATTTAGTCAATATTATTCCAAAATTGGGAATAATGAAACCAATCTTGGTATGTTTTATGACAAATTACAATATCCAATCAATTCTATAATTAATGAAAAATAAGTTGCTTAAGAAAGCAGATGTCATTGATACCCTTGGCACAAGAATCTCGTATATAAGAAAATGAGTCCATGATCAATGTCTCGATCTCCAAAAACAAAAGAAAATGGAGAAATAATTTCTAGCCTATTGGGACAATCCTCGCAAATGGGGAAAGGAACTTGAGAGGAGGAGAATTTTTTTTAATAAGAAATAGAGCCTTAACAAGCAAAGAGGAGAGAAATATAAAAGAAAATATTATAACAAACCAAACCCTAAAAAACGAAGATTTTTTAGAAAAACCGTTTATTGTCTTATCGGGGAAAACAACTGTAAGTGTTGGACATGCGGATAAGTAGGTCATGTAAACAAATGCAAAAAGTAGGAAGAATAAGAAGCTTACTAGAACTATATGTAATCTAGATTTTTTTGAACTTAGCGAGTAAGAAGCACTAGATCTAACCCTAAAAACCAAGAAAATTGTTGATATTGTACTAGAAGAAGAATATAAAAAAAGTAATTATGAAGAAACTAGTCATCTGATTGAAAATAGCTCAATTAGTCTTGGTGATCTTCAAGAAGAAGAATTTACTATAGATAATAAGAATGATGATATCAAAGGAGAGTGTCCTTCCTATAATTCAGAAAGACATGATCTATAAAAAATCCATCTTTCAATTGAAGAATAAGTACGTATGCAAAATAATGGAAGGAGATTTAGAGATAAAAGACTATGAGTATGGTGTGGGAGAAGTTAATCTCATTAATTGAAAAAATATCATCAAACATAACAAAGATAGAAAGTATAGATATATTCATATTAGAAGTCTCCAACATAAAATTACCGCATTACAATATTATGGCTAAGATATTGATCTTTGTGTTTTGCTCTACGATATAAGACATACCAAATTTAATAATCAAATTATCACAGGGATTAAGACCAATTCATGTAATGGATCCGTAGGATTTAGCTGTCGACCTTGATATTATATAGGCTTAAAAGATGAATTTGCCAAAAACTTCATACCTCTTAAGATAAAAATAGTTCAGATGGGCATGAAAAGAGGAGGATGCCACTAAGGATATTTTGGAAAATAATATGTAAATTAAATAGTACTATGGATCCAAAGACTATGGTAACAATGATAGAGGCAGAAAAAAAATTGAAAGTCCTACTTTTAAGCAAAAAATCTAAAGGATAAAATCTAATCCTCATGAGATAAAAATCAATAGGTCTTGGATATCTAGTTTTGGCAATCCTACAAAAATCAATAAGAAAAATTTAATAAAAATTGATTAAAATGATAAGATCACCATTAAACCCACTTACTAAGAAGCATGAGTGCAAGATCAGAATGGGGAGATGGATCTTCATCAGCTAAAGAAGAGCCTAAAGAAGAGCTTAAAGAAGATGATACAATTAATATGACCAGTGAAATGAGTAGAATGAGTTTTGAATATACAAGACACAATGTAGACCGAAGTATGAATCTAGATAGAAAAGTCATTTGGTATAAAGCAAGAACTATTAGTGAGACAATCTATGAGGATGAATTAGTCAAAAATATGACTATGAAGATATGCAAGTGACTAACACAAATTCTAATAGCATCCATGTTCCTATAAATATATGTTTATAGGGATATAGGTCATGTTCTTTTTTGTGATTGGGAGGATTTAGCCTACAACTTAGAGCTCCTTACAACTTTTTATATCTTCTTACAACTCCTTACCTCCTTAACATATTCCTTACATCGTCTTAGATTTTCTTACATATCTCTCTCTCTCTCTCTCTCTCTCTCTATTCACATATATATATATATATATATATATATATATATATATATATATGTATATAACATTCAATAAGTCATTTATTTTTGTTATTAATTATAGAAATATGTATATATTTTTCATTATATTACCAATATAAAAAATTATAAATATTTTTATGAACACAATATTTCTATAAACATAAAAATAGAATTTAAAGATGTAAATTATATTTAAGTTTCAACTTGAACAATATATGTCATTACAGATGAAATAAGTTAACATGCTTTTAAAATTATAATACAAAAATTGCATTCATGTTTGGGTTTGAATCATATATGAAAACTCTCAAACCGTATGTGACAAATTATCATACAAAAATTGCATTCATGCTTTTAAAATTATAGTACAAAAATTATTTCTTAATATTTTAAGGGTCTATTTATAAACGTTTTTGGTAATAAAATATTAAAAATACTAATTTAAAATTTTTTATGTAAGATAGGATTTCATTTTAAGAGTTTTATTCAATTTTGTTGAATAAATTGTGTTATTTTTTGTTTTAATTTTGTTATAGAAAGATCAAACTAATGTTAATATAAAAACTCACCTCAAGTGTAGAAAATTTTTATTAAAAAATTGTGGGATTGAATTTATTTTATTGTTGTCTAATTAGCTTGCTTAAAGGTTTAGTTTCATTAATTATATTGTTTTAATATTATTTTTTTTGATCCAAAATGCTAATTGTAAAAAAATAAATTTTGTTTCAATAATATTAAGAAATAGTTTGTCTATAGATGATTTCAAATTTATTTCATAAAGATGACTAATATATTACGTATTATTTGACAAATCATGCATTAGACACCAATAATTATGCATACATATCTAAAAGTTATACATTACAACTTTTCAATAATACAACAACTTGTTACATCTATTCTTACGGATCCCTACAATTCCTTACATCTTCTTACAGCTCCTTACATCTTCTTATAGCTTCTTACAACTTCTTTACAGTTCTTATAGCTTCTTACATCTCATGATAGCTTCTTATAGTTTCTTACATTTTCTTACAAGTTATAACTGCATCTTATCGCAACAAAGAACAGACCCACAATAGACGCGAAATGTGTGTCTACATAGATAGTGTTGTTATGCATGTTTTGGAAAAAAGATCTTTATTTCCAGAATTTTTATGGAAAAAAGCCAAGACTCCTTTGGAAATAATTATTGGAAATAACATAATGAGCCATAACGAAGCCATAGAAGGGTTATCCATAGAGATAAGAAGACTCTAATGCATTATACCAGTCTTATGGGCTACTGATCAACCCTCCCATGATATTATTTTTGGAAATAATTTTCAGAGACTATATTCTCCATGCATACAAACTATAAGCCTTATTCACAATAATGGTCATCAGTCCTTATTGATAGGTTAAATAAAGGTTACACTCATCAAAAGATTAAGTTTACATGCAACTAGCGTGGCAAGTAGGTAATAACTGCACAACGGATGAGATAACACTAAGAATCTTGAGTTATCTGTTAAAGAGCAGGTTGCTGAATTACAAGAGCAATTATGCAAAGAACTCTACTATGGGAATCCTCTAAAGTTTTGGGATAAAGATAAGGCATTTGCAAAGATTACTTTGTTAAATTCCAACACTATTATTTGAGTCAAGCAAATGGTGTATACACACTAGGATGCCAAGAATTTGATAAACAAATCAAAGAACTTCTGGATAAAGGATTAATTAGAAATAGCAAGAGTCCTGACACTAGTCCTGCTTTCATGGTAAGAAATGATCCTGAAGAGAAAAGAGGAAAGTTAGAATGGTAATCAATTACAAAAAGTTTAATGATAATACTGCCTTTAATTGTGATTATATTCCTAACAAAATCGTCATTTTCAATAGAATTTAAGGAGCCTCTTGGTTCTCAAAGATGGGTTGTAAGACCGGATACTGGCAAATAAAAATGGATAAAGAAAGCATTCCTTTAACTACTTTTAGTGCCCTTCAAGGACATTATGAGTGGATAGTAATACTTTTGGTCTTAAAAATGCACCTCGAATATTTCCAAAAAGAATGAATAGCATTTTTAAAGATCTTAATCACTATTGTCTTACATTGATGATATCCTTGTCTTTTCCAAGACCATAGAACAACACACAGATAATGTCCTTGCTGTCACCCAAAGGTGCATAATCACGGTATTATTCTTGGAAACGATAAGTGGATTTATGCTGAATAAGAAATCGAAGTTTTAGGTTTAGAGATAAAAGTTGGACAAATCATCCTATAAAAGTATATTTTAGAAAATTAGAAAATTCCCTGAAAAAATTGAAGACATAAAGCGATTAGAAAGGTTTCTTGGATGTCTTACCTATGCTTTA
Organism: Selenicereus undatus; assembly: GCA_017589665.1. Classification (NCBI taxonomy): domain Eukaryota; kingdom Viridiplantae; phylum Streptophyta; class Magnoliopsida; order Caryophyllales; family Cactaceae; genus Selenicereus; species Selenicereus undatus. The sequence goes on from JACYFF010003369.1 coordinate 68,400,989, forward strand.
GATTTCATTAAATATTTAGCTAAATTAAGAAAGCCATTATAGCAAAAAATCAAGAAAGAAGTGAGTTGGACATGGACCCCTAGCGATTCAAAGATTGTTCAAAATTTTAAAAAGATGTGTAAAAATCTTCCTGCTCTTTATTGGTTAATGAAGGAGATGATTTAATTCATGAGATGGATGCCAGCAATGAGCACTGGAGTGCAGTACTCAAAATCAAAGAAGTGGGAAAACTCTGCAAATATTGCAGTGGAAGTTTAAATGAAAAATCACTGCCAGGTACTCCACTTTGTGTTGAAGTCATAACTAGAGGACCATGTTATTAGAATATATTTAAAAGTACACAATATTATGTGGAAACTATTTTAAGGGGACTATCTACTATTTACATTTTCTTTTTAGCCCTTAAACTTTTCATATTTGCAAATCTACCCTCAATCCTTAAAAACTTACTTTCGAAAAATTGAAAATTGTGTTTGTGGTTTTTTGTGCACTAATAGATCTCGACGTTCTCTTTCAACTGGTATCAGAGCCATGTGAACAAAAATAATTAAGATTATTAAGTTAATAAATGACTAATTAAGCTAATTAATTGTAATTAGCTAAGATTAATGCTTGAACCATCATCTGCTTGCCCTGGACCTAATTATTCACATATTGTTCACTCACTGGAAGGTAATATCTCATTAGCACCTCAACTAAAATTTATCACTGATATAGTTTTAGAATTAAATGTTGAATTAGCTAAAATTAAGACGGAACTAAAAGATTTTAAAAATCAGTTAACTGTTGTTCATCTTTCTCTTATTAACGAAATTAGACACAACGAAAAAGCTACTCCTATAATTAGTACTCATTTTCAGCATAAATATCCTTTCCAAAATCCACAGAACAAGATTTCATTTCCTTTGCAAGAGATAAAAATCCAAAAAGAAGCAGGAGAACAATTTGGTGAAAAATCGACTGAAAAGAAAGAAAAAGAAGATGGAGTATAAACAACATTCCCTTGAAGAATTACAAAAAATGTTTGATAATGAACAAAACCCTGAAAAATTAAACAAAATCATGAGCGCAATTAGTGATAAATATGATGTTCTATCTGATGATGAAGAGACGAATAATGTCCAACTAGAAGAAGAGATATATCAGCAGATGAACCTGATAAAGTTAAGAGATCTTAATGTTTTACCATTAGAAGAAATTAAAAGAAAACTTGATAAGAAATATGGTAAAATGAATGACGAAGAAGAAATCAATGAGATTGGAGAAGAAATTAACCTATATGAAACAGAAACTAATATCGTTAACAATATAGTTCCTAAACCTGAAGAATTTGGTGAACCATCTAGAAGCAACGGTCATTTTTTAAGACCTAGGTATGTTCCTGCAGGACGAACCAGTAATTTTTCATTCGGGTTTATCCCAAGGAAAACTACCACCTATGAAGAAATTGGTCTTATCCCAATTAGCCAAACAGGTTATATCTTAAACATTGATGGAGCCCATAATAGAGAGGAAATATTTGAACACTGGAAAAGAGGAATGAACAGTGTCTTAAACCTTAATACTACATGGACTGCGGCTAATTTTCTTAATTATATCGAACATAGTTTCTCTGGGACTGTAGCTGACTGGTATGATTCATTAAGTGAAGATGGTAAAAATACGTTAAGAACGATGGAAACACCAGCTGCTATGTTTAGAAGTCTATGCAAAGAAATTGAAACTAAATTCATCGGAACTAAAAATGATTCTGAAGAAAAAGCACGAGAATGGCAGAGAAAAATTAACAACATAGAACTATGGGATATGAGATACCTAGAAAATTATATTGCAGAATTTAGTCAATACTATTACAAAATTGGGCATAATGAAACCAATCTTGGCATGTTCTATGATAAGTTGCCATATCCTATAAATTCTATAATTAATTAAAAATACATTGCATGGTTAGAATGAACGGATATTGTTGATACCCTTAGTTCAAGAATTTCCTTTTTGTGAAAATGGGTCAATGAACAATGTCCTGATCTGCAAAAACAAAAGAAGATCAAGAAGCAGTTCTTGACTTGCTGGGATTCACCTCACCAATGGGGAAAAGAATCTGAGAAAAGAAGAAGAAGAAGATTTTATAAGAAAAAGAGCTTTAATAAGCAAAGGGGCGAAAAATATAGAAGAAAATATTACAACAAACCAAGTCCTAAAAAACGTAGATTTTTTAGAAAAGCTGCTTATTGCCCGGCAGGTAAAAACAACTGTAAATGTTGGGCATGTGAAGAAGTAGGGCACTATGCTAATGAATGCAAAAACAGAAAGAATAACAAACTTATAGAAACATTGGGAAGCCTAGATTATATTGAGCTTAGTGAAGATGAGGCTTTAGACCTAGCCGTAGGCAATAACAAAGGAATTGTTGAAATTATAGAGGACAATGAATATGAAGATAGTGATTATGAAGAAACTAGCCATATGATGGAAGGTAGCACAGTAAGCCTTAGTGATCTCCAAGGAGAAGAGTTTGTAGTAGACAATGATCATGAAGAGGTCAAAGGAGATTGGGTTCTACCCATAATCCAAAAGGATATGATATATAAAAAATTTATTTTTCAATTAAAAAGCAAATATGTATGTGAAATGATGGAAGGAGATATGGAAATAAAGGATTGTGAGTATGACGTTGGGGAAGTTAATCTTATTAATTGGGAGAATATCCTTAAGCATAACAAAGACAGAAAATATAGATACATCCATGTCGGAAGCGTTCAAGTTCAAATCACTCCATTACAGTATTATGGTAAAGATATAGATCTTTACGCTTTACTCTGTGATATTAGGCCTACCAAATTTAATAATCAGATAATCACAGGGATAAAAACCAATTTATGTAACGGATCTGTAGGTTTCAACTGTCGACTTGGATATTATGTGAGTTTAAAAGATGAATTTGCTAAAAACTTCCTATCCCTTAAGATAAAAACAGTTGGGATGGATATGAAAAGAGGAGGATATCCTTTAAGGATATTTTGGAAAATTATCTATAAATTAGATAATACGATAGACCCCAAGACTAAGGTGACGATGATAGAAGCAGAAAAATTTGAAAGTCGTACCCCCATGCAAAACATGCAGAGGATTAAGTTTAATCTACAGGAAATAAAGATATATCGATCATGGATATCTAGCTTTACCAATCCTACAAAGATCAATAAGAAGAATATCATAAAAATTGATGAAGAAGGTAAAATCACCATTAAGCCTCAATTATTAAGAAGTATGAGGACAAGGTCCGATTGGGGCGAAGGATCTTCATCTGCTAAAGAAGAGCTTAAAGAAGATGATACAATAAGCATGACCAGTGAAATGAGTAGAATGAGTTTTGAAGCAGCAAGACCAAGTCTAGATCGATTAGGGAGTCTAGATAGGAAGGTCATTGGGTATAAAACACGAACTCTTAGTGAACCAATTTATGAGGATGAATTAGTCAAAAATATGACTATAGAAATATCCTATGAAGCTACTAATACAAACCCTAATAGCATCTATATACCAATAAAAGTATGCTTAGAGGGATATAATAAATATGATCCATGTGCTTACATAGATAGTGGTTGCTCTGTATGCTTTGGAAAAAGAACATTATTTCCTGAATTTAAGTGAAAAAGAGCCAAAAATCCTTTACAAGTAAGGATAGCTGATAATATTGTTATGAGCCACAATGAAGCCATCGAAGGGTTATCCATAGAATTAAGAGGAGTTCAATGTATTATACCAGTTCTATAGGCTACTGATCAACCCTCTCATGATATGATTATTGGAAATAATTTTCAAGGATTATATTCTCCATGCACTCAGACCATAACTCAGATAATATTTACAATTAATGGTCATTCAGTTTCTATTGGAAAACTAAGTAAGGCTTACACTCATCAAAAAATTGAATTTACACGCAGCCAGCGTGGTGAGAAGGTAATGCTTGCACAACGTGAAGTTGCACTAACAATTTCATTACTCGAATTATCTGTTAAAGAGCAAATTATTGAACAACAAGAAAAATTATGCAAAGAGCTCTACTCTGATAATCCACTAAAGTTTTGGGATAAAGATAAAACATTTGCTAAAATTACGCTATTAAATCCCAACACTATTATTCGAGTTAAACAAATGGTGTATACACACCAAGACATCCAAGAATTTCATAAACAAATTAAAGAACTTCTTGATAAAGGAATAATCAGAAATAGTAAGGGCCCTCACACCAGCCCTGCTTTCATGGCATGCTAAAGAAAAAAGAGGAAAAACTAGAATGGTAATCAATTACAAAAAACTTAATGATAATACTATCTTTGATGGTTATTATATTCCCAACAAAACAATCCTTTTTAACAGAATTCAAGGAACCTCATGGGTCTCGAAAATGGATTGCAAAAGTGGTTATTGGCAGATAAAAATGGATGAGGAAAGTATTCCTTTAACTGCATTTAGTGCCCCACAAGGTCATTATGAATGGATAGTAATGCCATTTGGACTTAAAAATACACCTCAAATATTCCAGAGAAGAATGGATAACATCTTTAAAGACCTTAATCATTGTTGTTTAGTTTACATTGATGACATCCTTATCTTTTCTAAAACTATAGAGCAACATAAAAATGATGTCTTAGCTGTTACCCAAAGATGCATTGATCATGGTATTATACTAGGAAAAACAAGTGCATTTATGCTGAACAAGAAATTGAGTTTTTAGGTCTAGAGATAAAAGCGGGACAGATTATTCTACAAAAACATATTTTGGAAAAAATAAAAAATTTTCCTGAAAAGATCGAAGATAGGAAGCAACTAGAAAGGTTTCTAGGATGTCTCACCTATGCTTCTGATTTCATTAAAGATTTGGCTAAACTAGGAAAACCATTGCAGCAAAAACTCAAGAAAGATGTTAGCTGGACATGGACTACTAATGATACAAAGATTGTTCAAAACTCCAAAAAGATGTGTAAAAATCTTCCTGTCCTTAATTTGCCTAACGAAGAAAATGATTTGGTTCTTGAAATAGATGCCAACAATGAATACTGGAGTTCGGTACTTAAAATCAAAGAAGGAGAAAAACTTTGTAAATACTGCAGTAGAAGCTTTAACAAAGCAGAATGCAACTATCTCACGATGGAAAAAGAAATCCTTGCAGTCTAAGGGGAATTGAACAATTTTTAATTTTTTTAGCCCCTAAGCCTTTTCTCATTCGAATCGATTGCAAAGGAATACTTGGTTTTGTGAAAAAGAATTTATCAAACATGCAAGCGCAAGGGCGACTCCTGCGTTGACAATTATGGCTTAACCAGTTTTCTTTCTCTATTGAACATATACCGGGATCAAAGAACTCTCTGGCAGACAGTCTAACTCGAAAACTTGTCAATGGTGATCATCAAAGCCGACCTCCTGCCAGAAAATGAGTAAATCCTTAATGAAATGCCAATCATACTAGAATGGGTTACGCCTTCTAGCAAAGTCCTTATTGACAACCTGGAATTCCATACAAAAAGTAGATCACGCTTTGGTCTACTTTCTACTGCCTACCTAATAGCTCAAAGATTTTCCCTTTTGGAATTACAAATTAGCTACCTCCGATGTCTTTATGATATCCAAGAAAAAATAAGTTCTCATGTTAAAGCGAAATGGTTCAATGAGTGGTATGCAGCCTGCATCGGCTTTTATCATCATTATTCCTATGATATTTGGGAGTCTTGGAGTACAACGATCTATTTTCCCGACAGATCTGGAGTTGGAGGCATTTGTTTCTCAGCTAATTCATTATCTCCTAATGATCATGTCTTTAAAGCCTGGAAATACGGGATGGTACTTTGCTTTTTAGAAGTCCCAGATCCAAATTTCCCATTTTTCTCAACCTTAACTAAGTTTCAGCAATATATGTTCAAAAGGTTCTATTGGATTCTTAAATCTCCTGAAGGACCAACAAAAATTCCAGTTCGCAGATACCTAACTCTGGAGGTTTATAGTGCCCTGATTGAATATGAAAGTGGAAAAGCCAAACCAGCCCATTATCTTGTCCAGATCGTTGATTGCGACGATCCCAATGATCAACGACAAAATTGGATTCATGGAGATCCGGTACATCTAGTTATTGATCTTGCATTAGCAAGGGCTATTGGATTTTTTAACATTTATCATCAATGTTGGGCAATGATCGAAAAAGGAAAAACATTAATACATTGTGGGAATACTACTTTCGCTTATAGTAACGAGTTCAAAGATTGCATGCAAATGGATGGCGCAGAATCAGAAGATATCTTTGATTATCTCTTTGATGTTGGAGCTGGAAAATTCTTATCAGAAAACGGAAAAAAATATTTCCTTGAGCTATTTGAAGAATATGATCCAGAGCATCTTAAGCAAATTAATGAAAATTTTGATGATTATCCAGATAATGATGGTCTGGAAGATATAATTGGAGATGAAGGCATGTAGAATCTCAATAATGATGACTAATGTTATCATCATTAAGGGACCTGAAAAGTAGCTGTCCTATTAGTGTACTATTCCGACAAGTGTCTGGTCTATAAAATAAAGTAGGTACTGTAAACGTTAGTATGTACTGTAGCCATGTGAGAAATCTTTATGTATTGTAGCCTTTAGGGCATCCTATGTACCCCCATCTCCTCTATAAATAGAGAGGTCGAGAGCTGAGAAAGACACGGTCATTTGAGCATTCTTGAGCAAAAGAGAAGTTGAGATTCTCCATTTCTCTATGAGCAAGCATCTCTAATGATCTTAGCTTAAGTTTCTCTTCAAAGCTTTCCATTGTAATATAACCATTTTCAAGCTTTTAATAAAAGAATTTTTCCAGTAGGAAACGTTATCCAATTGAACCTTATGTTTTAAATATTATAAGTTCTTGATTAAAGTTCCACTATCCTTGAAAAAGATTAAAAACTTAATTAGTGACTACGGTTTGAGGTTGGAAACAAAACAAATCTGTGCTGTGCCTGATCTAAGGAACGTGGGGTTGAGATTAGCAATCTCTGTAAACCGGAAGCTAGAGGAACGCCGGAGTCCAACACCGACTACGTTCAAGTAATGGTCGAAACTCTCTAATTAAGTGTTAGTCATTTTTGCTAAGCATGGTGGGCCTATAACCACAAAATTTATAATATATAAAATATAAGTAGTAGATTGTGATAACTAGTACCAGTAAAGTTATTATAAGAAGTTAAATCAGTTAAAACAAGCATATTTTATAAAAAATCCCTTAAAAGTAGCCTATTTACACGTTTTTTCTATTCCAGGGACTATTTTGCAATTTCTAACAATTTAGGGAATAAATTAAAAAGAAAAACTTCGGCCAGTAACTAGTTTGAAAAAATATTGTCCCCTATTAATAGTTTACCCAAAATAGTAGACACTTTGGAATACATTCTAAAGACAATGACCCCTAATAATTATTTCCAAAGAATTAAGGTACCTCAGAGTCACAAATTGAGTTTAAATAAAGCAAAATGTAACTATCCCACAATGAAAAGAAATTGTTGAAGTTATGAGGAGAATTGAAAAGTTCTTAATCTTTTCAACCCAAAAACCTTTTCTTATTCGAACAGGTTGCAAAGGCATACTCAGTTTCGTGGAAGTTTTAATAAAGCAGAATGTAACTACCCCGCAATGAAAAAAGAAATGCTTGCAGTTTTGAGGGGAATTGAAAAGTTCTTAATCTTTTTAACCCAAAAAACCTTTTTTTATTCGAACAGGTTGCAAAGGCATATTTAGTTTTGTGAAAATTTTTTTTATCAAACATGCAAGCGCAAGGGAAACTCTTGTGTTGACAATTATGAACTAGTTTTATTTCCCTATTGAACATATATGGGGATCAAAGAATTCTCTGACAGATAGTTTAACTCGTGAGTTTGCCAATGGTGATCATCAAAGCAAAACTACTATAACAGATTTCTCCTTCTAGTAGAATCCTTATGGATATTTTGGAATTTCACACCAAAAGTAGATCATGCTTTGGTCTGTTATCTTCTGCCTATCTTATGGCAAAAAGATCTAGCCTTTCAAAATTACAAATGAATTACCTAATGTGCCCTTATGATATTCAAGAAAACATAAGTTCTTATGTTCAAGAAAAATAGCTCAACAACTAGTATGAAGCTTGCATCGACTAGTATCATAATTATTCTTATGATACTTGGGAGTCATGGAGTACTACAATCTTCTTTCCTAATAGATCTAGAGTTGGTGGCGTTAGATTCCCAACTAATTCAATATTTCCAAATGAACCCATCATGAAAGCCTGGGATATATGGAATGGTGGCTTATCTCATGGAAATCTCAAATCCAAAGTACTCATTCTTCTAAAGACTAACTAAGTTTCAACAGTGCATGTTTAAAAGGATCCATCGGATTCTCACATCTCCTGATGGTCCAATAAAAATTTCAAACATTAGAAGCCTGTATGTGGAGGTACATTACATGGTAATTGTATATGAAAATGGAAAGCCAAACCATCCCATTATCTTGTTCAATTAGTTGATTTAGACGATCCCAATGATCAACGACAAGAATGGTTTCCAAAGCGGCAAGAAGTAATTGGTGACCCTGCTTTAGCAAGAGCCATCGGTTTTTACAATATTTATCATCAATTGTGGGCATTAATTGAACAAGGAAACAGACTAATGCATTGTGGGAACACTACTTCGTCTATCATAATAATCTTAGCAAATATATGAAGGTTTGAGCTACTTCAAAAGATGTCTTCGATTATCTCTTTAATGTTGGAGCTGGAAAATTCTTATTAGGAAAAAGAAAGAAATATCTTCATGAATTATTTGAATTATGAGATCCAGAGCATCCTTAACTTGATAAAGATTTTAATAATTATCTGGATAATGATGGACTGGAGGACATTATTGGAGATAAAAGACATGCAGAATCTCAATATGAATGACTAGTCTTGTCAGCATTAAAGGCTCTAAAAATTTGTTGAACCTTTATTATACTATTTTGTTAAGCATCAAGTTAGTGAAATAATGTTGTCTTTTGTAGCCATGCGAGGACAGTTGTAGTTATGTGAAAATATCAATATGTATTGTAGACACTAGAGCATCCTATGTAGTCCATCTCCTTTATAAAAGAAGAGGCTGACTACTAAGAAGGACACGGTCATTTGAGTATACTTGAGTAAAAGAGAAGTCAGGTATCTCCATTTCTCTATAAGCAACCGTCTCTAATGATCTTTGTAACTTAAGTCTCTCTTCAAATCTTTCTATTGTAATATTTCTGCTTTCAAGCTTTCAATAAAAGAAGTTCCCAAGTATGGAATGTTATTAAATCGAACCTTATGTCTTAAATATTATGATTTATTGATTAAAGTCTCACTACCCTTAAAAATATAAAAAGTTGATTAGTGACTACGGTTTGATGTGGGAAACGAAACGGATATGTGTTGTGCTTGATCTAAGGAAGCTGTGGTTGAGATTAGCAATCTCTATAAATTGGAAGCTAAAGGAACGCTAAGGTCCAACGCTGACTAGATTCAGGCATTGGTCAAAACTCTCTTATTGAGCTTTAATTACTTTTGCTAAGCGTGGTGGGCCTCTAACCACGGAAAATATAATATCTGTGATATAAGTAGTAGACTATGATAACTAGTACTAGTAAGGTCATTATAAGAAGCCTAATCATTTAAAATTTGCATATTTCCTTAAAAAAAATCCTAAAATTAGTTTTATTGCATATCTTATTCAAATTTGGGGTCTTTCTCTGATTTTCAAAATTTTTGGTTAGAAATATGAAAAAAAAAGGTAGTTAAGAATAAAAGCATATGATCTCGAGGTAGTTAAAAATTAATGCAAAAAGTTTGAGGTTGAAAAAATTATTATCAAAAACCTGAAGGATGGTAAGTACCAAATACCCCATGAAAACTAGAAAATTATTGGCATGTTCAGATGGCAAACTAAAGCCTTGAATTTGTGTGTGAAATAGCCACCAATCATGATTCCAAATTGGTATCAACCAAAGCAAGCCAAAATCATAAACAACTAAATCAATCCATTAATCATTCAATAGCTCATTCTAAGAAATTGAGCTAAATTAAAAAGAAACATTATCCACAACATTAGAAACAAAGAGATATGAATAGTAGAAGAGACCAAAAACCCAAATGTGACCATTAGATCGAACAGAAGTAATGAAAAATCTAATTGCAACAACAACAACCAGGGCACTCGAACAATCAGAGCAGCAAACCAAGCAGCCAAATGAAAAGAATGAATCAGCGAAACCAAGAACCCAGAAGCCAGCTTGGCAAATTAAAGCAAAATTTGTGAAATTGCACTTAAAGTGTAAAATCAAAAGAGTACAAAACAGAAAAAAAAAAAAAAGAAAACCCTAATCTCCCACCTCTTGTTTTGTAGCCCCAGTTTGAGCTATAGGTCTTCTCTACTTCAACTGATCTTTTCAATTTGTAACTAAACGATTGAGGAAAGATGATGATGACTGAACTGATGATCCACAGTTATGGTGGTGAAGGACTAAAGTGGGAGATGATGGCTGTGAACTGATGATAGTGATAATGATGAAGATGAATTGATGATGATGTTGATGATGGAGAATGAAGGAGGAAAGACGAAGAGAAATGAAACTAAAGAGAACAGGGGGCTTCAGTTATGGTTTGGAGAATGAGAAAAAAAGAAGTGAAATAGAAGCAGGGGAGAGGGGAACTCGGTCTTCTGGGTTTTCTTGGGGAAAGAAGAGAGAGAAAATTTGGGGGGGGGGGAATGCTCTTGGGCGGCACGTGTGTGGCCAAATAAGTGAATGAGGGAAACAGATAGGCCCCGTGCTGGGCCAAGGAGAAGAAGAAGAGAATAGACCAGAGGGAGAGGAGGAGAAGGTAAGGGAAGGCTAGGCTGAGGTGTTTGAAAAAAACATGCCTGCGGGGAGAAAAGGAGGAGGGGGCTGCCTGGTGATCACGTGCCACATGCGTCGGAGGGGAGGGAGATGGGGTATGTATAGAGTGTAGACTTAGGTTGGGCCGCCAGCTCTGACCTTATCTTCTTCTTTTTTTGCTCCACTTCATCCAACATCTTTCTTCCAACTCTTTTGACAAGAAGTTTATTCTTGCTTTCAAGATTTTTCAATCCCCATAAAATAAGCAATAATATATTAAGATTCTAAATTAGTTATGTATTTTGAGCAAGTAATAGATAGTAAAAGGGTATTAATTGACATAATTTCAGATTGAAGAATACCCTCACACTAAATTTTTCTAGTCCTTGAGTAAAACGAAACTAAAAATCATAAAGAAAAAAAGATGAAATCCTAACTCACTTTTGTAGGAATCACGGTTGCACTTATCATGTGCAACAAGCTCTTTAAACCCCTAGGTCACCCTTAGTAAATGTGTAAGATCTCGTGAGGGTTTTTAAAAGACATAACCACAAATCTATTAAAAATAAAATGAAAATCGAAAATCGAAAATCTTTTTGGTTTTTTCAAAGTATAATACAACACCTGGGGAAAATATGCACACAATCCAATCAAACACATTACTCTAGTAACCTAAGTATTAGATCACATATAAACACAAAGTACACATCAAGAAATTCTTTATCCCCGCTAATCACATCTATCCACAATCTTTCACGCAACTTAGAAAATATATATGTACAAGCCCAACTGGTGGAACATCACTTTACGGAGAAATGTAACACTCCCATTCATATGTTTTAAGATATCACAAGGTTCACTGTATTCAGCTTCCAATTATACAAACTGCCATAGACTTGCTAAGATTCTCAATTCTCCACCACTCAAATGCAAAAAGCAACATGATAATCAAGAAGACTACAAAAGGGTTGTAACGAGGCTAAGGGTAAAAGGGTTAGGACATGGACAATTGATTTGGAAAATAAGGAGCTAAAAGCCAAGTGACTTAAGAGCAACCAACACTTACGCCAACTATACCACATACTCATACTCTCCCAATCAATTATGGAAAAATAGGATCACACCCGCCAAAAATGCACCATTGGAAATGAGTGGATACAATGATCATACATTCATGCTAAACACTCTTATTCGCAAACTTTTTCTCTTTTTTTCCTTTAGATTTTTCATTCAATTTTTTTTTTAATTTTTCAAATTTTTTTTTCTTGGGGAGATAATTTTTTTTTTCATTTTTTTCCCTCTTTTTTCATCTTTTTTTCCTGAAGGAAAAATGAATAAATGGCATGTAAGAAAATAACACAACTCAATTCCCAAATGGTCATAACAAAACATTTCTTCACTACTCCAAAACACTAAATACGTCTTCACCCAAAGGCTGCCTAACATCCAATATTGAGATATTGCTCCAATAACCTTGGCTTAGGGATAGGAAATGTGTTTAGACCAAGGCTAAATAGAAGGATATTTGTCAAATGGAAACTGTCAAGGCTCAAAGGGTTAACAAAAGGTAAAATATTCAAACCGGGGTGGCAATTTTGGCGATTGTGGTTCACAAAATGAAGGATGTCTCTATTGTATTATCATAATGCACATGCTAAATGTGATTTTGATGAGAATCAAAGCAAGTTTTAGATATGTAATCATGGTAGAGACATACGCGAAAGAAAAATATGAGACTAAAATGATGAATTAGTTTTTGAGGCACAAAATCTCACAGTTTCATCTACCCAAGTCAAGAAGCTTGCAATAGAAAATGTTGGAGGTTAGGATTGTACGTAAATATCACACTTTGGACTACGTTCTATCATGCGCACAATACTTATACACAGCCTAATAATCCAAGGTTACAAGAGAACATCGTCAATAAAAAATAACACATATTCCCCAAAACAAAATAAAATCTTTTTGGATTTTCAAAATTTTTCGAACTTTTTCCTAATTTTTTCCAAACTTTTTGTCAAAACTTTTGAAACATAGTTTCCTCACCCCCACACCTAAATCACACAATGTCCGCATTAGGGACGAAAAGAAAAATGAAAAACTAAAAATAAGAACAAATGTACAAAAAAAAACTCAAAAAGAATAATGGCATGACGCTAAAAGTCAAATATATAATCATATATACAAAAGAGAAGCAAAATAAAAAACAACAAATATACAACAAGATAATAAAAGAAGATAAGAGAAAAAAATGAAAAGAAAATTCAATCAAACTAGATCGGGTGAGAAATACACACAAACTAACTTAGTAGCACATCAGTCATAAGAAACTGGCTCTCGGAGTATCAGACACTCCACATCTTCTGTTCTTGGCAAGTCCAAAAAGTACTTCAATCTGTGGCTGTTCACTTTAAACTTTGCACCACTCTGAAGATCCTGTATTTTGACTGCACCATAGGGAAAAACATGAGAGATAACATAGGGATCGGTCCAACAAGACCTCAATTTCCCTAGGAAAGGGTGGAGATTAGAGACATACAAGAGTACTTTCATTGCTGGGGCACACTTTTTCCTAAGAATGCATCTGTGATCTGTGATGAAACAACTTAGCTCTCTCCTTGTAAGATCCAGCACTCTTATATGCATAAGCTCTAATCTCGTCGAGTTCATTCAGTTGCAGTCTCCTCTCCTCACCGGCCTTAGTCAAGTCATAATTAAGCAACTTGATGGCCCACCATGTGTTATGCTCAATCTTAATAGGGAGATGATAAGGCTTAACATAGACAAACCTATAAGGTGGCATACCTAAGCGAGTCTTGCAAGCTATTCTATAAGCCCATAAAGCATCAACAAGGTTGTCGACCCAATCCTTTCGGTTTCTACTGATAGTCTTTTGAAGAATATGCTTAATCAGTCTATTAGACACTCCTACTTGACCGGTAGTCTTGGGATGATATGGGGTACAGGTCTATGGACTATAGAGTACCTCCTCAACAAGGCATTAAAAGACCTATTAGTAATGTGGGTACCCTAATCACCAATGATATCACGGGGTATGCTAAATCTAGTAAAAATGTCCTCCTTAAGGAACTTCATAACCACTTTAGCATCATTGGTCCAAGTAGGGATGATGTCTGCCCACTTAGAAACATATTCCACAGCTAACAAAATATACTCATTCTCAAAAGAAGATGAAATCTATACCCCATACATAAAAAAAGCCTCCAATACAATGATGGAATTAAGTAGCATTATATCTCTCTTGCTAATTCTATGCATAGTTGGCACTTAGAGCAATTCTTATAATAGTCAAAAGCATCCCTAAACAGTAGAAACCACACTAAAAAACTTTGGCTGTTGTCTTTCTCCCACTAAAATGCACCCGACATACCGAGTCATGACATAATGAAAGAACACTCCTAACCTCATGGTTGGGAATACACCTTTTTAAGACTTGGTCAGGACAACACTTAAACAAGGGTCATCCCAAACAATGAATTTCGTAAGGTGGAAGAATTGGTCTCCATCATTCTTAGTCCACCCTTAGGAATCTTACCAGACACTAGGGACTTAAAAATATTAGCATACCAAGGGTCAACATGGACTGTGAATAATTGCTCATTATGGAAGTAATAATTCATATTTTATATAATTTTATCCTTCATTTTACTTACTTTTAAGTTTTTGAAATATATTTTATGAGTAAATAATGCATATTTTGTGTGATTTTTAGGTGAAAAAAAAAATCATTGAATTTGGAATGGAGTCGAGTGGCTGGAATAATTTCTTTAGGAGATCACAACTGTAGTCCAATGTTCAAGCGTCCAGCACAACAAAACAGAAAAGAAATAAAATAAAATAAAATTTAGGCCAGCCCGAAATGGATTGACCCAGGGCCTAACTCGCAGTGGCCCAGTTCGCCCTCCCAGGACCTGCGACCCGTCTGCTCCAAGCCAGAACCCAGCGCCTCTCTCTCCCTCCTCACTCCATCCCTTTGGGCATGTCTTGCAGATTTCTCCGCTTGGCCCATCAGACTGTGCCCCATGCACTCCTTACTCTATCGTTCTCTACTCAATGTGGGCCTGTTCTGCGCGGTCCATCAGCCCGCCTGCCCTCTCATCCTCTCCTCTTCTCTAACGTGCCTTTCTCCCTCTGGGTGGACCTATCTATGGCCCAATTTCGCGGCACACTCCATCATTTCCCAATAGCCCAATTTTCTTTTCCACCTCCTTATAAGCAACCTCAAATTAACCTAGTCAAAGCTAATTAATCTTGATTAATTTCTAGCTTAAGACTAGCCCTTTTTCTTGCACTATAACCACCAATTAATTAATTGAAATTAATTTATTGGCATCAAAATGAGTGGAATTTTCACTATAAAAAGGGGCCATGGGTTGGAGAATCCATTCATTCATCCATTCTTACTCCCATTCTCTCATCTTCCATCTTCTATTTTTCTAGAGAGTATTTTGTAAGACAAAATCATTTGGGTTGAGCAGTTTAGAAGAAAAATAAGCTTTGTTGGTTATTTTTCTCTTCTCTTCTCATCTCATTTGTAAGTCAAATTTGAGAGTGTGTGCTTAATTAGTTTTGTAATTGAGTACAAACGTTTGGACATAGGACGTGAAATGTACCAACCTCAATGGTGTTTTCACTCACTATGGCTGACTAAACTACTCATTTCTAGGATTAGGATGGATCCCTGATAATAATATTATTTTTAGCTAATTTCTTTTGGGGTAATTTTTGTCTCTTTAGTTGCATAATTTTGAGTTTAAATTTGATCTTAATCTATTTATGCATTTTAGAACTATTGTTTATTCATGTTAATTGCAATAATTTAATGTGCTATCTCAAATGAATATTAGACCTTGTAGGCTAATATGACATTATGCAATTGGACTTAAAATTATAATTGTTAAAATTGAATAATTTATTTTAGAAATTAGATGAGTTATGTCTAAAAAGAATGATTCATGCTAATCTTCTAGATAAATAATCTCATTTGATAATTATAATCTTTTTTTTAGTTTATGACCTAATGCTTGTAGCTTAGGTTGAACAAGAGACATATTGAATCCCCATGTGAATTAGTAAATCAATATTTGCATCAAAGGTGAAATCCAAAATCCTAGACCATTATCTCATCTGAATTCTCTCTACTTGACACTTTTACTCTTCTTTTTGCTGCTTTAATTCATAACGATAATTAAACTCCTCATTCGACTTATTATTTATAATCGAAAAAGTTGAATTAAAAACACTATTGTTCCTTGTGTGATCGACATCTCTATACTCGCTAGTCTACAATTAACCTTGTGCACTTGCAAGTATGGGTTTTAAAACTAAACATAAAATCCACATCAAGTTTTTTGGTGCCATTGCCGGGGAACGAATAGTGATTTTTGAATTTTCTCTTCCTTTTATTTATTTATTTATTTATTTTCCATTTTTCCCCACTAATCTAACAATTTTATTTTTGTTTATTTATTCTCCATCGCCTTCCCTTTTATTTTTATTGTTTCATTCCTCAATCCCTCCTAATCTAACCATTTTATTTTTGTTATTCCCTCTCCCTTCTAATCTAACTATTTTCCCTATCCCTTCTAACCTAATCTTATCTATTCTAACTATTTTATTTTTATTATTTTATTTATTGTATCTAATCTAACAACCCCCTCCCTTTTATTTCATTTTTTTCTTTTCTTTTCCCTATCCCTTTTCTTTCTGTTATTTTATTTTATTTTTTTCTTTCAGTTTTTCCCCCTTCCCTTGGATCTTTCTTTTATTTATTTTTTTCCCCCTTCTTATCTCTCTCTCTTCTCTTCTCTTCTCTTCTTATTTTGTTTGGTGGTTATTATTGTGTTGATTTCATTCTATTATCTTGATTGCTTGTGGGTATATGCATGGTAGACGTTCTTTGTACTTAGATCTTGAACCATATAATCCTGAAATTGAACGCTCTCTTCGTAAGATAAGAGCTAAGACAAAGAAATCTAAGAAAAAGATGGCTGAAGAACAAACTCCACCACTTAAGCAACTTAAGGAGTATTTCACTCCCGCCACATATGAGTCACCAATAAGAACACGTATGCCCACTGTTACGGTGCCATTTGAGATTAAACATTCTCTTATCCAAATGCTCTCATCGTTTTATGGGCTAGAGTATGAAAATCATTTCAAGCACGTTGATGTATTCTTAGAGATTTGTTCCACTGTATTCTTGAATAATATCTCTGATGATGCTTTTCGCTTGCGGCTTTTTCCTTTTTCTTTGAAAGATAAAGATGAAGCTTGGTTCGACTCTAAGACAAATATCACCACTTGGGATCAGTTGCAAGAGGAATTCTTGAAAAAAAAATTCTCTATTGGTAAACTAACTGGCTTAAGACGAGCTATAACCACTTTCTCACAAAATAAAAATGAGCAATTGCATGAAAGTTGAGAAAGGTTTAAAGAGTTATTGCGAAGTTGTCCTCACCATGAGGTCCCTATAGGACAACTTGTCCCGAATTTTTACTCTAGCTTAGATGAGCATTATAGGCAAATGGTTGATGCATCATGTGGTGGTAGTTTCTTGTACAAAACTCCTGAAGAAGCTTGGGAATTGTTTGAACATTTGAGTAAAAATTCATATTTGCATGTTACTTCCTCACATTCTGATTTGCCTAGGCAATTAGGAAGTAAATGGGGGATTTATGAGGTTTCACATTCAATTGAGCTTTCTAGTAAAGTTGTTGCTTTAGCTAAGAAATTTGATCAATTGTTGTGCATGAGCAAAGTGTTTAATGTCTCCTCTATGCAATATGTGTGTTTGATTTGTGCTAGTCCCATGCATGCTTTTGTTGATTGTCCTTGTATTAGTAAGTCTGACTGTGTGGCCGAACAACTGAATGCTGCCCAAGGATTTCCTCTATCCAACAACGCTTATTCTAATACCTATAATCATGGTTGGAGGAATCATCCGAATTTTTCATGGAGATCTCAAAATGTTGAGAATCCTCAGACCCAGTCTAGCAGACCTACCCCTCCTGGTTTCCAAAACTAGAGATTTGCTTCTCCCTCTTCCCATCCAGCTCCATCTGGGAGCTCTGAAATTGACAAGGTAATTTCTGCCCTTGGTACCTTGACTTCTGTTGTGCAAAATATCGATTCTAAGGTCCAAGGAATTAAGTTTAAAATGCATATTGTTGATTCTCACTCACAATCTATAGCTAAGTTAGAAACCCAACTGGGACAACTAGCCATAGCTATAGGTAAAAGAGAAGAAGAAAAACTTCCCAATCATCCCATACAGAACCCTAAAGGCCAACAATTTGAACAATTGAAAGCTGTAATGGTTCTTAGGAGTGGCAAAGAAGTAGATAACAAGGTGAGTGAGAAGGAACATGATAAAGAGGAAAGACTCAAGACCATAAAGAGTGACCTTGGATTTGAAAAGGAGAATGACCCATCCCCTTCTTCTGTTTTGACATATAAGCCAAGGGTTCCTTATCCTCAAGCTTTGGATGCACCATTCCCTTCTAAGAAAGACAAGCAAAGAGATGACATTCTGGAGACCTTTAAGCAACTTAAGGTCAATCTCCCCCTCTTGGAAGCAATTAGACAGATCCCGGCCTATGCAAAGTTCCTTAAAGACATGTGCACTTTAAAAAGGAAATCTAAAGATGAAAAGTCTAAAAAGGTTCGTCTAAGTGAACAAGTGAGTTCAATTTTGAAATGTGGCATTCCACTTAAGTTCAAAGATCCCGGTGTCCCTATCATCTCATGTTATATTGGCAATCATAAAATTGGAAGGGCTGGGTTCTAGTGTTAATTTGATATCATATTCTATTTACTTAGAGTTGGGATTGGGTGAACTAAAACCTTTCAACTGTACCCTTTAGCTTGCTGATAGGTCAGTTAGGACTCCTAGGGGGTGGATAGATGATGTTTTGGTGCAAATTGATAAAGGATTCTTGCCTGTTGACTTTGTTGTATTGGACATGGACCCTAGTCATGCTTCTAAGCAGATCCCTCTTATTTTAGGACGTCCTTTCCCAGCCACAGCTAATGCCACCATTAACTACAGGTCGAAAGTGATGGATGTCTCGGTCATGAACATGAGGGTTAGGCTTAACATTTTCAAAGCTTCTACTCAACTTGTGTTTGAAAATGAATCTGAATGCTTCTTTGTTGATGTGATTGATGAAATGATTAAAGAAGCTTTGCCTGCTATTCTGAGTTGTGATCCCCTGGGAACTTGTCTTTCCCATGGGGATTTGAGATTGTTTGACTTAGAAAGTGCAATAGATGAGATGGATTCTACTCTTGACTTCACTCCTCATCTTGAGTTTTCCTTTTGGGTGTATACTTATGAACCTCTTCCCCCTTTGGCTAGTTCTCATATGCCACATTCTGTTGCATCTACACCCAAACTTGAGTTGAAACCTCTTCCTGATTCACTCAAGTATGTGTTTCTAGGCCCTAAAGAGACCCTACCTATTATTATATCTTCTCTTTTATCTTGAAATCAAGAGAAAGAGTTGATCCGTATTTTGTCTGATCATAAGGGTGTTACTGGGTGGTCCGTTGCTGATTTGAAAGGGAATAGTCCTACAATTTGTATGCACAAAGTTCATTTAGAGGACGAAGCTAAATCTATTAGGCAAATATAACACAGACTGAACCCCCACATGAAAGAAGTTGTCCAGAAAGAAGTAGTTAAGCTTTTAGATGCAGGCATTATCTACCCTATTTCTAATAGTCAATGTGTCAGTCCAGTTCAAGTAGTCCCTAAGAAATCTGGCATAACTGTGGTTAAGAATAATGAAGGTGTATTCATTCCCACTAAACAGAGCACACGGTGGAGAGTGTGCATTGATTACAGAACACTGAATTCTATCACTGGAGAGGGCCATTTTCCCATTCCATTCATTGATCAAATTTTAGAAAAATTAGCTGGACAAAGTTTTTATTGCTTTCTAGATGGTTATTCTGGTTACAACCAACTACCTATCTATCCTGAGGACCAAGAGAAAACCACCTTTACATGCCCATCAAGTACTTTCGCCTACCAGAGGATGCCTTTTGGGTTGTGTAATGCACCTTCCACATTCCGGAGATGCATGATGGCCATATTTGCCGATTATATTGATAATTTCATGGAGGTGTTTATGGATAATTTCTTTGTTTTTGGTTGTTCCTTTGATGTGTGTCTGGCTAATTTATCCACTGTGCTAAAGCGATGTGAAGAAGTGAATCTTGTTTTGAATTGAGAAAATAGTCATTTCATGGTCCAAGAAGGAATTGTTTTGGGACATAAAGTGTCAAAGAAAGGGATTGAGATTGATAAAGCCAAGGTTGATTTCATTTCTAATCTACGTGTGCCTTCTTCTATGAAGTAAGTTAGATCTTTCCTTGGCCATGTTGGTTTCTATAGAAGATTTATTAAGGATTTCAGTAAATTGGCTCACCCACTTACTAATCTCTTTACTAAAGATGCTCTGTTTGTGATTGATGACTCTTGTGTGAAAGCTTTTCAAAAGCTTCGATCTTCATTGGTGTCAGCCCCTATTGTGCAGCCCCCTGATTTTGCTTTGCCATTTGAGATTATGTGTGATGCATCTGATTTTGCTATTGGGGCTATTTTGGGCAAATGGGTGAATAGAATGCCTCACGTCATTTACTATGCTAGTAGAGCTCTAACTTATGCTCAAAAGAATTATTCAACTATTGAAAAAGAGTTGCTAGCTGTTGTATTTGCACTTGATAAATTCTGTTCATACCTTTTGTGTTCCAAAGTGATTGTGTTTACTAATAATGCTATATTAAAACACTTATTAGCTAAAAATGACACTAAACCAAGACTCATTAGATGGATTTTGTTGCTACAAGAGTTTGATATTGAAATAAAAGATAGGAAAGGCTCTGAAAATTCAGTTGCAAACCACTTGTCTAGAATCTTTACTGAGTATACTGATGACTCAGTTGGATTTTCTGACTACTTTCCTGATGAGCAACTATTTGTTGTGTCACATGCCCCTCTCCCTTGGTTTGCTCACATTGAGAACTACTTTGCCACTATGAAGATTCCTCCTCACTGGTCCAAACAAGAGAAAGATAGGTTCTTCTCACGGGTAAGACATTACTATTGGGAAGATCCTTATCTTTTCAAACATTGCCCTGACCAAGTGGTACATAGATGTGTCTTCGAAAGTGAAATCCATAGCATTCTCACCTCTTGTCAATCTTATGCTTGTGGTGGTCACTTTGGAGGTCTTAGGACAGCTGCTAAAGTCCTACAAAGTGGGTCTTTTGGCCAACTCTGTTTAGAGATGCTCACCGATTCTGTCTTGCTTATGAGCATTGTCAGCATATAGGTGCCCTATCCCACCATGATATGATGCCTATTTCCCCTATTCTGATTATTGAAATATTTGATGTGTGGGGCATTGATTTCATGGGTCCTTTTCCCCTATCTTTGGCTTTGTTTACATATTGCTTGCTGTTGATTATGTGTCAAAGTGGGTGGAAGCTCAGTCTACTAGGACCAATGACCACAACGTTGTGGTGAAGTTTGTGAAAGAGTGCATTTTCTATTGGTATGGTACCCCTAGAGCTGTTATTAGGGATGGAGGTAGTCATTTCTGTCATCGATCTTTTGAGACTTTGCTTAGAAAGTGTTTTGTGATTCACAAAGTAGTTACCCCTTATCACCCTCAGACCAGTGGTCAAGTTGAGGTGTCTAATCATGAGATCAAGTCTATACTTGAGAAAACGGTTCGACCCGATAGGAAAGACTGGTCTTTGAGATTAAATGATGCTCTTTGGGCATATCGTACTGCCTATAAGGCTCCCATTGGGATGTCTCCTTACTGGCTTCTTTTTGGTAAGGCTTGTCACTAGCCAATTGAATTAGAACATCGAGAGTTATGGGCTATTAAAGCTTTTAGCTTCGATACGAAACAAGCAGGTTCTAACTGTAGGCTTCAATTGAATGAATTGGATGAATTACGTAATGAAGCCTATGAGAATGCTAAGATTTATAAAGCCAAAACCAAAGCTTTTCATGATAAAACGATTTCTTGTAAATTTTTTGAACCTAATTAGAAGGTTTGATTTTTTAACTCTAAGCTTAAGCTGTTTCCAGGCAAGTTGAGATCTAGATGGGATGGTCCTTTTGTTGTCCAACAGGTGTTTCCCTCTGGGGAAGTTCAAACTTTGGATCCGCAAGATGGTCGAGTTCTTATGGTAAATGGCCAGCGTTTGAAACCTGTTGTGACTCATGATATTGACCCTGGTTTGATTGAATCCATCAATCTAGTGGACCCTGTCTACTATGATTAGTGGGTGGGACCTTATCTAGCTGAAGACATAAAACTTAGCGCTTGTTGGGAGGCAACCCAATATTTTTAGGTGAGTTTGAGTCTTTTTGTATTTTTCCTTTTCTTTTTGGTGTGCTTGTATTTTTGGGTGTGATTCTTCACTTGGTTTTTGGCTTTTATGGTTGGTGATGGTTGTGAAGGTACATTGGGAGTTTGACTTATTGGACTTATATGGAAATGATTTCTTCGTGCTATCAGGTTGTGTTGCTCTTTTCTCAATTTCCTCTTTCTTATTGTTTTATACATTGAGGACAATGTAAGGTTTGGGTGTGGGGGAAAGGCAAATTGAAAATTTTGAGGAACATTAAACTTGAAAATATATAGGTGAAGTTGATTTAGGGAAGGGATTGAATGTTCTGCTTATGCATGTTCTTCTCTTATTATGTGGATTTGATTCATGTGACCCATACTCATTAGAGATTATTTCTACCTTTGACTAGTTGATGACCAAAATTTTTTGTTGCGCTAATGTCACTATGTAGTCGATTTTGAGTTTGAGATATAACCCCATTTACAATGTCATGATGAGTATTTGGTAAGCATTGAGTTCCCCTTTGAATTTTCAATTAATAAGTAAAATAAATTGAATTAATCAAGCACTAATTTCCGTACCAATGTTCAGATTCTATCCTTATCCATATTTTTAATCGTCTGAATAAGTACTAACTGCTCCTCTGAGTGTCATCTTTATTCAGATCCTTATCCACTCAACAAAGCACATGGAATCAAGTAAACTTACAAAAACCTCGAAGTCTAAAAAAAAATAATCAATAAGTTGATTTGGCATTGGGGACTGGAGTTTAAAGATGCTCTTGTGATTTTTGTTATGTGGGGTGAAATTATGTACTTATAGCTTGCCACGTGATTTCATTATGTGCTTAATTTGCTTGAATCTTACCATATTGACTTCGTTAAAATTAGAAATGTTTAATGATGGGTTGTTAGTTGGTAGTGATTTTATCCATGTGATTTTGGGTGAATAGATGTAGTTGGATACTTGATTTTCTTCCCTAGTCTTGTTCTGCTTGATGGCTTAAATGAATATATGCATTAATGATATTCTTTGCTCGAGGACTAGCAAAGTTTCAGTGTAGGGGAGTTGATAATTCATATTTTATATAATTTTATCCTTCATTTTACCTACTGTTAAGTTTTTGAAATATATTTTATGAGTAAATAATGCATATTTTGCGTGATTTTTAGGTGAAAAAAAAATCATTGAATTTGGAATGGAGTCAAGTAGCTGGAATAATTTCTTTAGGAGATCACAACTGCAGTCCAGTGTTCAAGAGTCCAGCCCAACAAAATAGAAAAGAAATAAAATAAAATAAAAGTTAGGCCAGCCCGAAATGGGCTGACCCAGGGCCCAACTCGCAGTGGCCCAGTTCGCCCTCCCAGGACCCGCGACCCGTCTGCTTCAAGCCAGAACCCAGCGCCTCTCTCTCCCTCCTCACTCCATCCCTTTGGGCATGTCTTGCATATTTCTCCGCTTGGCCCATCAGACTGTGCCCTATCCACTCCTTACTCTCTTGCTCTCTACTCAGTGTGGGCCTGTTCTGCGAGGTCCATCAGCCCGCCTGCCCCTCATCCTCTCCTCTTCTCTAACGTGCCTTTC
The DNA here is from genome assembly GCA_017589665.1 of Selenicereus undatus. Lineage (NCBI taxonomy): Eukaryota > Viridiplantae > Streptophyta > Magnoliopsida > Caryophyllales > Cactaceae > Selenicereus > Selenicereus undatus. The sequence continues at coordinate 68,424,857 of JACYFF010003369.1, forward strand.
TCCCTCTTGGTGGACCTGTTCATGGCCCAATTTCGCGGCACACTCCATCATTTTCCAATAGCCCAATTTTCTTTTCCACCTCCTTATAAGCAACCTCAAATTAACCTAGTCAAAGCTAATTAATCTTGATTAATTTCTAGCTTAAGACTAGCCATTTTTCTTGCATTATAACCACCAATTAATTAATTGAAATTAATTTATTGGCATCAAAACGGGTGGAATTTTCACTATAAAAAGGGGCCATGGGTTGGAGCATCCATTCACTTATCCATTCATTCATCCATTCTTACTCCCATTCTCTCATCTTCCATCTTCTGTTTTTCTAGAGAGTATTTTGCAAGACAAAATCATTTGGGTTGAGCGGTTTAGAAGAAAAATAAGCTTTGTTGGCTATTTTTCTCTTCTCTTCTCATCTCATTTGTAAGTCAAATTTGAGAGTGTGTGCTTAATTAGTTTTTTAAATGAGTACAAACGTTTGGACATAGGACGTGAAATGTACCAACTTCAATAGTGTTTTCACTCACTCTGGCCGGCTAAACTACGCATTTCTAGGATTAGGATGGATCCTTGATAATGATATTATTTTTTGCTAATTTCTTTTGGGCTAATTTTTGTCTCTTTAGTTGCATAATTTTGAGTTGAAATTTGATCTTAATCTATTTATGCATTTTAATACTATTGTTTATTCATGTTAATTGCAATAGTTTAATTTGCTATCTCATATGAATATTAGACCTTGTAGGCTAATATAACATTATGCAATTGGACTTAAAATTATAATTGTTAAAATTGAATAATTTATTTTACAAATTAGATGAGTTATGTCTAAGAAGAATAATTCATGCTAATCTTCTAGATAAATAATCTCATTTGATACTTATAATCTTCTTTTTAGTTTATGACCTAATGCTTGTAGCTTAGGTTGAACAAGAGACATATTGAATTCCCCTTTGAATTAGTAAATCAATATTTGCATCAAAGGTGAAATCCAAAATTCTAGACCATTATCTCATCTGAATTCTCTCTACTTGACACTTTTAGTCCTCTTTTTGCTCATTTAATTCATATCGATAATTGAACTCCTCATTCGACTTATTCTTTATAATCGGAAAAGTTGAATTAAAAATCACTATTATTTCTCATGGGATCGACACCCCTATATTCACTAGTATATAATTAACCTTGTGCAGCTGCAAGTAAAAAGAGTTTTAAAAGTAAACATAAATTCCACATCAGGAAGCGTTTAGAAATATGGGACTCTAGCTCTCTACCACAGATAGCCCTAGACAAGTGGTTAACAGCTAGGTTCTCAAAACCTTTCTTATCTCTAATATCCCAATCAAATTCTTGCGAAAGCATAATCCGCCTCACAAGTCTAGGCTTAGCATCCTTTTTAGAAAGAAGGAGCTTAAGAGCAACGTGATCAATGTAGACAATGACATGAGGCCCAATAAGTTAAGGTCTAAACTTATCAAAACTAAAAATCACAGTAAATTTTTTTTTCTAAGTAACAGTGTAATTTAGCTTGACATCATTCAGAGTGTGATTAGCATAAGAAATGACATGGGACTTCTTATCAATAGATCACCCTAAAACAATCCCAACAGTTTAGTTAAAAGCATCACACATTAACTCAAAGAGCTCTCCTCAGATGGGATGATTAAGAATGGGAGTAGAGGTTAAGGCGTCCTTCAGCTTAGTAAATGCCACGTGACACTCTTTAGAGAAGTGAAATGACACATCCTTAGCTAAAAGGCTAGTTAAAGGCTCGGCTATCTTACTAAAGTCCTTAATAAAATGACAACAGAAGCCAGCATACCCAAGAAAAGGCCTCGTCTCTTTCACACAAGTGGGAAACAAAAGATTAACAATCAAGTCAATCTTAGACTTATCTACTTCAATTTCATTTCTAGAATAACATGGCCTAAGATTATCCCTTTTTTCATCATAAAGTGACATTTTTTCCAGTTCAAAGTCTCCCTATACCTTTGTATCACTTTACTCAGATTAGACAAACAATCATCAAAGGAAGACCCAAACACAAAGAAGTCATCTAAGAGAATTTCATGCATCGTTTAACTAAATCTGAGAAAATAAAAATCATGCACATTTGAAAGGTAGCAGTGGCATTGCAGAGTCCAAAAGGCATTCTCGTAAAGGCATGCGTACCAGAAGGACATGTAAAAGTAGTGTTCTCTTTATCCTCAGGGGCAATAAAGATCTGAGTACGGTAAGAATATCCGTCCAAAGTACTATAGAATGAATTTTGAATCCAACCTCTCTAGCATCTGGCCAAGGAAGGGAAGGGGGGAAATGGTCCTTCATAGTGGCAACATTCAATTTTCTATAATCAATGCAAACATGCCACCCATATTGGACTTGAGTGAGAAGTAGCTCATTATTGTCATTCCTAATCACGATAATACTCGTCTTTTTAGGGACAACTTGAACAGGACTAACCTACTCACTATCATAAATGAGATAGCCAATCCCATGGTCTAACCACTTAAGCACTTCCTTCCTAACTACTTCATGCAAGGTTGGATTCAAACGCCTTTGACAGTTATAACAGGGCCTAGCATTGTCCTCTAAATAGATCCTATGCTATGCAATCGAGTGACTAATACTCTTGATATCCTCTAAAGTCCAACATATGGCTTTCTTGTTCTCTCTAAGTTAGGTAGTCAATTTTTCCTCTTGGTCCCGGTCTTAGCAGAAGCAATAATTATAGGTCAAGATTCATCGAGCCGTAAAAATGAATATTTAAGAGAATTAGGAAGAGGTTTTAATTTAAAGAAGCAGGAAGGCAGTCAAACATAGAAGCATAAGCAATCAAACCATAGGCCACAAGTTATCAAACTCAAACAAATCATATTCACCTCATCATCAATGAAAAAAGACCCATACTCAGCATCAAATTAAATAAGTTATCTAACTCATCATCAAACACAAAATCCTCTACCGAGTTAAGTGTAGAAGTCTCCATATAATAAAAATCAGAAGGCTGTCTTTGTAAATTAAATATATTAAACTCCAAAGTCATGTTACCAAAAGATGATCTTATAAATCATTTATATAGTTAATTAGAGCATTCACAGTAGCGAAGAAACGATGCCCTAGGATGACATGAACCTGATTAGCAATATTAGCCACGTTCTCAGTCTTAAGCACAATAAAGTCTACTGGGTAAATAAATTTACCCACCTTAGTCAGTACATCCTCTACCATAACCCTAGGAAACCTAGCCAATCTATTAGCTAGTTGGATGAGCATCTTGGTATGTTTCAACTCACCTAACCTTTGCCTCTGATTCTCAATAAAGGGTACAAGCTGACACTGGCCCTTAAGTCAAGCAATGCTTTATGAATAAGCTGGTCCTCTATGACTATGGAAATAGCAAGGTAACTGGGTCCTTGTATTTTACTGGGATCTAATAAAAAATGATAGAACTAGCACTAGAGGATAAAAAAAGCCTTCTTAGGAACACTAGTGGCTCCCTTAGTAGTATACAAATCCTTTAAGAACCCAGCATAAGGAGGCATCCACTGAATAGCATCAAGTAAAGGAATGTTGATTTTGACTTGAAAGAAGGTATCTCTTATTTTATCAACATGGACTTGGTCTTTCTTTTTCAACCTATGAGGAAAAGGAGTTATAGGCTTATGAACTCACTCAATAGCAGATGGCAAAGGAGAAGTATCCTTAGGAGATGAGGGATCCACTTTATCAACAAAATCTTTCTCCTTAGGCTCCTCTTTATCAGAAGATGGCTTAGGAGGAAAATGATCATTAGAAGAATCACTAAGAACACCATTCATTGTATCCCCTGACTTACTGGATGAACCAATTTCTAAAGAAGGAGAAGATGAAGATGAATTTTGGAAGAAAGTGTGAGGGCATATTTATGTTTCTTTCGAATTTTTCACTTGATTATTAATCTCTTAACCTAATATGAGAGATATAACTGCATTTACTTTCATTACTGTCTCACTAGGGTTGGACCTAGAAGAAGATGAGGGATGACCCATAGGGTTCCTTTCTAGCTAACTAGGAAAAGTACCTGGCTCTTTAGTAAATGATGCTAATTGAGAAAAAAATTTCAGTCATCATTCTCATCAGCGTTTCCATGTTGGCATTAATCATCCTCTTCACATTACAATTAATCATACTTTCAATCTTATCAATATTAGTATAACCAAGAGGAGGATGAATATGAGCAACAAGATTTAATGGCCTAGGTGCACTAGGCACACCTTGAAAATGCAGTCTCTAGTAAGAGTTAGAAGGATGGGAGATGGGTTGGGAGTTATTTACAGGAAACACTCCAGACTGAGAGTTAGGGTTTGCAGCATTTGGTCCACTACTTCAAGAAAAGCTATAGCGATTTCTCTACCCTGGGTTATAGTAAGGAGGAATGGGTTCTTCTTAGGCCTCTAGTAGGTCATACTCACTTATTCCTGTCCAATAAAATAACAGGTTCGCAAAATAAGGACACAAATTCAGTGTATGATCTAAGGCTTGACAGTGAGACTAAGACACCATAAAAGTATGAGAAATATGGGGAGTCTAAACAGATAACCCCTTCAACATGTTTTCTAAAATTGATATCTTAGACTCTAGGTGACTCATATTAGAACCACAATGTATTCGACCCCTAACAAACCTATAACTTAGGCAGTTATCCCTAGCATTATTCTACTGCATAACTTTCTCAGCTAAGTCATCTAGAAATTCTCAAGCCGCAGTGGCATTCTCAGAAAGGTACCCACCCTGATAGATAGACTTTAACATGGTTTAGGTATGTTGGTCAAGTCCTTTATAAATAATTTGGCAAAGACACACTTGTTCTAAACCATGATGGAGACTTTGGGCTAACAAATTCTTAAATCTATGTAAGTATTTCCAGAATGACTTCCTTTCTAGTTGAACAAACTGATTAATTTCATTCCTTAGCTTTACAGTCTTAGCATTAGGAAAATATTTTCTTAACAACAACTTAGCAAAGTCATCCTAAGTAGAAACAGAATTAGCAGCCAAGCCTTACATCCAACTATTAGCAATATCTTTTAAAGCAAAAGGAATTAATTTCATTCTCACCACATTAGGAAGCATTTATGTGTATCTTTTGAAGCATCATAGAACATACCTCTTCAAATTTCCTCAAAAACAAATATGCATCCTCTAAACCAGTGAATTTAGGGAGTATTTGAGTGTAATGAGGTCTTAGTTCAAAGGTCACGTTAGGTCCTATGTTAAGCAAGTTAAAGCACAATGGCAAAGTGGTCCTTAGAGTATAGAAAATATCACTTAAGGTCCCCTCTTACGCTATTTCTTTCAATTCAAGATTAGGCTTGGGTTCAAGTTTAAGGTCAGGTTCAATCCTTACGAATAATCTTCTATTAGGGTATCTAACCCAACCAATCATGCAATGCCCACACCCTTAAAAGTATTTTTGGTCTTTTTCTTATTCTAATTACTTTTATTTTCTTTTCCACACACAAACATAAAAGATCATAACCTAAAAAGAAAAAATTAAAAATAAAATTAAACCAAAAATCAAGACCCCAAACTTAGAATAATTTACACAGAAAATCCAGAAAAATCAAGACGAACATGAACATTTTTTCCCAATTTGTTCTAACTTAAAATAGTACAGAAAATTTAAAACAGAAAACTACTTCCAGAAATTACAGAAATTCCTAAAAATTCCACAAAAATTCACCTAGACTCTAAACATCCCTATGAACATATTGAAAACATTAGAAAAGCAAAATAAGCACTGGATTAGCACAAAAAATTCAAAACAAAAAATTAAAAATAGAAAAGACCTACACTGATTTTTTCTTCAATTTCTATCCTATCTTGCATTGTACTGCACCACTCCTCATAGCAAAATTTTTTAAAACAAAAAATTAACTCAAGACTAACAAAGCAAAATTAAACAAATAAAATAAGGAATAAACTCTAAACACAAAAAATCTAAACTAAAAACAATTAAAACTAAATAACGCTCACTAAAAATCAAAATCAAAAAATACGAAAAAAGAAACAAAAAGAACTCAATCAACTAAACTATGACTTAGTTTGCAACCTAATTCCATAAATTTCATCACTGATAATGACACCAAAAACTGATTTTTAATTTTAATCTGCAAGTGCACGGCTCTCGTGGTAGCACTTAAAATGGTTGACCCATAGAGATGGGTCAAAATTAGATCACTTAACCGATACTAAATAACATTTCTAAAATTTAAGGGAATTTCTTACCAAATCAACTATGCCTAGACTAATAGCATGAAAATTGGAAATTTACTGACATGTTCAGATTGCAAACTGCAACCTTGAATTTATGTATGCAATAGCCACCAATCATCATTCCAAATTGGTGTTAACCAAAGCAAGCCAAAATCATAAACAACTAAATCAAACCATTAATCATTCAACAACTCATTCTAAGAAATTGAAGTAAGTTAAAAAAAAAAAAACATTGCCTGGTGAGATCAGAAACAAAGAGAAATGAATAGTAGCAGAGACTGGAAACTCAAATGTGACAATTGAATTGAGCAGAAGCAATGAAAAACCCAATTACAACAATAGCAACCAGGGCACTTGCACAATCAAAGCTGCAAATCAAGCAGCCAAAGGAAAAGACTAAATCAGGAAAACTAAGAACCCATAAACTAGCTCAGTGATTTGAAGCAAAATTTGTGAAATCGCACTTAAAGTGTAAAACCAAAAGCGTACAAGATAGAAAAAAGAAAAGAAAAGAAAAGAAAACCCCAATCTCCATTCTTTGTTCTTGAATTCAATTTAGATTTATAGCTCGAGTTTGAGCAATTGGTCTTTTATACTTCAACTTAACTCTTCAATCTGTATCTGAACAATTGATGAAAGATGATGATGATTGGATTGATGATGGATAGTTATGATAATAAAGGATTAAAGTTAGAGATGATGGCTATGAATTGATGATGGCGGTAATGATGAAGATGAATTGATGATGATATTGATGATGGAGAATGAAGGAGGAGGGAGAAAGATAAACAAAATTAAAGAGGGAAAGGGGCTTCGGCTATAGTTGGGAGGATGAGGGAAGAAGAAGTGAAATAGAAGTCGGTGAGGGGGGAACTCAGACTTTTTCTGGGTTTACTTGGGAAAAGAAGAGAAACCAAGAGAGAGAAAATTAAAGGGCGAGAAGACTCACGTATAATGTGCGTATAGGCAAATAAGTGAAGGGGGAAGCAGATGTGTCGCACGTATTGGGCCAAGCAGATGAAGAAGAGAATGGGCCGAAGGAGGAAGAGGAGAAAGGTGGGGAAGGCTGAGCTGAGGCGTTTGGAAAGAATAGGCACGCGGGGAGAAAAGGAGGAGGAGGCTACTTGGTGATCATGTGCCGCACGAGTGTGAGGGGAAAGAGATGGAGCAGAGCTTAAGCGTGGACTTGGACTAGGCCGCCGGCTTTGGCCATATCTTGTTTTTTTCCCTCCACTTGATCCAACATCTTTCTTCCAACATTTTCGACTTATTCATGCTTTCAAGTTTTTTCAATTCCTACAAAATAAACAAAAATATATTAAAGTTTTAATTTAATTATTTACTTTGGGAAAATAATGGATAATAAAATGATAGTAAAAATGACATAATTTCAAGTTGAACATCTCCCCCCCTCAAAAAAAAACCACCCATTTTAAAGATTTTTCTAGTTAATAACCTATTGTACAATCTCTTTGTTTCCTCTATGGTGCAACTTCTGGTTGATGTAATATTCATTTAATCAGGGAGTTTGCTTAAGTACTTTCCCATAATTTATTTAATTAATCTTTTATTTAAAATTTACTTGTTCCTATTCAATTAGACCATGGGTTGCAAATGAAAATTCACATAACTTTATCATGACAATTTTTTTTCCGAGTATAATATATTACATCAAATAGATACCTTTTTTTTAAAATAAAAACCGGAGAGAGTGATATAATATTAGAAGAAATGAAAGTATACATATCATCTGAGGCCTGGTCAATAATGATATCTGCTAGCCCATCAAACCATGTACCCCTATTTATCAACCCCGATTGCCAATGAGCTAGACCATAGGAAACTTTTACAAACAACCAAGAAAAACAACTAAAATACTTGACAAGAACAAGGGTCTCTCGAGTCAAAAGACCAACAAAATTAGTTTGAGTAGTCTTGGCATTCAGTTTTTGAATTAGGTGAAGGTAATCTCCCTCAGCAATCAGACTTTTAGGCCCAACTTCCTTAACAATCTTAAGGGAAAAGAGACATGCCCTGGCTTTTTCCCATCCATCAACACATGTCCGTGGCAGTCACTAAGAAAAAGCCCTAACCCTACCAATTGTCCCCAACCTTATCTCAGTTAATGTTAAGCTTGAGCATGCCCAACAATGTTAGTTTCCATAACTAAGGATAAATCACCATTGGACCTTCAGCTCTATCTCAAATCTCCATGTAACTCCTAACCAAAGCCGGCCCATCTGACAAACCCTATCAGGAATAAGATCTTTACCTAGAAAAATAAAAGAATTCTAAGCCAACAAATATTCTGAGAGAATAGCAAAGACTTTCCTGCTCCAGAATACTCATCACCAACTCAATGCAGCCTTGCATTGACTTGAAACTCCCCGCACATATTTTACGATCAAACCTACTCGCCTCCCACACTTGTGTGACAAATGGGTAAGCAAGAAAGATGTGTATGTCAGACTCTTCCCTATAGTCACATATCATGCAGCTCATCTCTATCGTTATAACCCTGTGCACCATATTACACCTTGTTGGCAATACATTTAGGTAAACCCTTTATGTAAGAACCCAAACTCTTAGAGGCTCATCAAGTGCCTAGGTGGCCCTCTTGGATTTGCTCTCATCAAGAGTCGGGTAACCTAGTGTTGCACACTTATCACGCATGATGAGATGATAAGCTGAGCGAACCATAAGAGCTCCACTCGTTGTATAATGTGAGATAAGTTGATCAGGTTGCAGTGAGATACAAAGAGGAGTATCAAGGATAATCCTCAGCATCAAAAGGCATAAAGAGATCCCTAATAGCAATCACATTCCATTCCCTAGTATTAGCAATATAATAGAGCTAACCTTCACGCCAGTAATTTAGCTTGGTTTAGGTGTAATGACACAAAAGGTCCAAGGACAAGTGATACAACTGTCTTCCCAAATATCCACAACATCTCAATTTCCGATGTCTTGGACACCCATATGCTTTGCCAAATGAAACTTGAGTGTGTTCGTAACTCAGCATTAACAATACTACAATTAGAGAAATATCTAACTTTCAAACATCTTGTAACTATTTAGTCCTCATTTTCCAAAAGTCCGTAAAATGTTTGTGGAAGGGGTCTAATTAGAGTCTACCATCTCCTTGAACCCCAAACCCCCCTCATGTTTCTGCTCACACAATTTTGAGCTATTAACTTAGTGAATTACAAAGTTCCTGTAAGAACTTGAATACACTCATAGCATAGGTTGGAATCACATGGGCCATGACCTTTATTACCACTTCTCTTCTTACCCATGAAATAAGTATGTCTATATATCCAGCAGTCCAGCTTGATAATTTGAACTTAGTTCAATCAATAATATATAAAAATGGCCTCTTCTTTGATCAATCCACAATGGTTGGGAGGCCAAATACTTTTCATTGGAAAGAACTTCCTTGATGCCCAAGCAATGGAAAATATGGCTCCTTATATCCCCACTAACTCCTCGGCTAAAAAAAATTGCACTATTGGAATAATTGATCACATGGCCTAAAGCTCGCTCATATTTAGACAACAGCTCCTTACTGGGTACAAATTAGTCTTCCTCAACGCAATAGAAAATAATAGTATCATCTATAAAAGAAAAGATGGGAAATGGTCGGAGCATTAGGGCATATATCATAACCATGAATGGTAAAGAAGTTAGAAGCCCTTGCAGCAACCTAGACAAGTCTTTAGAGACAAACATGAACAAATATGAGGAGATGCGATCCCCGGACTTAGTTCTCGGTTCAGAATGACACAACCCTTTAGAATGCCATTCATCAAAAAGGAAAAGGATGCTGACTTAACACAACGCATGGCCAAGTCCACCCAAGATCTTCGAAAACCCAACTTAATTGTCACGCCCTCTAGAAAAGGCCATCTACTCTATCATAGGAATTAGCAATACCTAGCTTAATTGTTGTTAGCCCTCTAATATTATTATCTCGCTTTATTACATTAAACACCTTAAAAGCAACAATACTATTATAAGTGATGAGTCTCTCCTAGGTAAAAGTAGCCTTAGTATTATAAATAATACTCGATAGAAAGCACTTGAGCCTATTGGAAATAGATTTGTAACGAGCTTATAAATCACGTTACATAAGCTAATAAGGTGAAAATCAGCCACAAAACTAGAGTTGGGTTTTTTGGAATGAGAGCCTCAAAAGTATGATCTAGTTTTGGAGGGATAGAGTTACTGTTAAGAATAGACAGAACAAAATTAGAAACCTCATTTCCTACCACACTTTAGGGCTTCTAAAAGAACAAAAGGTTAATCCTATCAGGCCTCAGAGCCTTATGAGGATGCATTTGCTCCAAAGTCTTGTCAACCTCATATTTAAGCATAGGGAATCATTCATCAACTCAATAACTCTAGGTTAAACATCGTCAATAACCGCATCAAGCACCAAGCCACCCAAACAAGAGAACAACTTAGCAAAATTTTCAATAACAATATCATCAATTTTCTTCGGGTTTGAATGCAAACTACTGGCTTCATCGCATAATCCTCAATAGAGTTAGAAGCTCTCCGCATAGTCACCCTGGAATGGACCCATCTAGTATTAGAGTCCCCATCTTTTAAATATCATCCGAAACCTGCTGCCACCAAATAATCCTCTTCTTTCGGCTCCATTTCGTAATTTAGGTCAACATCTCCTTATGACTCAAAGCATCCCGTTGCACCTTTAAGAGCCCCTCAAGCTTCTTAATCTCCTCACCTACCACCTCAAAATGCTTCTTGTTCCAATCCCTTAGTTCATCAGCACACGGCCCTAGTTTCACACAAACATTATTCAGTATTCACCTCATCACCATCAATCACCGTGTCCAAGAATTAGGGATTATGACCCCACAATCAGGGTTAGTGACCTACATATTTTCATATCTAAAAGTCTTTTACTCATGGCCTTTGGTGAGCATTTCAAGAAGATAGGGAAACATTCCAAAATATCACAGTAAAAAATAAGCAAATTTGTATCTTTTTAAGAGAACAAATTACATCATGTAGATAATTGCTTCATGAAGTTATGTTATAAGCTTGTAACACATCGACATTTAGGAAAGATAATCTAATGATGATAGACATGATTTTAATGAAGACGATGTGGTGTGTCTAGAATTTATCGTGAGCATGTTTAATCTTAGGACTTATTGTAATGCTTCATATTTAACTTATTCAAAGAACTCCAACTTAAACCAGGCACGAATTTCCAAAAATGCAGCTTTTGTTCTTCACAAACCAAACATTCGTAACATCATATGCTAATAACGCCCTCCCTCCACACACAAAATAAAAAGACAAAGAATAAAAAGAAGAAGGAATAAAACCTTCAAAGGAAAGAAATATTATGCATTTACACAACTTAGTTAAGTGCTAACTATACATAGATGTCAATAAGCTCAGCTATTTCAAAACTTCTAAAAATTATTGTTCTAGATTCGGATGTAAATCCTACTACTTCAACCTTTACCCCTTTCATTTACACCAAAAAAAAAAAAAAATGTTTTAGCACGTGGATAAATCTAAAACCAAATGGATTCTAAGATTCCTATCTCTCTAAATTGATTAGCTACATGGTATCAGTTGGTTTAAGTATGGGAATATAAATAACACTTGTCCACCTTACCTTTAGGATACAAATACCTAACTAGTAACTAGTCCTCATCTTCTTCTGTCCATAATCACCCCCTCCTCTCCAAACTCTGTGCTTCTGCATCTGCATGCTGGTTTCTCGTATAAGGTTAGCTACTTTTATAGTTGCACCTATCCTTGGTTTAATCTTCCCTGTTTCATTACACAAATAGAAGCTTAATGTTCTCCCCTACCTCATTTAGCTAGGGTTTCCTCTTCTTGGCTAGAGCAGTTTTATTACACAACTAGATGTCCCATGATCATTTTTTGGATGTTCACATGCTGTGTTTTCATTCCTCTATTTTCTTTTCTTTTTTTGGTTTGGGGGGGGGGGGGGGTGGGGTGACAGTTTGTAGTTATCATGATTTGCTAAAACTTCAATCTATTAAAGATCCTACACACAAATCAATTTTAAGGCAAAATTTGTATATTTTACCCTTAGATTTCAAATACTTCCCCCGCTACAAAAAGTTTTTGTGATAGATCTGTTTTGATTTAATCCAATAATATTGTGACAATAACCAATCTGCAGATGTGTTTGTGGTTCTGCTTGTATTATGTTTTTTTCCTTTACGATGCTTATTCATTTTGATCTAATATTCATTGTTTGATTGTCTTCTTCCGTTCAATTTTACTTATGTATATCACCCTTCTTTTTTCCTCTTTAGAGTCCGTAAGTTTGGAGAAAATACAATCATTGTTTGCTGATGCAGCATTAGCAAGATTCACAATCTGAGTGAGTATATGCATTTGGTCTACTATTTGCACACTTTTTGGATATGCGAATCTTGATGATGCTGCGTTGGCAATCAACGATTAGTCGTATATCATCAAGATCTCGATAGAATTTATGATATCAGCAGAAAATGGATCAGACCAGCGAGCCAAAAGACTACATGTAAGTATTGTGTCATTATAATCTCAAATTCATTGTAAATTTTCACATTTTTAACACATCATATATACCCTTATTTTCAAGTGTAATTTGACATTAATTATTTTGAAGAGGAACTTCATAATTCAATGATCCAGATTAGCTGAGGATATTGAAGCATCTTGTGTTACATGAACTGTTGGAAAAGCTACAAACTAGCGAGGAGTGAGAGATCGAGTTCATGTGTTGTTCATTTGACAGTCCAATGAACACTTTTTCCCTTCTATTGCACCTTCGCTGCTTAATTACTGTGTGTGTGATAACATATTTGGCCTTTTTCTTTTATTTCAAGTTTTTTTTTTTTGGTTTAAAGTATTTGTAACTTAGGATGCAGATATAATCATAGAATTATTGGTGGCTTTTTCTTTTTCTACATTTCCAACTTTTTTCATCCAAAACATATAATCCATGGAAAGAGCCATTTTGATATTCTTTTCCAAGCTCGAAGAGATGCCTCTAGTGCTTTGTGTTTGTTTTCTTCATACACCTTTCCACAATAAGCCGAATGGGATGATGATACATTTTGCTGTAAAACACTCTTAAATATTTTTCCTCATTTTAAATTAACATATTTTATGACTTAAAATCATCAAATTTTTAATAATTACACTTAATTATGAATTACTAGCCTTAAATATTCGTTGATTTCATCGATAAAAATATTAACTGATGTCATAATCGGATCAACCCTATCCACAAGGATATATGATATGCATATTTTACAAACGTAATAAATTATGGATAAAAAGATGATTTTACACAATTTATAAGTTGTAATATGCTTCACTATTCATTTATACCATTTTTTCAATTTTAAAACATGATAATATGATTTTTAAGTAAAAAAAGATACTTAAGAAGTGTTATGTAACAAAACATTTATTATTTTGCAAGTATATAAGTAACTTGACGGATGAGATTGATCATGGTTGGTATTTCGAATTTTTTAGTTAAAAGAAAGGGAAAAGGAGAAATTAAAGAAACTATGAGACTAGCTAAGCATCCTGATACCCTATTTGGTATAGAGTAGTTCTTGTGAGATAGAGTCTTCTAATTTCTTAGACTTTTATGTCACTCAAACATACTTTTCCTATATGTCACAACTTGAAACTACCTCAGACAACCTCTACTAACATAAGTGAGATTTCATGGTAGGAAATAGTTTCAGTTGATTGTTTAGATAGTATAACCCGGTAATGAGATCTTGACATGTATAGTGCTTGTTTTGCATTTGTCATGCGTTTGGAAAGTGGAGATTTTGTGTACCTATTTGTCTGTTGTCTTACGGCTAGATTTGTGACTATGTGGATGTATAGAGTTCATGCCCAAAATACCATCAAAAATTACATTTTTTCCAAAATGTTATCAAATTTATTTTTTTCTCCAATAATACTACTATGTTTATTTATTTTTTTTCCTATTTGCTACCGAATGATGATACAATTTGTTATTGTCAATGAAAATTTGGGGAAAAACACTAACAGCTTAGTGACATATTACAAAGAACAAAAAGATTTAGTTGAATATTCTTCTCAAATATTAAACGTCTTGGCATTGAAGAAAAGAAAAATAACTGGATGACATATTGGAAATTTTTTTTGAAAAACCAGGTGCTATTTTTAAGTACTAACGCGTAAATGTGTTATTGTGCGTGTCTGACCACTTATTGTTTCATTTAGCTCAATTTTCTTATATGATGACTATCTGATTTATATTTTTTTACCATTAAACAATTAATTACAAAAATAAATTAAACTGAGGTTTAAGTAAGCTTCGAATTTGATTCCTTCTTACACTAACCCCTTCCCAAGCCTCTTTTCTTTTTCCTTTTTTTTTTGGTTGTGGTGGAAAGCGATTTAGCTGGAGTGTATTGCCGGTAAGTCATTGGTCCAACCATGCATGGAGATGCAACAATTATAATTAAAAGATGGGGGTGTACAATTGTTTCACATATGTTGTCCTCTGTCAATTGGGGGACATTACCTTGTTGATCTTCCCCAAAACTACAAATCCATAGAAGATTTCATGGATCACCAGCAGTTATAACTAAAATATTTACCCCCTAAATTCAATGTTATTTTACGATTTAATTCAAGAAATCAAAACTCAATCCTCCCTATAGTGATGTTCCTAATTATAGAGGATTCAAAAGTGTATATTTCTTTTTTGATCCAAAATGAAACACAAAGCTTTCTTTGTTACAAATTTAACACAATGTCACCTCAACACAATATAACTCTAAAAAAATATCAGTAGGAATCCAACATCAAGCTTAGTTTTAGGGGACGATATTCCAGCTATTCAATCTGTTGACCAAAGCATAACGGTCACATTATGGCATCATAATCTCCCATTATTACATCGGTTACAAAGTGATTAATTGAGTATTAATTAGCTTAATTAATCCCTAATTTCATTGCAAGTTATGTGCTATTATATAAAGGGGATAAGCACGTAAGGAATGATGGACAATGAAGAAACTATCATTCCTAGTGCAATACTCTTTCCGCCCTACTCCTCACACTAAATCTAGCCATCTATGAGATTTGGGTTTGGGGTGTGAATATCACCGGTGACTCTAGTAGCCACCAGGTTCGTGGGCGGCATTCAACAGACAAGATCAGGGCAATGTTTCTGCATCAAGGGAAGTCCTTATGTTTTCTAACAGTGGTATCAGAACCTCATTCATGTTGGCCTAAATCTAAGACTAATTAGTTTCCTCAACAAATCTGTGTGATAGCAAAATACACCTCTATTCTATTTGGCATGAAATTTTCAAAACTGAACAAGAATAAATAAATTACATGTCTATGTTTCATGCTAACATTCTTGGCGATCTAAAGTTATGCAAAACAGAGGTTAATGCTCATATGCCAAAGTTGATATTTCTCGAGATTAATATGTTTATGTAAGATTTGAATTTCACCTTGTATCAAGGCCGACATGAACAATGTTGATCTACAGAAATTGTTATGTCTCGTGTTATCACGCACTAGGCCCAAACCGAGACCCGACACCTCTAACAACACAGATCTGGAACTAAAAACCCAAATGGAAGGCCCTTAACACATTGAATCCTTCCCCAAATCAGGCCATCCACAGACCACGAATATACAAAAAAAAAAAGAAGAAATCGAAACTAACCCATCAGTGTTGCAGGAGGGGTGGCGCATGTTCGTCACGTGCCTCCGATGAAGACAACCTTGCTCGTTTTCTTACTCCTAAACCTCACCACAATCGCCGATCTACGCTTCCCCGGTCAAAACCGCACAAAACACCGATGTTGTCGGGCGTGTGCGTCATGCGCCGCCACCTGAATGGGGCGTGGCGCGAGTGAATATCGTCACTCGACTCATCGGAGGCCGATCTACTCGATGACTTGGTGTTTTGAACAGATTGAGGTGGTTTTCGAAGCCGTGAGTTTTGTTTTGGAGGTTGTGGGGTAGGGTATCATCATCTGGGTGTTTTTGGGACAGCAACTTGGCAACCATGTCTGCCCAGAGCACAGAACAGGACTCGGCAGAGGGCCGAAATGGGGAGGTCTCAGTTGAGCTAGTAACTGAGACGCAAATTTCTCAATGAAGGACCGAGAGGTCTCAGGGATAGGAGCCATTCAATTAGAGAGAGAAAGAGTCCCAAGGGATTGAATGTGAGAAAAGAGTCAAGTGAGGGACTGAAAACTTTGAGTTTATTCAAAGAAGGCGGTCGGGGCTTCTCGGGTCATGGCTGGTTTAAAGTCTTTTTGTTGGCATGATATATTATAGTGATGTACAAATTTGTACAAAGCATATAATTGGTTCATTTGATAATTAAAATTTTGAAGTAGTTCTGAATGCATGAATTCGTTATAAAAACATTAATATGTTTAATGTCATATATAAATTCGTTTTATATATACATCAACTTGAAATTTTCATGTCAAGTGTCTAGTATGAATGTGTTTCATATGTTATATTTTATATGAAATCTGTCTCATATATAAGATTAGTATCATGTAAATTTGTTTTACTTGAAGTCAATAAATATCTATGTGATATTTAGATCCACCTTGGTCTATAGACAAATATGTTTCATAAGTTATATTATATAAATATGTTTTATATAATATTTAGATAAATGAATACGTTTCATATGTTATATTTTATAGCTTATATTATATAAATATATTTTATATAATATTTGGTTGCATGCATATGTTTCATGATGATTCCTTTATTTAATAATTTATATACATTTTATGCAAAAACATGAGCAGTTGTAATTCGGTTAATTGTTTTGTTATTGTTCTGCTTAACAAAAATGTTTCATGGAGTTTCGCATGAATTAGTTTCATACCATAATGTTTAAATTTATAGGATATTTGATCATTTTATGAATTTGTTTCATGAAATTTAAATTTGCAAAATTATATGAATACGTTTTATATGATTTGTGAATATTGCTTTGAATTTCGTTTCATCCAAAGTTTACTATTATATGGATCTGTTCTATATAATTAATTGTGATTAATATTTGAATATATTTCATGTTACAAATTATGTTGCATTCGATTATATATTTACATGAATATGTTTCATGTCAATCACCAATTAGTGGTATTATATAAGTGTGTTTTATATGTACGAACTACATGTGTTGTAGTAAATTTGCTAATTGTTTGAGCACTTTTTCCTTGCCCAAATTAACAAATATGAATTCGTCCCATGTTAATTATTTAATTTAGCAGTATTTTATGAATTCGTTTCACAAAATCTAAATTTATAAAATTATGAATGTGTTTTATAATTTGCAAGTGACATTTGTATAAATTTTATGTTATCTGTAATTATGTAAATATGTTTTATATAATGTTCCTTAGACTTTAATGAATTTCTTCTGTAACATGTTGTTATTCGAATATGTTTCGCAATATAGATTCATTTTATTATATAAATACGTTTTGTATAATAATTTGAATTTTATGGTTGGTATGTCATTGATAGAGTTTTTAAATGACATATTAGTAGTTATATAAATTCGTTTTATAAAATGAGATAACTTCGTGTAATTTTGTTTTACATGATTAAATTGAATATCTTTGTGATATTTATGAAGTGTTAATTAGTTTAATCTTAATGTTCTCCATACATTTTGGTTTATGGAAAAATGTGATAAATAAATTATAAAAACTTCTAATTCATGTTTGTATGTGATGATTATAAGCTTAGCGAAATTTTCGATCATGCGACATGAATGATGGAGTTTTTGATAATTTAATTATTTGAAAACATGTCTAATGTCCATCATTGAAAATATATACGTTTAGATATGGCAATTAAAATATGGTTTGTAATTTGTTTACCAAATGAAAAGTTTGATAACGCTGACTATGACACAAAGTGCCAGAAGATTCAGTTTCTTCTGAACGAGCGTGAACTGTTAGAACACTCTTTATGTTTTAGGTCTCCTAGAGTGGCAAAGGTAATACTGCTAGTGAGCAGTATTGAGAAAACTTAGAATCATGCCAAAAATGGTTCGAGAATGGATCGATCAACATGCTATACTTTGTCGTATTGCATCTATGACGATGTAGTGAGGGAATTGAAAGTTATCTCACTGTTGAGTACACGTGGGATTAGCTTAGCATTAGGTTTGTCCAGATTCATTTCCTCATAAAGTTTTGGACCTAAGGATGGTATTGTAAAAGGGAAATAAAGAGAGGTAAATAGCACATGTAAATGCTATGACTGTGGAAATAAGGGACCTTATGCTCGGGATTGTCCTCAGCCGATTAAAGTACCTTCTTTCATAGTTGCCCCTGAATAAAATGTGTGCTCCCAAGCATCAGTTGCCAATTACTATCCGTAGTGGATTGTAGACACGGGAGTAACCAACCGCATAGTTCAGGATTGAGTCGATTTTGTGAACTTTCATCGCCACCCAGTGGGTTCACAAATTGTCGTTTAGGTAACGACGATGAAGAAGATGTCGTTAAAATAAGGACATACCTCCGTTAAGAGAATGTGTTGCTTCTTCACAATGCTCTCTATGCACCTGGGGTGGGATGTTCCCTTGTGTCTTTTGTTTATGAGATTAGTTTTCTCTTTAGTTTTAATCTAGATGTCTTAAATATTGTATACAATGGCAATTTGTTTGGCCATGTCACATTGAAAGGTGTTTTCAATGTTTTGGACGAAACAAGACATCCTTCATCGTTGCCTCATTTTTAATTCTATTTTAGGCCATTGATCAAGATAAAGTTATCACACTAGCTAAATATAGTCTTTTAAGGCTGACTCATTAGGGTTAAAATACCCATGTGTGAGTCATGTTTAGCTAGCAAGCAACTATGAAGTCTTTTAGTAAGGCTTCGAGCCCATCGAATCTCTTAGTGTTCATTCACTCCAAACATGTGCGGGCCCATGAATGTGAAAGCACATCATGGAGTGATATATTTGTGATGTAGGTATGTGCACCTATTATCTCACCTCTATTAGGTACCTGATGTGTTCATATGCTTTATAGCGGAAGGTGCAATCAATTGGAACGAAGTATTAGAACGTTTTTTGTAAATATCTTCTTCGTGAAATGAATTCCCGTAGTGTCAATTTTCTTAAGGATAAGTTCCCAAGATTTTGGTGAAATTTAAAAAGGATCTCAATTTGTATGAGTTACAATAAGACCTTAACCATTTCTCGTTGAGGGGGAGGATTTGAATTCTCACTAAGTCACCGAGGATGGCTCACCTCCCTTATTTGATAGGAATGGTGAAGTTTTGTCCATTTAGGAGAATGAGATTTGTTCTCAATCTCCAAATGTTGAGGAGAGTCAGCCTGAGAATGAGGTTTGTCCTCAATCTCCCATTCCTGAACATGTAGTTAGTCCACGCGTTTAGGATCCCACATATCAGAGGGATAGTGAGAGTAATTCTCCTCATACTTATGGTCTCAGACCTCCTAGAGAAAGGGGGAGGGACTTATCATCTAGGCAGACAAATAATGAAGGTCCCAGGATCCAAATGAGTGTGTGTGGAAGAATTCCTCGATGATATTTTTAAGTTAAAGAGAATTTTTTTTCCATGCACTTTCTTAGAAGTTGAGGAACATACCTCTTATCAAGAGGTGATTTATTCACCAAATCACAAAGGGTGGATGGAAGTCAGGAGAGATGAGATGGACTCTCTGACAAGAAAAAGGTTTTAGAACTCATTGATGGTTTAATCGATGAGTTCAGACCCTGCTACTCCTAGCCCTAGTTGCCCTTTTTGGACTTTGAGATGTTCAAAATGGACATAAAGACTGCTTTTCTCAGTGGTAATCTTGAGGAAAAGATTTATATGGACTAACCCATTGGTTTTGTATCAAAAGGATAAGATAACAAGGTGTGTCATCTTAAAAGTTCCATATATTCCAGCTATTCAATTGATATACAGCATATACAGAATCACTAAAATGAAATAAAGCCTAAAATATGGATAATTAAGAGGAGTGGAGTAAAACAGGTATTTTGCGCAGTTAAGTGAGTATTTTATACAATGAAGTAGGTAATTTTTGGAACCTAGTACATCTACCCTATATAGTTAGCGGTATCAGAACCCTTTAACTAATATATGTTCTGTTCCCTCTAATTTACTGCATGTTCTATGCACTTTTTTCGTCAGCATATTCTATACTTTGGTGCCCTCATTCTTTACAAAATTATATATATATATATATATATATATATATATATATATATATATATATAAAGATATATATAGTTGGTATTGTTTTCTGGGATTCTTTATAATTTGTCATGAGCATTGGTAAGGATGTGGGGAAGGAATTTATCGTACAAAAGCCTCAAATTATTTTAGCCTTCCTCTAGTACTATTTTCCTTTGTTTCATGTCATGCATCACTTTCAAAATTTTAATTTAATTATTATGATACTCCTTTTTATTTCATCAAAGACCCACTAAGGATTTTGAAAATAATACCCTCCACATCTATGAATTTTTTTAGATTATCTTATTGTCGAATAGACCTTTTAAAAGGATAAGACATGGATATCTGAAATACAACTTTGTTGGTTTAAAAGTGATACTAAAAGTGAGTCTTTTGAGAGGATTAAATTTGAATGATGTGTATGTTAATAAACTGTTTTTTATAGTATAATCTATTCAACAATTGAGAATGATTGTTTTTCCTTTCTTCTGGTAATGCGCCCCTTAGCCAAAAGTAGATCTTGTTAGTTATTCCGGTAATGATTAAACTTGCAAGTTGTTGCTGCTTATTGGGATTCATTTCTTAAGTGGTAGGAATTCTCAGAACTAAAAACAATAAAAAGAAGAGAGAGATGAAGAAAAGAAAAAGAAATGGAAGTAAAGGAGGTAACGAAGAATAGATGAGGGAGAAAATGCTTCATTTAAAGGAAGTGTATCATTGATAATGTGTCTTTAGGAATGAATTATCATTCGTAGAGCTTCCCTAAACTCCTATATATATAGATGCAGTTCTTGTCTTTATAAACACAAGAAAAACAAAACAACAAATACAACCAAGTGAGACACACTTGAGGAAGCCATCGAGAATTGGTGAGGGCGTTCCACCAAAATTAGGTAAGAGTTATTTTTTGTATACCATCCAAGTGGGTGAGACATTGAGAGTATATCCTTTAAATTGTCTAGAGGAGTTGCAGTTGTAATCTTACTATAAAATAGTTGAAGTATTTTTGCACTAATGGTCCCGTGATTTTTACCTTTGTTTTGAACGGTTTTTCATGTAAAAATTCACGTGCCCCTGTCTGTAATGTTTATTTATTTTTTAATTGCCTATCTTAATTGCACAGAGAGGGAAAAGAATTAGCTTTCGCATTAGTAACCTGCCTTTTCCCAACAGTTGTATCAGAGCACACATAGAGCAACCATATTCTTGTGTAATCAAGATGGAAGGTGTTGTCACTTATGATGGTGACATTACCAAACTTACTGCTGATGATTACTTCTATTGGAAGGCCATGATAGAGGACCGTCTAATTTATAAAAACCTTACTGAGCCTATTTTGAATAAAAATATGCCAGAAGGTAAAAATGAAAATGAATGGAAATTGTTAAATCACAAAGCAGTTCTGACAATTTAAAGTACATAGATAGAAGTTTGTTCAGGCATGTGTCAAATTTTGACAATGCACACGAACTTCAGACAAAACTTAAGTCCTTGATCCAAAAGAAGACGTTGTGCAACAAAGCTCTACTCGTAAGACCATTGGTGAAGCTCCAGTATAGCGATGAGCAAAGTATGATTGAGCACTCACGGGGCTTGTAAATCAATTGGCAAAGACCGAGATGAAACTTGATGACGAGTTGCAGGCACTACTGCTTCTCAGTTCATTTCCTGAGAATTGGGACACATTGGTAGTTACATTAAGTAACTCTACCCTACTGGGAAAACTCACTATGGATACTGTGACATACAATCTCCTAAATGAAGAAGCAAGGAGGAAAGAAAAAGGCATCATAGTATATCTGAAGCCAATTTTATTGACAACCGTGATAGAAGTGAGAACAGCCAGAGAAATCAAGGACGTTATAAGTCCAGGGAGAGATTTAAATCTCATCCTAAATTAGTTTGTTATCAAGCCAAGTCACAAGAAATCTATTTATCAGTATTACAAGAGATATCAGAAGGCTAAAAAAAATTAAGCCAGATCAGATTAAACATAAAAAAAGAAGATAAAAGTGTTACTGTCGTAGCAGTAAATGATGACAATGATGTGTTCCTCACTGGAGAAGAAATTATCTCAATCTAGCATATAATGATTGTTTGTGGATTGTTGACTTGGATGCTACCTTCCATGTCACTCCACATGAACATTTTTTCTCATCTTACCAAGGTGGTAATTTTGATTAGGTAAAGATGTGAAATCAAGTTTCGAGCAAGATTGTTGGTATTGGTGACATCACCTTAATAACCAACACAGAATGCAAGCTCATGTTAAAAGATGTGAGGCATGTTCTAGATATGAGGCTCAATCCTACATCAACAGGAAAACTTGATGATGCTGGTTTGGTTAATCACTTTTGTGGTGCAATGTGGAAGCTCAACAAAGGAATTCTAATCATTAGTAGAGGAAAAGAGGAAGGTTCCTTGTACTTTATGTAAGGAAAGTTGTGCAAAGGGGAGGTTAACATTGCCTATAGCAACTCAAATTTGGAGTTATGGCATGAAATACTCGGACACATGATTGAAAAAGGATTACAGATCATTGCTAGAAAAGATCTCCTTCCCAACATAAAGGGCAAATCGCTTAAGCCTTGTAGAGAATCTTTGGCTGGCAAACAACATGCGGGGGCATTTCATAAAAATGTCCAACCCACTAGAAGAAACCACATTCTTAATTTGGTTCATAGTGATGTATGCTCTATGACTGAAAAGTCGCTTGGTAGATTGGAGCATTATACTTTGTTACTTTTATCGATGACCACTCAAGAAAGGTTTAGGTCTCTTTGTTGAAAACAAAAGGTTAAGTACTTAAAGCGTTCAAGGAGTTTCACGCTAAGGTGGAACGTGAAACTAGAAAAAACTTAAAGAGTGTTCGAGCAGACAATGGTGGAGAATATCGTGGCCCCTTTGAATAATATTGCAAGTTGCATGGGATTAGCCTGGAAAAAATTCCATGCTTTATAAGGCTTACGAACGTTATCTATCACTATAGTCTCAATATCTCTTACCAGGAAGCACTTCATCCTTTTCCTACACGATTTGATAGCTATGATATGGCTTGGATAGCTTTTTTTACTATGTTGTATCTTTTTTCCTTTAATGGGTTCAATATCACTCAATCGGCTTTGAAACAAAAAGATAGAAGCAAGTATGCTTTCTACCTCCTCTTTTGAGGGGACATGTGGATTCTTATTAATTTCCTGAAAATAGACTTGAATTATTGTATTCTCTATATATTCTCCTTCATATATTTCTTTATATTGTATACTAAGATTAACAATATTAGCATACGAAGACACCTCAGCTAAATGGCTTAGCTGATAGAATGAATCGGACTATTGAAGAAAGAGTTCGTTGCATACTTTCTCACGCTAAACTCCCTAAATCCTTTTGGGGAGAGGCTGAGAAGACTACCGTTGACATAATGAACCTTTCACCATCAATTTCTTTAGAAGGAAATTTGTTGTAGAGATAAGGTATCATACAACCACCTGAAAGTATTTGGCTATTGAGCATTCGTCCATATTCCTAAGGACGAGCGGGCCAAACTTGATTCAAAAACAAAGGAGTGTATTTATCTCGGATCACCATGAGATGAATTTGGCTACTGACTTTGGGATACTGTAAGTGGAAGGAATATAAGAAGTTGAGATGTTGTATTCTTTGAGGACCAAACCATGGAAGATTTAAAAAAGAAAAAGCCTAAACATAGAGTTGTTCGAGGTTCTGATACTGGTCCATCCCCTATAGTTCATGATAATTAGGGGAGGACACAACTGAAAATAATAATGAGACTAGCACAAATGAAAATCCTGCCTGTTCCTCCAACAATGATCAAGAGGAAGGTCATTATAAGCCGACTAGATCCGATACTGAATCCACTGAGGAAAGATCTCAAGAAAAGTCGCAGTTGAGGTGATCTACCAGAAAAAGAAGACTATGCACCAGTTATAACCCAAACAAATACGTAACTCTCATGGATGAGGGAAAGCCTCAGAGTTACGAAGAAGCAACTGTTGATAGCCATAAGGTAGAATGGATGAAAGTCATGCAAGAAGAAATAAAATCCTTGCATGAGAATCATACACATGATCCAGTGGAATTGCCCGAGGGAAGAAAGGCCTTGAGAAAGAAATGGGTGTATAGACTCAAGAATGAGCGTCTGGCAGTGAAAGGTTTCAATCAGAAGAAACAAATAAATTTTAAAGAGATATTCTCTCCTGTTGTGAAAATGTCTTCAATCGACTTGTCCTTGGTCTACCTACGAGTCTAGACTTGGAAACAGAACAACTCGATGTCAAGACATCATTTTTACATGGTGACCGATTATGGGGCAACCTGAAGGGTTTGAAGTTGTAGGCAAAGAAAATTTTGCATGCCGACTTCAGAAGAGTCTCTATGGTCTTAAACAAGCACCTAGGCAATGGTATAAGAAATTTGACTCTTGTATGGCTAAGCATGATTTTAGGAAGACACTCACTGACGATTGTGTCTTTGTAAAGAAATATGAAGGTGGTGATTTCATCATATTGTTGCTATATGTTGATGATATGTTAATCGTTGGATATGATCCAAAAAAAATTACTGCTTTAAAGAAGGAGTTGAGTAAATCTTTTCCGTGAAGGATTTAGGATTAGCAAAGAAGTTCCTTGGGATGAAAATAACTCGAGATAGATCAAAGAATTTGTTATGGTTATCCCAGGAGAGTTATTTGAAAAATTATTGGAAAGGCTCAACATACATAGGGCCAAACCCATTAGCACACCGCTTGCTGGACATTTCAAGCTAAGTATGAAGCAAAGTCCAATAAGTGAGAAACATAAAGCATAAATGAAGAATGATCCTTATTGATCTGCTGTTGGCAGCCTAATGTAAGCTATGATATGTACCAAGCCCAAGATTGCTTACACCATAGGTGTCATAAGTCATTTCTTAATTAATCTAGAAAAAGAACACTAGATAATAGTGAAATAGATATTGAGATATCTCAGTGGCACAACCACGAAATGTTTATGCTTTGGTCAAGAAAAACCCTTGTTAGTGGGTTACACAGATGCTGACCTAGCGGGTGATATCTCGGAAATCAACTTTTGAGTATTTGACCACTTGTGCAGGGAGAGCAGTATCTTGGCAATCTAAGCTCAAAAGATACGTTGCCCTGTCAACCACTGAGGCTAAATATATTGCAGCCACTGAAGCCTATAAGGAAATTACATGAATGAGAAGTTCCCTACTCAAATTGGGCTATCAGCAAGACAGATATGTGTTGTAATGAGATAGCCAAAGTGCTATACATTTAGCCAAGAACTCTACTTTCCACTCCCATTCGAAACATATTGATGTTTGCTTTCACTGAATATGAGAAGTGTTAGAAGATAAGCTCATACAGTTTGAGAAAGTCCACACTGATGAAAATTGATTGGATATGATGACCAGGTGCTATCAACCTAGAAATTTGAAAACTGTTGCAAAGGTACTGATATGACGTCACCAAATTAAGTTAGGAAGGGGGGTTTGTTGGGATTCCCTCCTTAATTGGTAGGCATTCTCAAAAATAAAAACAATACAAAGAAGAGAGAGAGAAATGAAGAAAAGCAAAAGAAATGGAAGTAAAGGAAGGTCACAAAGAATTGATGAGGGAAAAAATGTTTCAAATTTATTAGAGGAACTGTGACATTGATAACATGTCTTTAGGAATGAATTATCCTTTGTAGAGCTGCTCTAAACTCCTATATATAGATGCAGTTCTTGCCTTTGTAAACACAAGAAAAATAAAACAACAAATACAACCAAGTGAGAAACACTTGAGAGGAAGCCATCGAGCATTGGTGAGGGTGTTCCACCAAAATTAGGTGAGAACTAGCTTTCATATACCATCCAAGTAAGTGAGACATAGAGAGTAAACCCTCTAAATTGTCTAGAGGAGTTGCATTTGTAATCCTACTATAAAATAGTGGAAGTATTTTTGGACTAATAGTACCATATTTTTTACCTTCGTTTTGGAGGGTTTAAAAATGCGTGAGTCTCTATCTGCGATATTTATTTATTTTTTAATTGTTTATCTTAATTACACTAAGAGGGAAAAGAGAAAGCTTTCGCATTGGTAATTCACCTTTTCCCAAAATTGCCAACTAATTAAACCAATTTAGTCTCTTGACATCGGTGTTAGACACTTGAGAATAACTTGATATACATTGATTTTTATGAATTTTGCATCCAAAAGGGGGGGGGGGGGGAAAGGTTGTCTTCGGACATTATTTTTATAGCCCCAAGCAAAAGTTAATGATTACACATACATTAAAAAATTCGACAAGCACTTATAAAATTGACAAGGGGAAGAAAAAGCACTCGATTGTAAAAGATCAAATGAAGTCAGAAGTTCAGCGTATTCGAAGCTTACAGGCATTCATACATGTATAATATAATTTAATAATTGCTCTAAAGAGCAATATTAATCTCAAAACGAATTCGAACGAGACGCATGCATGTTCACGATGTGCAGGATTTTAACAAAATTATGCAATTCCCCATACATGGACAATGTTTTATACTACCCTTTTTTTCATTTTTGGGTTCACAAAGAGCTTTTTCGCATGACTTGCAAAAGATGGAGTTGAACATTGTTAATACCATAGAATTTATTTTGGTTTTTTATAAGGGCCTCTATAATTTTCTCTTAGTCATTTATGTCGTGTTTATGGGGAAATAACACTTTCGGTAAAAAAAATGTGGTTTCTAACCTGTTGTTACATGCTTTTCTATTTTTTTAAAGGCTAAAAATTTTAAAATCTATATATTAAACATAATGCACCTAAAGAAAACTCATACATAGATTTTTAAAAAAATTGGGAGGTTTGGTTACTCCTAACCTATTTCAAAACCAAAAGATTTTACTACAATCATAAATGTTACGCTTTAAAATTAAGTTATATTTAGATTATCATAAATAATACAAAATTAAATGCATGGTTTTTGTTTTTCCTCCATCAAAACTCTTGCTCGTGGAGCCGAAACACTAGTTCCTCCGCCATCAGCCGGCGCTAATGCCCCATCTACTGTCACTCGCCGACATCTTCCTTGTGATCGGTGCTGGTTCGTCTTGCCATTGTTGCCCCATCTGTTGAACCCAGTGCTAGAGGTTCTTCATTTCCACCTTTATCTCTTCGACACCTACCACCAACGGGTCGCCACTGTCAGTCGACCTACCCCAGTCCAGATCTGTAACTCAGAGCTATTGTTCAATCTCTTCGGTTTGATAAAGCACTATCGCCATCTGCTTCACATCGCCAGTGGCTATCACCCGGTTGTTGGTCGGCCTCCTCCCACCAACCACCCTCCTTGGCTTTGGTCATTGTGTCTCTTTTGTAGTTCTTGGCTCCAGTTCTCCACCTCATCACAGCAGTACCCTTTTCCTTTCTAGGCTCCGGCTTGTCGTCACCAGCCTATACCTGCCAGGAATACTAATGTGTGCCATATGGAGCATTCAAATAAAGTGAGGAGAAGGTGTGTTTCCATGCTGAAACATGAAGCTATTACTAAGGCATTAGGTAACAATTCAAAAGTTTTTCCTCTCTTTGTTGATAATCTGCCTGAGGATTTGAGTATTATCGGCCTTAAGGATTTGTTTAGTAGTTTTGAAAATGTGTTGGATGCATATATTCCAAACAAATTAGGGAGAAAATTTGGCAAAAAGAATGGTTTCATCAAATTTGTGGACATTAAAGAGGATATGAAAGTTGTTGAACATATGAATGCTAAAATTGCTAGTGATTATAAGCTGCAAGTTACTTGGGCTAAATTCAAAAAAAGATTGCAACCTAGAGGGATCAAGGAGAGTAATTCTCCCCGAAAGAAGGCAGTGTAGAAGTGGATTCCCAAAGTAAAAAATGACCTCATTCAAGATAATTCAGCCTCTTATAAGCAAGCACTTTTGAGCAGCCCCAATGGCAATAAATTAGAAGCCTAGAAAATTGCTAATGAGGCTATGGAGGAAAATGTTCATGAAGGACTCTCAGACAATAGTAAGACAATGACTCAACCTTTGGATAATGCTATCAGTTGCATGATTTATGTTGGGAGGTTTTCACCTGTCAAGCACCAAGTTGTGGTTCATCTATGGAAGATAGTGAAGATATTGATAGCACCTTGCACCCATTTCATGGTCCTCTTGAATTGAAGCTCCAACTCCATGAGAAAAGTGAGAGATGTAAGCTTTCCAATAGGGGTAAGAAGAGTGACAGTAAGAATTCAAAGTCAAATCATGAGTTGTCTAATTCTACTGAAATTGCAAAAAAAGCTTTGGATTTTGGGAAAAGACTTGGTATTTCTGTTGTTGTAGATGAGATTTCGGCAATTAGAAGAATTACAAGAAGCTTGAGAAAAGGGTTGGAAAACAAATGACAGACTAGATATTGATGTTCTTAAGCTATCTCCGGTGTCTATTTTAATTTATGTTTATGTTTGGAACTAGCGGCTTGTTGAGCTTACTTGTTTACAATTTGCAGCATGTAGGTTGCAGTAGCTATTTTTCTCGTGAGCAGTGTAGTGGTTGTATTATCTTTCTTTTATTGTAAGAGTCATGCCCAACTAAATAATCGGAAACAAAAGGCATATTATAAAATAAAAAATAAAATGCAATTGTCATTATAATTGACATATAAAACACAAGTTATCAATGTTTTTTTTTTTATATAATTTGAAGTATTACATGACTAACTTATACATTATATGGGGATAAAATCTAGTCACGACAAAGGTGCCAAACTCTATCTTATTCTATTTAGCAAACTAAGACTTGGTAATTCCTTAACAAATACCAAGTTAAGTAGTTAATTATTTTTTTTTCAAGACTAGTTGAAAGGTTAAAAATAATAATATTACTAACAAGTTATATGACTTTTATGTAATTTTACAATAAGGTTCTTCAAAATAAGATGATGAAGTTCTTTCGCATCCAAAAAAATACACTGGAAACAATACAATTGTTCTAAAGTTTTCCATAAACTAACCATAGTCAATATAATCAATTAAAAGTTACATTCCTCATTTTTATAATTTTCATCAATTCTAGAACTAGTTAAAATTAGAAATTATTAAAAATTTATGCATGCATTGTACAGGTACCAAACACTATAACAAACACAGATACTCTAAAAATGACAAGGAAATTTGGCACACAATGCTATGTAGAAATAGTTGTGGCACAGGTCCCATGCATCACTGTCAGCAAAAAAATTGTGACAATACTACGTGCCACTAATTTTCCAATCAACTTTGTGCATGACAAAAAATATGCACACAACCATTTCTTTCACAATTGAGAATCACTATGTCATAGCTATTATGTCACCAAAAATTAGTTGACGCTGATTGCTAACACAAAATAAACAGCAACAACAACATTAAATGTGGGTCCTATTTTCGTAGGTTTTGGGGAGATCTAGATGTAGGCAGTCTTACCTCCGCAAATATGTTCATAGAGAGATTGATTCCAACAGACCCACATAAAAAATTTAAAGAAAATAATTTTAAAAGTTGAAAATCATTTGATAAATAAATGTTACAAACGCAAGATCAGAATTACTAACACAAAATAAGTTTAATATAGTAAACTGTTAAGATGTACAAGCAATGGCTGCCACAAAATCAGTTGGATATATTAAAGTGCTAAGATGTACAGGCCAATAGCCATCACCCTACACCTAGGCTTGCAGTGGTCATGCTCCTTTTTTTCTATTTATTTTTACAATTAGCAACTATATCAAACCAATAATGCAAATATGCAAATGTTATGGTTTACACCAAAATTTAAAAATATACAGTTGACATTCATTTAGTTGTAATCACCTTTACAATCAATGTATATTCAACATCTTAGCATCATCCAAAATGCTAGTCAACGAAAAATGCCATATGTAGACATCAATCCAGATTCCAGAAGGTAGAAGGTTCGAACATCTTTATCAACCCACAATATGCTAAGCCATAAACTGGTATCCCCCGGCCCCCCAACCAAAAAGGAATTAACAGAAGTACTACTTTTGTCCCAACTTTTGGAAACTCTCTTCAACAGTGAACATCAACCTTGTCATAAAGGCTTGGAATATGAGGTTATGGAAATTCGCTGTCCTATTAAAATTTGGATGGTCCCCAGGAAATTGTCCCTAAAAATGCATAAATCTAAAATGAAATCGATGTAAGTGTAATTATTTAAGATATTTTACATTTATTAAGAAAAAACCTAGATGATGATGAAGATGATGATAATAATAAAAATAAAAATAAAAAAATATACCAAAAAAGGACTGGAATATGTCAAACTGTAGCAAGCATGTTGCGTCACTGAATGTAAATGGGCAAGGAGTATAAGGATAAAAGTAGTATATAATTTCAAAAAACTTAGAAGTAACTACTTTTACTAGAAAATAATATGAAAACAAGGAGCAAAAGTGTATTTCACTTTCCATTTGTTATAAAGCAATAGCATTGATTATCATGCCTGAGTGGCATAATATTGGAATATGAAAGTAGGTGTTGTTCCAGTTTGATAAAAATGAAAGAATATAAAAGTGGGTGTTATCCTACATTGATAAAAGTAAAGGGTGAGCATGTATATAAACTTGTGAGTTACTCCGTCCATTGCCAATTGGTTTTAGGTTGAAACCTCATTTGAGCTTATATACATGACTCTTTGTTTATAGCCCAATTGACATAGTATCAGAGCAAGTTGCTCGATCTTAAGTTGTCATCGTCCCTGTTTGATTTAAATTGTATTCATATATTGGGCCTTATTAGTAGCCTACACATAAGGGGGTGTGTTGGAGTATGAAAGTGGGTGTTATCTCACATTGATAAAAGTAAAGATATAAACTTGTGAGTTATTCTATCTATTGTCAATTAATTTTGGGTTGAAATCTTATTTGAACTTAGTTGAAATCTCAATTGACACATAAAGATAGAAACCCAAGATATAAAAAGCCAACACTGTACTAATAAGACACTTTTTGCCCTCCTAGACCGGCCTCAATCATACAATAGTAAAAGACAAATCAAGAAATGCAACGTCATAAAGACTCTGCGAAAGATGTTATACAACATGCAAAATTACATACTTGAGTAGAAGTCAAACCTATCAACTAAACCCATATACACAATAAAGCTTAAATCAAGGGAGTTGGGAGAATGAGTGTTGAAAATTGCTTTATAATGGAGTTAAATGTTCGACCGACATGTATAGGCAAAATAATCAAAATAATTATACTTCTTCCTGTAATCAATACGATAAGAGCTATATATTGAACAATCTTATTGAACAAATTAGCAAATGTACACAAAATTAAAGCAGGTAACTTGGGGTAGTTCATCCAAACGAATGAAAAGAAGACGAAGAGTGAGAATTATGGACAAGTTCCCCCATTTTTAATCCACACCAAATCAAATACGAAAATCCCAAGTCAAAAAAAGATTCAAAAGAAATAGAGAAAGGAAAGAGAAAGGAATCAAATACGAAAATCCTATGTTTACAGCGATAAAGATACAAGGGAAAGAAAACAAATTTGATTTATCTAAAGCACACCTGTGATTGACGTGGTAAAAGAAGTGGGTTCTTGGTAGGATTTGCAAAAGTTTCACTAGAGATACCAAATGTTGTGTAAACAAAGATGAATCTAGGACTGCAAGTCTTTTATAGTGTTTTCCATACCTTTAATTATATTGATTGTAGACTCTGATGCATGAACCTCATCTAAACTCGAGCTTCCTTTCCTCATTTTTCTTAAATCATCACCAAGTTTAGTCACCTTGATTATATGATGCCAATGCCGAAGCCAATTGGCCTTCGTGGGTTTTACCTCCCATAAATTCTTTCCAAACAACATTATGAATTTGAGATTCTGTGGGAGAATCAATAGGTGAACATACACCCAATTCCATCTTCTTTTTGGCTACTATGTCATTGGCTTTGTCCTACAACATATTCAACATGAATGCTATATTCAGCAAAACTATTGGCCTTAGGATGCCAATAATAAATCTACAACCTTTCAAAACAACTTATAGCATTACCATAATTTCCTTAGATGCTTCTTGAACATAGGTTCCAGTTTTTGTCTAACGAGCTCGACTATAGAATTCAACTTCTATCAGCTTCCTTTTCATCTTTAGTTGCTTCAATTAAGAACAAAAACTGTTAGAACCCAAAAGTTAAGTCAAGACATTCAACTAAGAACTTGAATTTAAAAACTTACAAATTCATCTTTTTTTCATGCATAGCTTACTGAATCAGTAGTGCGGATATGTATTTCTGTACCTTGAGCTTTTTTCCCTTTCTTTGATAACTCCTGGATTGATTGTAGTGATTCAACTAAGAAGGCTTTCTGCAGTTGTGTAACTTATCATTTTTGTTGTAGTTTGCAAAATGATGATGTCCCAACTATAACTAGGAGAATGGTTTTGTAAAAAATTGAAAAGCTTAGCTTTTCTTACTAGAAAATATTTTGGCATTTATTTTAATACCTTGGCCTTCCTAGATGTTATGTTAGCCTTGAATTTCTACGATTGACGATTAGCAAAACCGGATGCCTGTTTACTAAGATCTAGTGCCTCAAAAAGTTGCTCTTGACTATAGTTTCTTTCTTCATATTTGACGTAAGCACCATTTTTTCCTCAAACTTTGTCAAGTTTGGTTTCGAAACTTTACGTTTTTCCTTGAACCTATACTTTACACTCCACGACTTGCTACCAAACGTATCAAAAATACCTATGTCCATCTCCAAGGTAAAAGGCACGCTGAACTTGCCTTACAGCAACACATGTTATAGACAATCAAATACTTCAGTAAGTAAAAGCATAAACGTATCAAAAGTGACATCTAGAACAAAACATTTTAATATGAATTAGCGAATGACCAAAGGAAATCTAGGGCTTATAAATGCAGTGGATGGTGGGAGAAATCGACTTTGGAAAGCACCCAAAAAGGTTGTCTATGATATGAAAAGTGGATATCTCTGGTTACAAACTAGTTTGGCGTAGGCACATACACCCTAAGCATGCTATACATGTGTTGGTATTGCTATAGATGGGAGATTTAAGAGTAATGCAGGTGATGTTCATAGATACCAACTATATTAAAAAAAATATAAGGTAATAACCTTGCTCCTAACTACCGATTTCCAGATACTTGTTAGATAGTAAAACCAATAGCCTACCCGAAGCTTTGGTATAAGCATAACACCATAATACTCTTCACTTTGAGAAAGTTTTCTAAATCAAGAGGAACAAGAGTAAATCGTTGTATGAGCAAAGTCATGAACCTGTGCAAAGACCTCCAGTAGCAGCTTTGATTGTTTACAACATCAATAAGAACTAAAATTCTTTAATTTTTCCATCAGTCACCATCATTCATTGACCTCTTTTGGATTCTAAGCACTTTCCCTTCCTCATTTATGTCAGTTAAAAAAAAATGAGCAACAACAAATTAGAAACAATAGTAGATAGTGCAAGATGTAACTATCACTAAATTCCTTTAACGCAAAGTAGAGGAATTACCAACTATCACAACTTCAGTTAACAATTTTGATTCATGCTCATTAGCTTCTTCTATCATCTGATGACGATTCTAATAATTGGGAAGCTAATGAAGGTTAATAAGAGCTAGTTTATGGTGGTCTTGATTGAGATAATGGGGACGATGGTGGACTTTGATGGACTGTAGGATGAAAATTAAGTTGAACCATAGATTGCACATAAACTAGGTTTTGTAAGATAAACGTCAATGATCGAAGCTGTGACTCGTTTTTCACTGAATAACATTGATGCAAGTATGTACTGGACATGCAAGAATTAATAGGATGCCCACCATGAGGCATTGCAAAATAAATAGAGAATGAGATTTTGGATTGTAAAGATGAGTGTTTAGTAAGATTAACTTGTGAACAAGAATGTTGCTTACATGTTTATTCTAGGAGTTTCTTGATCTAAACAATCTTCGAGTCCCAAGATACCTGCAAGTATAAAAGGTTAAATAAAATCATTAGTCCACAAAGAAACCATTAACATAACTGAATACATGGAAACTAAAGCCCTAATCTTTTCGTGGATATATTGTAGGTGTGGGAATGAGTAAGAAAAAATGGATGGGAGAGGGTAAAAGTGGGAAGAAGTGGGCCGGAGCATGTAAGAGTGGTTTGCTGGACGTGGGAATGGAAAGGAGTGGGAAGGAGTGTGACTATTGATATTAGTAATGTTACCGATTTGCTTATCATCATCATCATCATCATCATCATCATCATCATCATCATCATCAT
>JACYFF010003369.1:68459700-68481421 GCA_017589665.1 Selenicereus undatus
TTATTATTATTATTATTATTATTATTATTATTATTATTATTATTATTGAAAATTAATTGATTATACATAATAATTAATCATAATAATAATTAATATTAATTAATAATTAATAATTAAAATAATAATTCTAATTAATCTCAATAACAATAATAATAATAAATACTAATATTAATAACTAATATAAAAATTCATATTAATACTAATATTGATAATTAGTAGTAATTAATGATATTAATAGTAATAAAAATTATTATAATAACAATTATTATTAGTAATGAATAGTAATAATCACTACAATAATAATAACTACTGATATTAATAATAAATTATTATTACTATAAACAATAATAATTAATATTAATATTGGTAGTAATCAAAAAACTAATTACTAATATTAATAATAATTAATTATAATAAAATTAATATTAAGAACATTAATTATTATTATCACTATTATTAATAACAACAATAAATATTAATAGCTAATAATTAATAATTAATTAACTAAATAATCCTAATAATAATTATTATTATAAAAATGTTTACTATTAATCCTTTTAACAATTAATAATAACTAATAATAATAATAATTAATTAATTATTATAATAAAATAAATTTTTAATTAATAATAAAAATAATAATGAGTCACTAATAATAATTGTTATTAATAATAGCAATTAACAATAATAATTACAACAATAATTCTTATTAATGTTAATAATAATCATATGAATTATTAATACTAATAATAATAATAATACTTAATAATAATTACTATTATTATTAATTATTATTATTATTAGTATTAATAATAGTAATATTAATAATACTTAATAAAAAAAAGGGCTGCCCGGTGCACAAGTATCCCGCATCCCCGGACCCTGCGTGAATACGGGATGCTTGTATACCGGGCTGTCCTTTTTGAATAATAATAGTAATATTAATGGTAATAGTAATAATTTTTATTAATAATTAATATTAATAAGAATTATTATTGTGAATAGTAAAAATATTACTGTTAATGTTATCAATAATTAGCAAAAATTATCATAATAATAACTATTGCAAATTAATAATAAAAAGAATAATTAGTTATTAATAATAATTATTTTTAATAACAATAATTACAATTAATAGTAATAGTCATAATAGTTTTTAATATTAATAATAATAATCATTAATATTGATGGTAACAATAATTATTATTCCAATTAAAATTATTCTAATAATCTTATTAATGAATATTAGTAGTAGTAACAATAATAATTAATAATTTCATTAATAATGATAATCATAGTAATTATTTATTATTATTATTATTATTATTATTATTATTATTAATGTTAATATCAATATTAATATTTATAATTATTATTTTAATTTATATTGACGAATAATAAAAATAATAAAACTTGATAATTAGTAATATTTTCAACAATTAGCAATCATAAAAATAATAATTAACAATATTAAGAACAACAATAAAAGTATTTATCAACATTATTAATATTAACAATTATTAATATCAATAATTATTATTTAAAAAATTATATAATAAGTAATTATTAATTTTTGTTTTTAATACAAAAAACATTTAGTATTAAAGTTATTATTATTTGATATTATTTATTAATAAAAATGACTAATAATTAACAATAATTATTGTAATAATAATTAATTAATAATAAATTTAAGAATTAAGAATTAATAATAATAGTTATCCAATCATTAATAATAATAATAATTATAAACTTTAGTGTTAAATTAAAATTAATATTAACAATAATGATTATTATAGGTATTGATAATCACAATTATTGTTACAATTATAATTACTATAATAATAATAGTTATTATTAAAGAATATTAGTAATAATTACAGTAATAATTAATATTGATATTAATAATATTCACTATTATTTCTCTAAATAATAATTATTATTATTATGTAAATTAATATTAATAATGTTTATAGTAATGGTAATTATTAATTAATAAAAATAAAATAATAAATCATAAAATAGTTATTAATATTAATAACTATTAATGTTGATGTTAATATTAATAATCAATAATAATTAATAATTATTATTATAATTATTATTTTTAATGAAAATTAGTAATGATTATAATAATAATTACTATTTGCATTAATAATTATTATTATTACAGCAAATAATAATAATTATTAATACTAATATTAATAATAAAAAATTACTAGTTATTAACAATAAGTGTTAATAAAAATGACAACTATAATTTTAAGAATAATAATAATTGTTTATATTATTAATAATAATAATAATAATAATTAATTAAAATAATCGTTAATATTATTAATTGTTATTTCATAATTAATTAATAATAAAAATAAATAATCATAATAATATTGATTAATCACAATAATTAATTAATAATAAAGATAATAATCAATAATAATAATAATAATAATAATAATAATAATAATAATTAACAATAATAGTTCCACCAATAATAGTTATTGATATTAATAATAAAAGTCATAATAAAAATAGGAGGAAGTAGGAAGGAGTGGAAAGGAGTGTTATTTATTTTAAGGAGTAGAAATGAGTGGGTAGGAGTGGGAAGAAGTAGGAAAGAGTGAGAAGGAGTGGACTGAGTTGATTGAGCTACAAAAAGAATAGGGCTTAAGAACAGAAATCTTCTAACGATAATATTAAAGGAGAGGAAGCGACGTAAGAAAGAAGGATCAAATTGGGATCATGAAAGGAGAAAAAAGCAAACGGGGAATAATCAAAGTAAGAAAACGTAACACTTCTGACCCTAGGGGCTAGGGGTGTTACATGGGTGTACATCTCTCATACAATAGGACATTTCCTATAACATTTAGCCAAGTATATTACCATTCGCTAAGTATATTCAAGGATCATAAGGGCATTCCCACTTTCCCAGTCAGAGTTCTAATTTTTGGAACTCTGCCCTGTCACATCAGCAAAAATTTCATATTTTTGGAACTTGCATTCCATCACTTCTCCAACCCATGAAACTCCAATTTGAATAACCCAATAAAAAAATTTACCATGGACCCACTTAATAACACACAACCTATTTTTTTAATCATATAAAAATTATTTATAACTTCAAAAAAAAAGGTAACAAAAAAACAGAGGAGAGAGCACGCCTGGAGCCTCGCCTGGCCGAGGAAGCTTGCGGGAAGGGGCACGCGTGGCGTGGGCTGGGAGGGGGGCGGGTGACTCGCGTGTGGAGGGGGGGTGCTCGCGGGTAATGGGCTGGGGATGCCCTAAGCATACAATGAGCATTCGCTGAAATTTAGAAGGCACATGTTTCTCATATGAATTTGATTTAGAGAGCTGGCCACCTTAGGTGGGGAACCATCCCCCCTTCCCGCTACATTTAGCTACCTACGTGGGTGTATACCTCTCGTACGAGAGGACATTTCCTGTAACATTTTACCCCCATGGCCCTATCATACTCCTAACTCCTAATGAGTAACCTACCTTTTAATATAAGCATCGGCTTGGATTTTAAATGTACATATGTATCTTGTCGCTTTAGCCATAGTTTGCTTTTTCCTAGTTAATATGAATCAATAGCTTGTTTACATCTATTCACACTCCGCTTCAAGGGTGAATTCAATATTTCTCTGTGTGAAATTTAAAAGATGTCTCATACAGGTCTCTTCGTACTACAACTTCCAATGAACAACTTTCAATGAAAATGAGAGTTGAGGTGAGAATATCCCCAACATTTTGAATTTCAATCAATACAAGAAAGGGATGCGACTTAAAAGACACATGCTTGAATGTTTGCAAGGGGTCAATGAACCAAAGCATTTACAATAAATTCTGAGCGTGACAGCAGAAGTGACTTCCATATTTTGTTGGACACAAAATATCCTGTGTGTATCAGTAATACTACATTATGAGATGGTTAAAGGGCGACGAATATTCAGTCCTTGGGCGCACAGCACGCCTAATTCTCAGAGACTAGGGCTGTTTTAAATGACGTACACAGTTGATCCCCAAGGACATAAAGACCAGTAAAATCAAACACTGTTAAATCTCTTTTATACTTTGAGAGCTGAGGAAAAACCAGCCTGCTCTAAATTTGCATGACTATGGTCACTAACGTTATAAATATCATAAACAGTGTAATTAGGGAGGCTTCTCGTAAGTATTCTGGTCTCTGAACTCTGAGATGGCACTTCTTATCATCTCTGCCACATGAGGCTGCACAAACAGATGTGTACTGTCCAAGACGCGTATTATGAATTTTTGGTTTGCCGGTAGCGAATTGTTTAAATTGATGATAAACTGTGCCATGGGTATATCACTGCAACAGCATAACATAAAAGTAAGATCCTCCTAGAGAGCAAATATGGAAGGATACCTGAGGAAAATGCTAAACATGATGATAAAACCAATGAGGTCTAAATGCAAGCAGTTGAGTCTGAGCACATAATGCGAACAAGTCAATGGGTCATTTGAGTTGGGCCAGATTAAGTCAAATGGATTGGTGAATTTGGGTTGCTGGCCCAGGCAGGGTCTTTTTGTCCTATCGCAGCCTATTAACAGTTCTGTTCAACATCAACACAGGTTGGTTTAAGTGGTTTGACATTTGTCCCCTTAACCAAAGTCTCGATTTCGAGTCTTGTGAATGAAGAAAATTTGCGATGGGAGAGCTCTACCTTTTATTGGGCTCAACTCCAATGAAATGGAGGATCCAAGACCAAAAAATAAAATAAAAAAAAGTTTTGTTCAACATCTTGAGAAGGAAAAGCAATCACCATTATTTAGGCGAGTTTCAAATCAGTTTGATATAGGTCATCTCAATTCTGGTCTGCATCAAAATGGGGTTACCTTGTATCAAATTTGAGTCAGGTTTAGTTCCGGTCTGGGTGATTGGTGTATAAGAGTCAGATTCAGAAATCACAATCAACAAATATCAGAATAGATAAGGCAGAACTGTGGATCATCTCAACAGCAACATTAGTTGGTTTTGCACTATACCTAATCCGCTCTCTAAATTGAGATTCACAAGTAAGAAGAGACATGCAGAAGGGGAGAGGGGCACAGAGCGCGTGTATGTGTGTGTGTGAGAGAGAGAGAGAGAGAACAAAAAGACCCTAGTACTGGTCTTTTTGGGGGGGGGGGGGGGAGACCCTAATCGTACAAGGGAAGAAGATGATAAAACGCTGACAAAGATTCAGCAGATGTGGAAAAAACCAGAGATGATGTATTATACCAGGAAATGAAGAGTCCTTTTGTTGCATTCACCATGATCAGTACGGATTTTCTCCTGCAATATGGGTCGTAAAAGCAAACCGATCATACCTCATAGCATATATTCAACATTACACAGCAAATGTCATCTCATAGGGAAAGACATTTCTTTAAAGCCAGGGAAAAGCAACTTGAAAGTTTGGAAGCAATAAGCCTACTCCGTGATGCACATTTGTCACTCCATTCCACAGTGTATGCTGGCAAACACCCACCCCGCCCCTGCGCACGACCGGGGGAGGAGGTTGTCCAGCAAAACAGATTAATACTGTATAAGTACCATTACTCCAGCTTTTGTCTTAGAGGGTGATAAATCCTTCATTGTTTATTGTAGCCACAGAAAAGAAATGATACTATCCATGAATCAAAATTGAGATATTGATACATGAATTGTAAACAACTCCTAAAGACAGGCCGATGAAACACAGGCCCCCACATACTGAATCATAATTTTGTGGTTGATCAGTCCACTGGGCAAATGAAGAGGAAGAAAAAACAAGCAGCTCCCACCCACACCAAAACTTCCTTTACTAATGCTCAAGAGACAGCAAGGATCCTAAAAAAGGGGGATGGGGGGTTTCCAACAAATCAATTAATTAGGCACCCTCATTTGGGTTTTTTTTTTGGGGGTTTTTTTTGGGGGCGGGGGGGGGGGGGGGGAGGGGTTAAAGTCACCTGTTCTTGCAAATATATAGAGTTTTTTTTCCCCCGATTTCCATTGAGCTAATTACAGCAATGTATTTTTGGTTGGATATAATGTAGTATAATCAACTTTGTAATGCAATCATGATTACACCATTTGTAGTAATCATAATTACAAAGTAGTTATTATTTACAATATTCTCTTATAATAAAAAAAGATAATAAAAATACGATTACAAATTTATTTGCATTACAAGATTATTTATATCCAACCAAACATTACTTAAGAGATTCTCATATTACACTGACCAATATCAGTATATGGCAGGTGAGGCCCATATGACACATGTGATAGCAAAAACACACACGCCCTAATGCTAACCCCTTCCACAAAGTTGTCTCACCCCTACTCGAAGCCTTGACAACTGATATCCAATGTTCTATCAAATTCTAGTCCCTTAGGCTCTGTTTGGTCCTTAGAAAATTTTGTGGAAGGAAAAAAAATGAGAAGAAAAAAAAGTT
This sequence comes from Selenicereus undatus, assembly GCA_017589665.1. Taxonomy (NCBI): domain Eukaryota; kingdom Viridiplantae; phylum Streptophyta; class Magnoliopsida; order Caryophyllales; family Cactaceae; genus Selenicereus; species Selenicereus undatus. Next base: position 68,466,145 of record JACYFF010003369.1, read on the forward strand.
GGGAGAAAATGAGTTTTTTTCTCTTGTTTGGATTGAGAAAAAAATACAAAAATTTGAATGAGAAATTTGAATGTTAATGAACTACTTGAATCATGTTGATGTTATCTAAGTAATGTGAGGTTGGAGAAGGTTGGAAATTTTCCTCAAACTTTCCTCACAATTTTATGAGGAAAATTTTATCACTTGTTTCTAACAAATTTTCCACCTAACTTTCCTCCATATTTTTTTTCTTTGTGATTTTCTCTAAACCAAACATAAGAAAAAAAGTAACTTTCCTAAAAAAATTTCTTTCCACCAAATTTTCCAAAGTCCAAACTGAGCCTTAGAGAATTTTTGATTGAGGATTGATCCTGCTATCTATCTCACGGCTTTAATAGCCAGCATTCCTAATATTCCTACTGAGGGTGGGCAACGGATCAGGCTGAGCTGGACCGAGCCGAGCTATTAACTAAACGGCCGGATCGGGCCCAACAAATTTGTTAATGGGCCCGGGCTGGGTTATGGGCCAAATGACCCCGGCCCGCCCATTACCACCTAAGGGGTGTTTTTGGTGAGTTAATTTTTCAACTAATGTTTCCGTAATTTTCCAACCAAACAAAACTAGTCCAAATTCAAAGTTAGAAAATACACAACCAAGTTAATCCAAATTACAATAAGTTCGAATTCAAAGTACACCACCTAACCATTCCAAAATAAAGATGATAATTTCCGAAACCAATTCCACCAAGTGATAAACTAATTTACCACGCACTAGAACATGTTTTTACTAAGTTCTACAGTCCATTTTTTTAATTAAAAGTTATACTATAAACACCTCAATAGCTTGACTTGGAAAACTCTGGGCAGGAGAAGCCATTTATTTGGAGCTAAAAAAGGGCTTCTTTGGCGAAAACATCAGTATTATTTAGGCCAAAGTGGCAATGGAGTAACTCAAAACAAATTGCAAGCTCAAAGAACAGCAATAAGGCCACTTGAATTGAACCCTAACTTGCAGTAATCACAAGTACTACGAAATCAATAGTAAAATTGAAGAATAATAGCTCCGAAATACAAATGACTTCACGATCAACAGACGAGTAAAATTAAACCCAGAAAGGAGAGATAAGAAGAGAACCCAGAATCAAAACTTGGCAATTTCAGGCTCAATTGCAGGATTTAAGTTTCATACAAATACCAAGTTACCCAGAAACAAAATTCTATCAGATGGACATGGCATTCAACATTCAACATTCTACCCAGAAACTAAGCTTCCTTTCAGTATAACTTGATCTAAAATAAAGAAAAAAGCACCAACAAAAGATATTCTGAAGTTTAGATGAACTTTTCTACCAGACTAAGGTCTCAACATTCCACCAGATCTGAACCAAAACAATCGACTCAAGCCCACATCTAAAAATCAAAGAATGAACTTTTCTTCCCAACCCACATCTAAATTCATGAAGAAATCCGTCAAAAATCCCGTTATTTACCTCAAAAAATCGAAGATAGAAGAACAACTCTTCAATTGAGCGCTTCACCGTGAACAAGACCAGATGGAAGACTAGAATCACTGCGAGAAGAGAATAAGAGCGAGCAGACTATAAGAATTCCACTTTGATTTCGCCATGCGAGTCCCAATCAAAGACTAGAATCCGTTTTTGAGATGCAGATTTCGATTGTAGAGAGAGAGAGAAAGACAGAGTGAGAGGCGGGAGGGGGCTAGATTAGGGGTAGAATAGAGAGAGTGTTAGTGCGTAAGAGGCAACGACTTAGGCCCGCTTCCCGACCCGGTCCAGACCCGTTACATTGCTTTTATTGGTAGCCCATTTAGGGCCTGGTCCAGTTAAGGACTTAAATGGATCTCTATCCCTTTGTAACCCGTATTCATTTAGGCCCAATGGACACCCTGTCCATTGTCCATGTCTAATTCATTCCTATGAACAGTGCATACACTGTTAATCTATAACGTAAGAACTATAAATAAAATGGAGAATCAGGGGCTGAAAGAAAGCAGGAGGGCATTTTCTAACAGTCAAACTCCTACCAGGAACATGTAAAGATGCCCCAAAGACGTAACAAAAGCAACTTCAGCAACCCCCCCCCCCAAAAAAAAACCTCAACTAAAAGAGTTTCTGATGTATCTGCCGAGGATCCAAGCTAAAACTCAATTCAAGAGTGAAAGCTTAAAACCAAGAGAGAATACAATCAAGGGAAACTCAAGGAAAATGGTACACAATATGCTGGTTGTGAGGCAGCAAACACGTAAGGTAGGGATGGAATTTAGAATCAAGGGATTCTAAATGCGAAAAGGAAAATGAACTTGATGTATCTTCAAAGGATTGAATGAAAACTCAAACTAGCAAGCAAGAACGGACGGTTTTGCAAACTGAAATCTAGCTTAGCTCACTTCAAGCCGTGAGATAATCAATGGTAGATGGATAGTCTAAACCTTTGTTTGGATACATAAACACCACCAAACGAAGGTTTAGGGCCCCTAAACTTAATTAAAATACAGAAACACCACTTAAACAAGTTTAAGACTACAGCATTGACAAAGAACTAACCTAGAAGGAAAGTTAAGGGTGCGATGCAACCTGAACCAATCACAACAAGAACCCCACCAAGGAGCAAAGGCAAAGGTATAATGCCACTACATATATACATATACACACACACACACACACAGAGAGACACATGTAATGTATCAACTCCAAGCTCTCAATTTTTGGTGATATTTTGGTTTTTAATTAGCTTTGGGGCTTTGATCTTTGTTTTTCATGTCGTGTAAATTGGAAATTTTGTTCCTTTTTAATGGTGTTTTCTGAAAATTGACCTTTCTAATTTCTTTTTGACTCTCTCATAATTCCCATTTGTTGTTGAATGATTATGATCCCATATGGGTTTCGGTTGGTTCAAGGAATGACCTTTCAAGAATTTTGGTTCATCTTTTTCATTGAAATATGTGATTGAATCCGAATGAAGGTGAAATGAAAAGGATGGAAGAATATTATCAAGTTGCTAGACTGTTAGTCATTTGTGAAACTGATGGAGGTCTCTCCATGCCCCTTCATTTAGAACCTCAAACCAGTCAAGGTAATTTCATTTTGCTGGCTAAAGGATGAATAAAGCATCCACATTTTGTTTAAGACCTGAAACAGCAGGCACGGGTTTCATTCAGCAACCAACCCATTTTTTAGAGCTTAATTACTTAGGCCTGTTTGAGGTTTAAGTCTAATATTTTGCATTGGGATTGAATTTCAAGAAATCAGCTTTCCAGAAAATCAAGTTTCATCCCATTTGGACTTCATTTACCCTCTCAAATTATCTAATAAATCCAAGATATACAAATTGCCCAGTCCAACCAGAATGTACCCGGTTTTGGGTATGTGATTTCTTAAGCTTAATGGTGGTTTAAGTTTTGGTTTTTTACCTTTCTGGAATCCCCAAGATGTCTACTTTCAAGTTCAAGCATTGAATTCCAATCATGCACACAAAAAGATGGGAGATCAAGGCATTTCGACAGGTAATGTATCAACTCCAAGCTCTCAATTTTTGGTGATATTTTGGTTTTTAATTAGCTTTGGGGTTTTGATCTTTGTTTTTCATGTCGTGTAAATTGGAAATTTTGTTCCTTTTTAATGGTGTTTTCTGAAAATTGACCTTTCTTATTTCTTTTTTACTCTCTCATAATTCCCATTTGTTGTTGAACGATTATGATCCCATATGGGTTTCGGTTGGTTCAAGGAATGACCTTTCAAGAATTTTGGTTCATCTTTTTCATTGAAATATGTGATTGAATCCGAATGAAGGTGAAATGAAAAGGATGGAAGAATATTATCAAGTTGCTAGATTGTTAGTCATTTGTGAAACTGATGGAGGTCTCTCTATGCCCCTTCATTTAGAACCTCAAACCAGTCAAGGTAATTTCATTTTTCTGCCTAAAGGATGAATAAAGCATCCACATTTTGTTTAAGACCTGAAACAGCAGGTCACAGGTTCCATTCAGCAGCCAACTCATTTTTGAGAGCTTAATTACTTAGGCCTGTTTGAGGTTTAAATCTAATATTTTGCATTGGGATTGAATTTCAAGAAATCAGCTTTCCAAAAAATCAAGTTTCATCCCATTTGGACTTCATTTACCCTCTCAAATTATCTAATAAATCCAAGATATACAAATTGCCCAGTCCAACCAGAATGTACCCCGGTTTTGAGTATTTGATTTCTTAAGCTTAATGGTGGTTTAAGTCTTGGTTTTTTACCTTTCTGGAATCTCCAAGATGTCTACTTTCAAGTTCAAGCATTGAATTCTAATCATGCACACAAGAAGATGGTAATAAAACTCACTTTCAAACTTCCCTACTAGCAGACATTCAGGCACACAAACAAGTATGCAACCAGGACTAAATACAAAGGCTTTCAAACTCACTTTTGAAAACATAGTGACTCTCGATAAATACCAAGAATTATAAATCATGTAAACCTCTTTAAAACTTACAATTTTTCTAAAAACTTATGAGACACCCAAATTGGTAATAAAAGCTTTGCAAGAAACATTCTTTCTTAAGATATGCACCATTAAAAACTTAAACGTTCAATGCATTGCTAGGCTATAACCAACTACACTTGAAATTCATTTAAACTATATTCAGAACTCATTCATATATTACGTGCATTTGAAAGCTTTCTTCTTTTCTTAAAAACGCCTTACTTGGCCTCTTGAGACTCGTATTACTTTTAAAATAACTTCTTTTCCTTTCTGAACTGCTTCGAATGGCAATTTGTCAAATCTCTTATTTATTAGGAACATACTTATAACATAAAAACATCTCATTATGCTGGCTAGGGGAGGTCAACACCACCCATAAGTGAGATCGTCACTCTTATTCTACGTTATCCCCGAGGTATACGTACTTAACTTTTGGCCAAAACGCGTCTCAGTAGATAAACTCAAACTTCGATACCGTCCTCTGTGGGACAACAACTCACACTAGGATAATCATATCTTGAGTCCAGTCCCCTTCAAGGTTTTTTTACGCGTTACACATTATAACTTATCTAGGGAACAACTCACACCAGGATATTTCATATCTTGAGTCCAGTTCCCAAGAACAGCTCACACCAAGACAATTCATATCTTGAGTCCAGTTCCTAACTTTTCTTTAGAGGGAAACAGCTCACGCCATCTTTGCGTCCAATTTCTAGGAACAGCTCACACCAAGATAGCTCGTATCTTGAGTCCAGTTCCTAACTTACTTATCTCAGGGGGAAACAGTTCACGCCCTTTTGCGTCCAGTTTCCGCCCTCTGGCCAACTTCCCAGCACATTCTTAGACTTTAAAGACATATTCATTTCTCTGTTTCAAATGCTTACTTGGCTGAAAACTCGCTTTTTAAACAAAACGACCATAACCTTTTGAAATGCTTATAATTCATTTCGTTTTCAACTTAAAACCTTTTTATAATATTAATACGTTTGCTAAATCGTAAAACGACTTTGTAAGTAGCTTAAAAGCTTCTTATAGACGTTATAAATTTCTTAACACATAAATCGACTTCCTTTGAAACTTGAAAGCTTCTTAAAAACACCATGAGCTTGCTAAATCGTAAAGCGATTTCGTTTCGAACTTAAAAACTTCGTATAAACGTAATACGGCTACTAACTCGCAAAGTGACTTCGTTTTTAAGTTAAGAAACTTCTTATAGACGTAAAACGTTTGCTAGTTTGTAAAACGAATTCATTTCTAACTTAAAAGCTTAGTATAAACGTAATACATTTATTAACTCGTAAAATGACTTCCTTTTAGACTTAAAGGCTTCTTATAAAGGCAATAAGTTGGTTAATACTTAAAACGATTTCGTTTTAAACTTAAAAGTTGCTTATAAACGTAACACGTTTACTAAATCGAAAAATGACTTAGTTTTTAACTAAAAGGCTTTTTATATAAACATAATAAGGTTGCCTAATCATAAAACGACTTCGTTTCTAACTTGAAAGCTTCGTATAAACGTAGTAAGGTTGTTAAATCATAAAAACGACTTTACTTTTTAGCTTAAAAGCTTCTTTTAAATGTAAAACGTTTGCTAAATCGTAGATCAAAACTCAATAGAGACTTAAGTAACCAAAAGGCAAGCAAATAAACAAAGCTTCATAATTAGCACCTTAAGGTACTCTTTTTCTGCTCGTATAAATTCTTTTAAACATGAGGAGGGGTCATTACTCAAACCAATGCCCTAAAAACCTTTTCGAACGCACTTTTAGTTCGCTTTTGAAATTCCTAAGCCTATCGACTATTCAGTCGAGTCACTAACTGAGCAGTTCGACAATTTAGGACATTTTCATAAACTACCAAACAATTGGTAAGTACTTATAAGCATTCGAAATCATGAAAGCATGCATTTAACAATCTTTCTTAAACATGTCTGCATTTCGAAAACTATTCACTTAATGTCACTTAGCACATTGAGGGGAAAAAGGGTTCATGCATAGCACAGTCATAGACTTCATATCACTATTTATTAAGTCACACATGGCCTCGCAATCCACATGATTGCGGCAATTCACAATCCTATCCCCCTCCTCACACAGCACCGACCACAAGAACCTCAAATCACTCAATAATTCCACCTCAAACCATCCAACTACCAAGCTTGGTTTCCAATTCAGTACAATGATAATAAATTCAATCATTACATTGTAAAATCCATAACCACAAGGTTAGTATGCAATTATGTAATCCATCAATGTGATTCAGAGAGCGGTTTAACTGAATTAACCAATCATAATACGGCATAAACGAAAACTTCAAAAGTCACCTAATCGACTAAACCAACGATTGATACTACAAATTCAACATGCCTTGATTGAATCCTCAGCTAACAATATGTTACAAACACAATACTAGGCTCAATTTAATTGCATATTCCGACATCGTACAAGCAGATTAGTTACTCCAAAATCACCTAATCGTCAAGCATGTCAATTTATGGATCCGCTTGCCTAATCAATGACGTGCAACAGTTATCCAACATCAAACTTGCCCAATTTCAAAGCTAAATTACTCAATTCTGCCCCAAACATCAATATTTAATCCCCAAACTCAGTAAAACTGCCTAATCTAACATGATTGTCGAAAACTGTTAGAAATTAATAGTAATTTAGGAGAGGAGAAAACCCACCTCAAATCCAAGCTATATGCACGTGAATTGGCTGGATTGAAGTTAGAATCGAACTCCACACACCCCGAAAATCCCTCTGTTCTCCGCGCAAGGTTCGATTAACTCAGACCCAAAACCCTAACTCATGATTTTTGTGAAAATTAAGCACGGTTAACTCAATTTGAAGGGGATTGAAGTCAGGATTCAAATTATAGAGGCAAGGGTGTTCGAATTTTTACCTGTATGCACGAAAATGGCCAGGTGTTCGGCCGGTTCTTCGCCGAAATCCGCCCTGCCTGTGCCCGAATTTTGGCTCAGCCACGCGTAGGAGGCTCGCCGGCACCTGGGTTGGTCAAGTTGGGGTTCGATTTGGCCGGTCGTGGGGCGTGTATGGAGGAGAAGCGAAGGAGGAGATGAGGAACATGGAAAGCAGAGCAATCTTTATATAATAAAAAGTAAAATGATGTGAGATTGACAAAGCTTCCCTGCCCTATTCCAGGCATATGGTGCACTCCCGCTTAATTCTATTCATGGTGTTCAATTTTGAAACTTACGTCTACTCAAATAACCACCCACGAGTCCCATGTTTGCAGTGAGATGGATGGGTAGCTATGGATTATCAGTAAAAGACATCTATCCCAAAATAACCACCCACGAGTCCCATGGTTGTGAATAACTATTTTCCAGAAACTTCACCTCCTCCATTAGTAACCGCTACAGCAAACTGCTTCTCCAATCATTTTAAATTCTGCCCCCACGTTCAAGCATGGTTAAAACAGAGAGATTATTTTATCAACAACCCAAAAAAAAAAAAAAAAAACAAAGAGATGATGATAAATCATCAATCAAAAAAATCCGCTCAGCATTTTGAAGAGGAGGAGGAGGTCCAAACAAAAGGAAGAGGTTCTGGAGGAAGGCAACCCATCATCTTCCATCGGCCAAGAATCAACTTCATAGTCCCTAAATCGAATCAAACAAATGAGATAAAAGCAAACTCTCACCACCCAGACCAGTGCAAGCATCAAGAATTATTCAAAAAGTTGTCAAGTTCTCCAAAAGCTAGGTCCCTATCGTCCATTGATGATGCTTGCCATGGGAATACGAAAGGTGAGGCAGTGGGCACTGACTGTACAACTACCCTGATCACAAAGGAATGAATTTATTTGTTTTTCTAGGAGAGGGGGGGGGGGCACTTAATGTTTCATTTTTCTTCCGCTTTCTTTTGCATTTTCCCCTTTTTTTAAAAATTAAGATTTTCAATGAAAAAACAATTGAGTTTGGCTTTTTTGCGTCCAAGAAGGGATGTCCGTTCTTTTGTACAGTTGTGTATTGATGTTTCCTTTGTGTGTTCTGATCGAAGATTATATTTGTAATTAGGCAATCATCTTCAATTTTCTCCTCAAAGTTTCATTTTGAACCTTAAAAAAAAAAACAGAAACTTATTTGCAATGGAAAATAAATTTAATTTGTGGTGGGTGTTATGCTGTAATTTTGGTTGACATTGGGATTTTTAACTATGAAAAGAAATTAAATAAGTGAAATGAGATTAATTGTTAAATAAAGATTTTACTTATAAGTCATATCTAACACCATGATGTATTAAAAGTGTCGATATTCTCATTTTAGCAGCATATAATCTCTCTTTTTAATAAAGATTACTATTATCTAAAAACTAAAATTTTTATGCAGAGCAATTCAATGTTGATTGCAACAATAATCACCTAACCGTAGTGAGCAACTCTTTTTTCAAAATTAAAGAATTCATGCTAATGAACTGAAACCGTGCTTTTTTTTGTTGTTGTTATGTTTCCATTGTTTTGTAACCGTGGCAATGTTATCTATTGCATAGTGTTGGACTTCCATGTGTCTTCCTTAATAAAAACATTTACTGAAGGGTTGAAGTAATGAACAATAGCTTTTTCATTGTTTACATTTGCCTATTCAATGTGACCTCTTCTTCTCATTTTAGCTCTTTTGTTGTCATGTTCTAACTAATATATGATATTTCGGTTAGTTGTCATAGTTTTAGTTGAATTGACAACTCTTAGTCTCTCAATCTGTGGGATGGTTTTTTTATGTCCACTTATGTTACTTCCTATAAATAAAACATATACAGGGTTATATTTTGCTTATTAGCGTAACTTTGGCTAGATTGGCAACTCTCAATATGTGGGATCTTATAGTATCCACTAATATGATGTGTAAATCTTTATGTTATAAGTGTAAAAATGGATAAGAGGTTGAGAGACCTGAAAATAGCCATTCGGGCATTGTGGTTCACTCCTAACTTTTGCCACAGTACGTATCATCATCTCCTAAGTTTCAAATTTGAAATTTGAAATCAAGATAATAAATTATTACGGTTAAAAAAATGAAGATAAGGACCATTCTCACTCCTCATAATCCATACAACTACTTATCCTATTTTTATCCAAACGAAATCTCTGCTTCCCACATACAAGAATAACTAACCACCTAGAAACATCTCCACTTTCATAGTTTCATGCTATCACAGTTTCTTACATGGCTTAACAATTTTAAATCCATCACACCTCATATCCTGCATGCATATATAACCGCAAGGCACACCATATGCAGGAGTATTTTTTGGCCGGGGGGGGGGGGTTGTCCATTGACATTAATTAGACATTAATGTTGATTCGTTGTTGATGCTTCACACCGTAAACACATTCTTAATTACCTTTAATTATTCTTTCTTACTTTCGTTTTGGCCTAGCAATTGAATTTGATTTTTGATTTGGTATGGTGTTTTTTGGGTCATTATAACATAAATCCATATATATCATATTGAAGAAGAGGAGGACAAAGAGGAAGACATTGTATCATCATGTAACGGCCAAGGTGATTACATGGATAGCACGGAAATATAACAACCCAGATAAGGATGCCACTTACCATGGCAATGTGAGGATAAAGAAGTGGTGACCTCTGGAATATAGAGTTGTTGACTGCTATCAATTACAATACACCCACGAATGAAATAGAGGAGGTATGAACTTATCGTTGTTCTTTTGCCTTTTAAGGCTTTTTTTTGGGTATGCAATAAAGGTCGCATTTCCCTTTCTCTGTATGTTTAACCAAAATTACGCTAGCTAACCACTTGTGCTCTTTTTTCCCTTTTTGATAATTTCGCACATATGTATACCAAAACATTAACAAAAGGGGCTAAACATACCATTCACAAAGATAGACTTCCAGCCCATGTGTGAAGAAGTCTTAATTGTGTGTAACACTTGGCTTTTATCTTGCCTGCCAAATCCCCCCTACCCCCCCCCTCCAAAAAACCCCTTAATTTAGCTTGAGAAAATTATTTGCAACTACAATGTAGTTTAATCGATGGTGGATATTGTTGTAATTTTATTGCAAAAGGGATTTTCAAGGAGCCAAAAAAACTAGACAAGATGCCAATAAGTTTTGAGAATGTTGCAGCGTATCTACTAAAATTGTTTGGCTTTATAATACATAGATCGTTTTAAATAATTTTTTAAAATTGCTTTCCTAAAAATATAATTTTCTTCTAAAATGAATTGTTATTACTTAATAATTTGAACAGATTTGAGTCCAATCAGCTATAATACAAAGACTATTACGAATATTTCACTGTAATCTCTTTTTATTTTTAATATTCTATTTGGTACATGGTAGAAGATTTGTTTTTCTCTCTTTCTCTTCAACTGTTCACTTAAATTACTGTCTTCCCCTCAAATTAACTAGATGGAAGATACCATGATGTGCATTAACTAGATGGTAATATTCTAAGTATATTATAAAATAGATATTGAATATTTACTAACATGATGTGCATTAACTAGATGGAAGATACCATTATGAAAACAAGGGGCTTTAATGGTAAAAAGTTCAATTAAACTAATCATAATATATTATTTTTAGTATATTTTTTGTTAGTAAAATTAGATTTCTAAGGACATATAGCTCTTTTTTTTTAAAGGGTATGATTGAAGGTTGGGAAAATGGTCCAAACAAAAACTACCAATTCGAAATGATAGGCTATGGATTAACATTGCGTTGCTCTCACAATGATTTACTACTAAATTAAAGGTTGAATAGTGAATACATCGCTAGGGCACACACATTATTCTAGCATTATAAGCTCACACAATATTGAATAATCTAAATGGCAGATTTAGAAATATGTATTATAAGAAACTAATGACTTATAAGTATTATAGGAATATTTATTTTTGTGGGTGTTATTTAATAAAATTTTTATTCTTCTAAAATGGTCGCAAATGAGGAGTAACTTACAAGTAAAATTGAATCTTAATACTATGTAATAAACTAAAATTCTTGCCATTTAATAAGTATTATTATTAATCTAAAGATCCCATGCAAAAGCATGGGCACAAACTAGTGTCGGGAAGAAGAAGAAGAAGAAAGAGGAGAGAGAATGTCGGGGGGCGGGGGATGTCGTGGGCAGGGAGTGGAGAAATAAGGGGAGCGTGCAAAATTACCAGTTTGCCCTTCCCTACTCTTTTTCATTTATTCGCCCCAAGCTAGTTCATATTTAACACCGCTAGTCTAATTCGTAAACCGAATTCTAGACCCAAATCGATAATATAATCCTTCATCGACTATTCGTTCCCAAATCTATCTAGGTTCGATTTAATAACATCGAACTACTTCTAAGATTGACAACCTAATCGTATCTGGATTCCTAGTCGATTTAGTATTCGTTAATAACCGTTAATAACGCTTATTAAAAATCATTGAATGATTTTCAAAACTAATAACAATAATATTATTACTGGCGACAAAAATATTCTTTTTTCTAAAATCAACGCTCACATAGGCACTTAGAAAATAACTTTAGCTTATATCACTAATAAAATATGGTTTTTGTAACGCAAAAAGGCATTACGAACAACTTAACGGAATATAAAGTATGCGGGTATTACAACCCACGTAGGTAGCTGAATGTAGTGGGGGGGGGGGGATGGTATGCCCCACCTAAGGGGGCTAGCTCTCTAGATCAAATTCATATAAGAAACGTATGCCTTCTAAATCTCAGCGAATGCTCATTGTACGCTTATGATCATTGAATACACTTAACAAATGGTAATAATTATGTCGTAAAAAGATACACCTTATTAGAGACATTATAGAAAATGGCTCATCACTTGAGAAAGCATATGTGATCACCTACTAAAAGGTGAGTATTAATGTAAAACAAAATCACACGAGATGCCGTCTAGATGTTAATCGCATTCATCATATGCCTTAGGAACATTTGAAATGACCCACAAATAATAATTTGTGTATTTTGAAAAGAGACTAACGGAGTAATAAAGACTATTTAAAGAGAATCACAATGATGAAAACATAAATTTATATGGAGATCAACTTGTAAGAATTTGCACTCAAAGCCGATCATATACCTTGTATATCTTTGTACCATAGACGAATCTGTAAGGTTTCATACCGCATTTGTGATGTGATCATAAACCTCTTTGCTAATTTTTGGTGGGTTTGGAGTTGGATGTGAGTAAATATAATTTATGCATGTTTGAATTGTGAACTGTTAAAAGGTAGTAGCTTGGTACTTTAATGTATTCTTGTTTTTTTTTTTTCTTAGATAGGGTAAGAGGCTACACTACTTTTTATAAGGATCCTCAGAAAATAATCCTAATAACGATGGATCTTTGCTGAAGCACCATATTGTTGATGAATTCACAATATTAATAGGCGACAAGCATCATAAATATATAGAGTGAAATTTAGGCTTGTAACAAAGCAAATAAAGCTTTGTTTGTCCCACATCGAAGGGGAAGGAGAGTCCCCAGCCCCGGAAACTCTATGAAAGAATGTCCACGCCATTGTCTTAGTCATCTCTAACAAATTCGTAGCTCAGACGAAAGACTATCAATGGGCATCACGTAGGTAATTGCTGGCCCAAGTGACGTTAAGGCTAATTAGTTAAGGCTAATTAGAATATGTATATTATATTTTTGGGAGTACATATTTTTAAAAGTCATATCAGTAAATATATATTAAAATATTAATATATGACAATATATATTAAAATATTAATATATGACAAATACAGGAGTAAAAAATATATACACATGGGTAATAAAAGTACGTACTCCTGAGAACACATAAGAAATTACCGGCAAATTAACCTTTGCTTAATTCTCTTATTGATCGATTTTGAATTATATTCTGTTTATTTTCGGAGAAGCTGATTTGAGCACCTAGATATTGACTTAGAAAATCATGAAAATATATGGTTGAGTTTGTAAATTCTCTCAATAATGGTTTGTCTATATAATGCCGAATTGGAAATTATTGGATGGAAATATGATAAGATCATAAAATCGAAATTACTGGATGGAAATACGATAAGATTATAAAATGGAAAACATAACTCTCAAGAAAGACATCGGACCTGTTCTATTTCGCATTTTAGATAGATAGATAGATATAAGGAGCTGTAAGGAGCTATAAGAAGTTGTAAGGAGCTATAAGAAGATGTCAGAAGTTGTAAGGAGTTGTAAGGAGTTATAAGGAGCTGTGAGGATAGATATAAGGAGTTGTTGAATTGTAGAAGAGTTGTATAGTATAATTTGTTTTAGAATGAACGTTTTGGATGAAAAATAATAATATTAAAATAATATACTTATTGAAAATAAATAATTAATTAAGTTAATTACACAACAATAAAATATATTAATCCCCATAAACTTGGTGAATAAAATTTCATCCACTTGAGGTGATTTTTTATATGAACATTAGTTTGATCAAATAAGCAAAGTGTAACAAAAAAAAAAAAATTTTGACAAAATTGAATACAACTCTTCAAATAAATTCCTATTTTAAGTAAATAATGTTTAATATAAATAAATGTATGGTCATCTATAATAATATATATTTTATGTCGAAACTCAAATATAATTTACGTCGTTATATTATGTTTTTATATTTATGTAAATGTTGTGTTCATAAGATATTTATAAATTTTATATATTGGCACTATCATTAAAAAATATACATATTTCTGTAACTAAAATAAATGAATGTTATAGAAAATCTATGAGATGTAAGAAGATGTAAGAAGCTATAAGGAGATGTACGCTCTTAGCTAAATCCTAAAAAACACAAAATAGAACAGGGCCATCCTCTAACGTGGAGTTTTTGTTCTTTGGTCGCCAATTACTCAACATAGTTTTTGTGTAAGAAAATCTTATGAATTATATCCATAAGATTCACATTTCCGATTCAATTGATTACTTTTTTTAAATTTTATGAGATGGTCACACCCAAAATGATCTCATAATTTCATCTTTAGTCCCATCTGACATTCAACAACAAGACACCAATTTGTCTACTTTGAATTCTATTCTTTCATAAATCAATCTTTTGTTCATAATTAATATCATGAGTACATACATTGACATTGTCATATAAATGATGAGATTGATATATTTTTTGTACAAGACAATTTTATGAGTTGTTTCTATAATATTCTCTTTTCCAATCTAATCGATTGCTTTTTTATATGTGATGGTCCCTTCTAACATTTAACAAAACGAAATCGATTTGTCTACGAATTTTAGCACATGGAATGCAACGTTTTGCCCTTAAAGCTCTAGGCTCGCGTTTATAATCAATATCATGAGTAGTTACGTTGACGTTGTTGCATAAATGGTGGGATTGATGCAGGAAATATGTGGAATATGCAAGGAGAGCATGAAGGCAGGAGGAAGACGAGCAATGCTTACAACATAATGCTCTCACCGTTTTCACTTCAATTGCATTGCCTCTTCAAACGTCCACCGTGGCAACCACAGCTGCCCCACTTGCCAGTCTACGTGGACTAACTTCCCTTTCCAAGCCCCTCCTCATTCCACTCCCGGCATCTTCGCGGACGACGAGCCCCTCCCTACCCTGGACCCCACCCCTCCACTTCAGCAACTGGACGACATAACCCTCAAAGCCATGCCGGAAGTGCCTGCTCTGAGCCGGTCTGAGCACTCCGACTCCTTCCCTGTCCTGGTCTCCATACGAGCTCCTTCCCTCTCAGAAGCCTTTGATAAGCCAGGCCTCCGGGCCCCCCTTGACCTTGTGGCCGTACTTGACGTCAGTGGCCGCATGACTAGCCACAA
>JACYFF010003369.1:68481431-68511428 GCA_017589665.1 Selenicereus undatus
TCGAGCTCCTCAAGCAAGCAGTTGGGTTTGTAGTTGACAATCTGGGCCCCAGTGACCGTTTCTCCATTGTCACCTTCTCAACTGCTTCTTGCCGGGTCACCCCGCTTTGCATGATGACGGATTCGGGTTGGCAAGAGACTATGCAGGCGGTCAGCTCATTGAAGGCAGTCGGAGTCACCAACATCATAGCGGGGCTAAAGACGGCGGTCCAGGTGTTGGAGGGAAGAAGACAGAAGAATCCAGTGGCTTGCATC
The DNA here is from genome assembly GCA_017589665.1 of Selenicereus undatus. Taxonomy (NCBI): domain Eukaryota; kingdom Viridiplantae; phylum Streptophyta; class Magnoliopsida; order Caryophyllales; family Cactaceae; genus Selenicereus; species Selenicereus undatus. The sequence goes on from JACYFF010003369.1 coordinate 68,481,686, forward strand.
ATGCTCTTATCAGATGGACACGACACTGAGAGTCCAAACTTCATCCACTCACTTCACAGCCTGCCGCTTTGCATAAGGCGAAAGGTGTCTGAGGACAACTCGACTTCGGTTTCCAAACCCGAGTCCAAATCTGAACCCGAACCCGAACCCGTTCCGTTACACACGTTCGGGTTTGACCATGATGCCACAGCGCTCCACGTTGTGGCAGAGGGGTCGGGTGGGACGTTCAACTTCATTCAGTCAATTGAGGTCATCCAGGAGGCCTTTGCCCAGTGCATTGGCGGCCTCCTCAGCGTGGTGGCTCAAGAGGTTGTGGTTCGGTTCCGAACTGGCTCCTCTAGAGTCCACATTCAGTCCATTCCCTCAGGACGCTATCGAAACATGATGATCACGGAGGAAGGCGAACGACAACAGGGGGTGATCTTTGTTGAGGATGTCTATGTAGAGGAGGAGAAACAATTTCTAGTATATGTTTCAGTTCCAAAAGAAAACCAAAACCCAACAACACTATTACTAAGGGAATCGAATGTCTATGCAGAGGAACCGAATGTCGGTCACAGATGGTATAGCCCGAGCTCAAGCCATGGCCGAGAGGGGGGATTTAGACCTGGCGAGGACATTGCTAAGGGAAGTGAGGGCACAACTCTCAGCTTCTGCCTCTGCTAAAGCAGGGGACGCACTCTGTAATTGGCTTGAGGGAGAGTTGAGAGACATGCAGGAAATGATGGTGAGTTGGGCAGATTATGAATTCGGAGGGCGAGCTTACATGCTGTCTGGAATGAGCTCACACTTGCTTCAAAGAGCTTCTATGCAGGCTCCCCACTCGCGAAGAAGCTATCGTTTTGATGCTGGTGTTCATAATTCTTCTTTTAGGTCTGGTTTTGGTGCTTCTTCGTATAGCCCTTTTATGTATTCCCCCATGGCCCTTGGTTTAGCCCTAGTGCTTTTTCATACATGGGCCCTAATTATTCTCCAACTAGCCCTAATTATATTTATTCGTCACATGGTCTTACTTACACACCGACCTGCCCTAGTAATTGTCCGGGGTTCCCTGGTTCTTCTCCAACTCGCCCTGCAAATTATTCACCGAGTAGCCCCCATTATGATTCTCCCACCACCCCTGCTAACTATTCACCAACTAGCCCTGGTTATTCTCCAACCAGCCCTGTCTATTCTCCAAAGAGCCCTGCTTACTCACCGAGCAGTCCTAATTATTCTCCGACTAGCCCTGGTTACTCTCCAAAAAGCCCTGGATATTCCCCAACTAATCCTAGTTACTGTCCAAAAGGGCACGGTTTTTCTGTAGAGACCCCTCCTTACACACCTAGTTCCCCTGCTTACTCACCACCCGATGCTGCTGATGCTCCTGCAACTGTGATTTCTGAGACTACTGCCGCGCAGGCTCCGAAATGGGTGGGCTATCAGACATCATTTATGAGGCAAATGGTGGCCAAGTTGCAGAAATTGAGGCAATCTGCTAAACAAAATGCCGCACAGGCTACTGCTGGTGCTGGAAATTAAGGGACACTACAAGCAGGATAGGAGGTTGCATGGGGTTCTAAGACTCATTGCAATTGTTGGCGTTATGCAAGTTCTGATCTGCATTTGCTGTGATATACGCATTTATGGATTTGATCAGTTTTAGGCTTTTTGAGGTTTAATTTTCCCAATCAATAATTGCTTAACATTTTAAATGCTTTTCTTTTAAATTTGAAGTTTTGTTCTTATTGTTATCAAAGAACTTTATCATTTGGATAAAGCGGAATGATTTTTTTCAAGATGGCTATGCATGAATGAGCTAGTTCTAGTCATTTAAATTCAAAGCAGTGATTCGGGACAACAAATGCCAAGGGAATGTATCTTGTTACGCAGCTGAATTTGCAAGATGCTGTAATTTCATATCCAACATGAGGATTGAAGCTGAGGAGAGCTGCAACATCAGAAGAAACTTGTATGAGATTCGTTTTCATGATAGTTCTTTCTCACTTTTTGTGTTTTTTCTTTCTACTGGACTTTTGATGAGCTACCTATATCTTGAACTTTGAATCTCTGATACTAGGATCTTATGCAATAACTAGTCATCCATCTTTCCAGTTGTTCTCTTTTGTCATCAAACGAATAGCCGACAAAGAATAAGTAACTTTTTTTTCCCCTAAGAGTAATAGAAAGAAGTCTTTTTTTTATTTGAGATCTAACCAGTAGATCGAAATGATGAGTTAGTAGCTTTCAAAGTTGAACTCATATTTATAACTAATTGAGAAATTTAGATAAAGGTTTGTTGTAATTTTTCAAATCTTATATATGATATTGTTATTATGTTTTCCTAACTAGTGTCAAAGGATACTTTACTCAATGCTTTCTATAAAATTAACACAATTTTGAACATTAGTATCATGTTATTCTATTACTTTGCTCGTATTGCTTTGTCCACCAAATACAACCTAAAAAGCTTTTGTAAGATTGGTCAACGCGTGCTATTAACCCTAGCGCTAGAATCGGAAGCAAGGATTTAGGGCATAAGCACAAGACCTGTTGTCACTTGTCACGCCAAAGTCCAAACAATTTATATCCAAAATCTAAGTCAGATGAGGTCAATCCATACTTGAATAGACGTCTAAAATAAGTTAAGCGAATCTTAATAAAGTATACTCGAATTGAATCAACTTTGATTTAATTCATGCAAAATTGTTTTTTTATAAGTTTCGTTTATTCGACTTATTCAATCAAAAGCCAATCAATCAGAATTGAAAGTGATTCAATCCAAATATGAACATATTTAAAATATCATTAATCTATGAAAGGGATGATATGAAATTACTCACCCAAACTTAAAATTAGAATAATCCGTTTAGTTTGTGTATGAGCCAAGTTGAAAAGGCAAGGAAGTGAAAAAAATCGATAGAATGATACGATTGGAGAATTCTCAACAAAAAAAATGCCATTAAATAATTCAATTTATTTTAAAATGGTCACTAATATTTTTTCGTACTGAATATGTTACTGACGCAACGTAACATGTATTAAAATATCACTTCTATGCTTACTTACAATGGTGTTTTAATACTTGCAAACCAAAAAATAAAATAAAAAAATGGTACTTTAATACTCATTTTAGTCATTTACATAATTAAACGGCAAGCTTATGTACCCAAAAAAATAAAATAAAAGGTGATACTTTCAGATAAATTGTATAATGTGGTGACAAGTAAGAGCATTCTCAATAGAGTTTCAATTTTTGGAACTCTAGCATACCATGTCAGTAAAAGTTTCACAATTTTGAAACTTGCATTCCATCACTTCTCCAACAAATGAAACTCAATTTTAATCATCCAATAAAAATATTTATCATGGACCCACTTTATAATACACAACTTATTTTTTTAATCATATAAAAATTATATATTACTTCAAAAAAAATAAAATAAAATAAAATAAAATAAAAAATTATCAAAGTTTACACGCTGAGGAACTCCCGTAAGGGCATTCACAGCCCCAGGCATGCGTGCCATGCTTCCTGCCCGCGTGTCACCTGGTAGTTTGCCAGCCAGTGACATGCCTTGCATGTCACGCGGGGAAGAACGGTCCCCCGAGGTATCCCGCGTGCAAAGCTTCAACCATTGTTTTTTGTTTTTTGTTTTTTTTTTGAGTTAATATATAATTTTTATATTATTAAAAAATAGGTTGTGTGTAATAAGGTGGGTCCATGATAAATTTTGTAATTGGGTTATTTAGATTTGAGTTCCATGGGTTGGAAAATTGAGTGGAATGCAAGTAGAATTCATGCTGACATGGCAAGTTTGAGTTCTAAAATATGGCACTTGGGTTGGGGATGCCCTAAGTTCCTCCATGCATGTCCTCCCCCATTTCTCCCTTGCTGCCAGAGAACATTTGGCACGCATATAACACGCGGGCCCCACCCATGACCCGCGTGTCCCTTGCTGCCAATGTTCTAAGCTCCAGTTTTGAACCGACTTATCGGAATACCCAGCTGGATGGTAGCAGCCGACATCTATGGCCTGATCAGACTGGAGGAGAGAGAAAGAGAGAGAGATGGGCGGACCAAAGGAGAAGGAGAAGGAGAAGAAGGATAGTGTTGTTTCCCCAACCAATTCTCAGCAAACTGGTAAATCTGTCCATAACCCTTAGCCTCCCTCCTTCAGTCCCCCCATTTTTCTGTTCTCTTTCGTTTCTTTTTTTTTTTTTTCAGTTCCACATAATCAACCTGTGATTGTTGAATCTGAATTCGATTCCACGTTTCGGGAAATGAAGAACCCTAATTTTTCAGCTGTCTAAATTTATTGCAATCGAATAGGATATGGTAGCTGGCTGACTCCAGATACCAGTAACTCTTTGGAAGGTAGTAACTTCAATTACACTTGTAGAAATTAGTGTAGACGAGGAAATTTGGGATATGATTCTAATAACATTATGTGCTTTAATCTGTGGTGTATGACATTAATGTAATACATTAATATCGAAATCCAAAACTATAGGCTTGCTTAGCTTGATTGCTAAAGATCTTTTAATATTAATTGGACAAACAACAGTAATCATATCTAGTAGAAGATGTAGATGAGGAAGATGTGTGAGAAATTTTGAAGCTGTGGTTTATTCATTGCATTCAGAGTACTGTCCTTGCTAGTTTCACAGCTTTAACAATTTTCTAGGAGGTACAGATTGTATTCACTTTCATTCACTCTAGGGTTTAAATTTGGGTTTGAAATTTGATATCTAGCTCACTGGTCTAACAGATAAATTTGATTTTTACATGGTCCCAGCACATTCCTCCCTTTATGTATGATGATAATGGTTAGGTGGCACACTTAGTATTTCATTCTTCTTTTGGCAATTTCAGTTTCTGATGATGATGAGATAGATTACTCCACAAAGCCAGAATTCTATGATTCTGACCTTGATGACAAGGATGAGTTATGGGTGGCCAACAAAAGGAAAGGCCGACACACTGATGCAGTTCTCAGCTGCCCAGCTTGCTTCACCACTCTTTGTTTGGAGTGTCAAAGGTATGCCATTACGCCTTTGAAACATTGGATTCGAATCCTGCATATTTAACTCTTCATTATTTCTTTGTTTATATAATTTTGGATAAGGAGTTCAACTCTTCTTTGTTAGCAAATTCATACAGATATTCCCCCCTTCCCGTCCACTACATGAATAACTCAAGTGGAGAATGAGTCTAGTTTGCAATTGACTCCAAAAAGTTAAGGATGCTGGCATGAAAGTGGCAGGGGAGACACATCATGTGAGTTTGAAGGGCTCATTCCCCATAAAGAGGCTCGTTGAATAAGAATGCAATGGTGAATGAGTGGACGGATAGAGCAAAAGTGAATGCCCAACCCAAAAAAGAAGAAGAAGGGGAACCAAAGAGCCATAGCTCCTGTAGCGGTTGATGTGTTGAAGCCTCTGGAGATGTCTGCAGTTCCTGAAGGCTTCAATTTGCAATGTGGAATCAAACAGTCGATCTTGCACCAGAGAGGGAATGTGAATGTGATGATGGATGCTAGTGGAATAGGACCGTGGAAGGTGTGTTGATTAGGGACATTGATCAAGTCAGCCCTGTATCCAATTCCATATGTCTTCTGTAGGCTTTCTAGGGTTAGAAAAGCCGGACTTCTATTTCATTTTTGGAAAAATGGCAGGATTTTATCTGGGAACTTGTGTCCTTGGACACAGAAAATCTGCAACATTGAATCTATGATCTTCCTCGTTGCCAAAGAGTAGTGGAGCTATAGCAACCAGCTTTCTCAAACACCATCTTATAAAGGAATTTTGAATTATCATATACTGTACTTTGGGGATATTGGACAATAGTACTCCCAACTTTAAGGTTGCACATCTACGCACCGTATTATGGGTCTATTAGGTGGTTTTTGGTTGAAGGTCTAGAATGAAACTTGATAGCCAAGGATGTCAAGCAACCACCACTGGCGACCCAAATTTCGATCTTTCACTTCCTTGTTCCTTTTGATTTTCGATCTTCTTCTTCCCCCCCCCCCTCCCCCAAAAAAGAAACTTCTTTGCCTTTCTTACAGATCCAACTTTCGCTCTATTTTCTGATTATCTTCTTTATAACTCCCAAAATTTTAATTATCTCTTTCTTCTTCTTCTTCTGCTTCTTCTCCTCCTCCTCATCCATTTTTGATGCTCAGTAGTGCTTCCATTTCAAAGTGTAGCCATGAAATCAAAGTCCTTGATTTTGAATCGGTGGTGATTCTGTAGAAGAGGACAATGACTTGAAGAAGAAATTGGTGGTTGTTGGATTGGAACAGAGTTGCAGACATGGAGGGAGAAAGGAGCAGACCAGACCAAGCAAGCCTGTTGATTTTGCTTCTTTGAGGATAGAGAAACTAAAGAGATGAGTGAGAAAATGTTAGGGGACGGATCTTTAATCAGATCCATCTATTTTGGATCTAATGGCCTATATTAAAAAGTGATTCCATTCCAAACTAAACCAAATATCAAAAATGATGTCGATTCAATTCCTTAGTAGAACTGAACATATGATTTCAAATAATTGAGCTTCATTCCATTCCTCTAAAGTTTGAAGTTTCATTTCATTCCATTCCACTAATGGTGAACCAAACATGTCCTTACTGGTTATATCAATATTGATTTTTGAAGGTATTTTTATTTGGTGACGTAAGTGCATATTTAACATATGCAATTACGTATACTTAATAATTTTTTGCATTTTAAATATATGCAATTGCATATTGTGTGAAAGTGTTGCATTACATCAAATAAAAACACATTCAAACTCGACCTTGGTAGATAGATAGTAAATAGACCAATAGTACGGTGCCTGAATGTCCAAGTTTAAAGTTGAAAAATATTATTGTTCCATACCCCTAAGATACAGTATATTATCATCCACAATACCTTTTATAAAAAATTAAAAACAAAAAGGTGATATGCCGGTGAAGGTGTTGATGGATCACCAGTGACTGATTATATGGAAGCCACAGGATTCAGAGCATTCTAAATGCTGCCGTGGCTAGTACCAATTGATGGTCCAACCTATGATATGGATTGTGGAATTTGGGTTAGGTCTGTAGCTTAAGAGTTGAGATTATGGAGATAAAAGTGGCAATCAAGGCTACTGGGTGGTGTTGAAATCTTGTAATTTTATTTCGTAGAATTGTAGTGATAGAATAACTTCAAACCTGCTTGACCAACCCAGTTGCTTGTCAGTGATCTTGAATCCTGTGAACTCGACAACTGTGTTGTGTTTTGCCCACTTGTGTTGCTGTAGTTTTCTTGATTTGCCAAATAGTCTAGAGATGACTCTAGGTAGCTCTGCATCATTAAAACATGGCACATTGAAGAAGTTACAAAGTTGATGAACCTTTTCGTGGCCATTTCATAAGAAGTTTTTCTCTGCCAACCACGCATGACATCAGAATTACTTTCAACTAAACATTGACCTGTTCTGATGGCCTTTCACATGTCTGAAACATATTAATTTATGATTAAGTGAAAACTGCAGATTTTGAAGCTGATGTTCCTAGATTTGATTGCGAGGCTCATGCTTATGGTCATAGGAGGAGGCCGGTTCTGAATAGCTCAAGAGTGGTTACTTCCGCACCTTGTTATCAAAATCTTTTTAGATGTCTTCACAGATGGAGCCTGGGTAGCTTTAGGACATGTAAAAAACTACTTATGCGTGACTTTTTTCATCATCGCCATATCAGCCATATATGTTTATTCATATATGATGTCGATCTGCTTCACCAATTGTCCATTCAAGATGCTCTAACAATGTCTCCGCCTCCTGATTCTTCCTTGCTGCAACTTAACATTAGTAAAAGACTGATCAAACAATCTTGCTGTTTACTGAGAACAATGTTTCTGGTTTGCTATCAGGCACGAGATATATCTGACCCAATACAGGGCCATGTTTGTTGTAAACTGTGAAATTAAAGATAAGAAAGTTTTTCCACGGGGAAACCAGAAGCGCAAAAGGAACAAGAAGGGAATTGCTGGGCAAGCAGCTGAAGAAAGTTCACAGAGTGGTGAAGCAGTGAGGCAAGTCTGTTGCTCAGTTTGTTCCACTGAGGTTGGCGTTATTGACGAGGATGAAATCTACCATTTCTATGATGTCCTTCCTAGCGAGTCCTGACCTAATGTTTTGATCGTTCGATTTCATGGAAGATTCAAGCCATAGTTTGTGGATGTTTCCGTTGCCTGACGCGTCAAACCCTTATTAACTTTTTAGCTCATATCTACACATGACGTGCTTGTCCTGTTTCCTTTGTAAATAAAGTAGAGTTCCATCTTCACAGTGCATTGATCCCAAAGAACACCCTGTTGGGTGAACAGCCAATTTCGTTGAATGTAAGATGAAGGCGGCAACATATCCGCCGAGGAGGAATTGAAGCTTAGGTTTATTTTAAAGGGTATACGTGAAGATGCTGCAAAATGTGATCTGGGCCGCCTGGCTGTATTTTCCAAAGAAATGTGAAGAGGTCAAGCAGATATATAACATTTTTTGGTTGCTATTTCCAACTTTCAACACAAATGTTTGGTTGTTTGGTTGGTTGGTTTGGCTTGTAAACTTAACGCTGTATAAGAAGCCCCCTAATGGCTATCACCTATGATTAACACTTTGATCATGTTGTGCAGTTCAATTTTTTACATCTTCCGTATATTTTATGTTTTTAAAAGAAAAAGAAAGAAAGAAATTGGGGAGAGAGAAATCACGATTCAATTTTTACATTCCTGGTAGTTCATTTTGGACGGCTCTATCTGAAAACTTATTTGAAAAAGCGACTTATATCAATTTCTATTATATACTATGTCTAGAAGTATTGATTAAGCAAATTGGGATTTCATTAAAAACGAAAGGAGGGGGAGGCGAAGAAGTCATGTGGTAGTCTACTAGCCGACTTTCTAAATTGTAAGGGTTGTCTGTCTTTTTGAAACGATCCATAAATTCAAATTTTTCTTATTATTTACTATAAATTATTTTATTTGAATTCATCATAATTCAAATTGATAAAATTAGTACAAAGTGTCTTTTCTAATTGTCCAAAAAGCTAATAAAGAATTTAAATTTCAGTAACTTAACAATAAATTTAAAACTTTTACTAATGTAGCAAAGTGAAGTTTCAAAATGTAAAATATGGTTTGGAAATGCTCTTAAACCACACCTGTTTCTGGGGAGGGGGTAGGGAAAGGTTGAGGATTTTTCAGGTAAAGCAGAGCATAGACGTGGACCAGGTGTAATTATTAATATTATTAACAAGAGTAATATTTTAAGAATAATAATAATAATGACACTTGGACTTTCTGGTCAAAGAAAAGGGCCACTCTTTGCGGTCACAGAAAAGGGCCCATTTGGACTTTCCCATTTTAGTTAAAATGGTCTGGTCCAGCGTTGAGGGCCCATTTTACTCTAATCCAAAAAAATCAGATATTATAAATACTAATATTACTAATAAAGAATTAGTTACATTGCTAAATATTATAATAATATTGCAGGAATCTGGGAGACTTTTGGATAATCTACAAAATATGATTATCAATTACGCAATATGATTACCTAACATAATAATGAGATTTGCAATCGTATTACTTTAATCCCATTGCTTCGATGTGCTTATCCATCTTTTTTGGGTTTTCTTAATTAACCCAAAATATAATAATTAAAGGGGCCAGAGCGGACAGAAACGTCACATCGTTTGTCATCATTTTCTTTCAATCATCCGTTTACTTTAAATAATTTATTGTTTGTAATCGCCAAATAAAAATTGGTATTGTTTGTTGTTATCTTTGTGGTGGTTAAACAAAGAAGCAAAAAAGTTTTATGAAATTGGAAAGAGTTGTAATGACACCCAGCACTCAAAGGACACAGGAAGGAACCCACCTGAGAAGTGCGCTATTAGAAGATCCTCGTGTGGTTATTTGGGCGCGGTTAGGGATTGTAAGAATTGCATTAAGCAGCATAAAGTTGGGAGCAATAAAGAGCTTTTCGAAGCACTGAGTAACTGTAAATATATGTGAAAAGATGCAGTTAGAAGCAGTAAAATACTGTAGTAAGCGATTAGGAGCAGTAATTAGCGATTGATTAGACCTGGTAAATGGGTCATTCATGTTGGGTATGGGTCGGATTTTAGTTCGGTTCGGGTTCGGATCGGGTTTGGATTCGGTTTAGGTGAAGTTCGGGTTTGGGTCACTTTCAGGTCAACAATGTTCGGGTTGGACACGGGTTCGATTCTGGTGAAATTCGGGTCGGGTTTGCTTTGGGTTGTTTACAGTAACCAGGTTTGGATCGGGTATGAATCGAGTCTAATTTGGAGCGGGTGGGATACGGTTCAATGTTTGGGTCAATATTGGGTCGGTTGTAAATCAAATCTGGTATAAATCAAGTCGCATTAATTGTTTTGCTTTGCTTAAGTCCCTCGTCGCTCACCGCCTAAAGCCCTAGCCATCCCTCAGTCAGTCTCCTACTCGCCGGTTGCCACATAGCCCTCCTTCTCGTCGGTTGCCGCCTAACCCTCCCTCAGCCTCCTACTTGTCGGTCACTGCCTAATTAAAATACATCAACTATATTATATTTTACCTTCTGGTTAAATACTTTAATAACATTATGCACTATGATTAATAGTTAGATTACAACTTGCTTGTTTATTAAAACTTGCCCTAAATTGCTATACGAGCTTTTCTTCTAGGCCTTAGTAATGAAATTTAGGGAATTAGGAATAATTTTGGGTTGATAGGTTATGAGTATACTTCGGTTTTGGTTATATTCGTGTCGGGTATATTTGAGTTCGGGTTTCATTTGGGTAAAATTGAGTTGGGTAAGAATCGGATCGGTTTTAAATCGGGTACGGTTCAGTTCGTGTTCGGGTTGTCGATGTTCGGTTCACTTTGGGTCGAGTTACTATGGATCAGGTTTGAATTCGGTCAGGTCATTTCGGGTCACGCTAGAATTCGGGTTTCATTCGGTTATGGATCGGGTTACTTCGGGTGTTCGGGTCCAATTAATTTATCCCATTTCGGATGTCGGTTAGGGTATGAGTCCTGATCGTTCAGTTCGAATTTTGGGCATCGGGGAAATTTTTCCAGGTCTACGATTGACTAATACTCTTATGTGTTAAAATGAATAGGCGAAATATTTTCATAGAAAAATTTAGGTAAAATCCTTCGAAATAGGATTGTTTTGTTGTTAAATTCTTGACCTTTGAAAAGTAACCTATGTTAAGAGCATTCCTAACTAGAGTTCCAGTTTGTGAAACTCTGGCATGCCATGTCAGCAAAGTTTCACAGTTCTGGAACTTGCATTCCTTCATTTTCCTAGCCAATGTAACTCAATTCAGGATAAATGATTTAATATTTGTTGATGGGGCCTACCACTAAACATATTTTATGTGTTTTATGTTGTCAAATTTGTTTTTGCATATTGAGTTTTGTATAAGTTAAAAATAATTTTTATTTTCCCAATGAAAGAATATGTAATTTATGTTTCCGAAAAATGTATTAATTTATATTAAAGTCTCTAAAAATTGATGAATTAAATTGCATTGGTTGAACAATTGAAAGCATATGGAATACAATGTAGAATTCAATTGATACAAACGCAAATATAAGGATTGACATTGAAGAAAATTACAACCCGAGTGTTCGATATTTAAAACACTAATTTAGATGACGAAGAAAAAATACAGCACAAGTGAATGACGAATAACCCTTGACACCTATGGTTGTGAGCTTTGTCGCGCCTTATGTCGATTCCATATTTCCTCGACAAGGTCTGATTGGAGACGTGCATGTAGTGCTGGGTCCATAAATTTCTGCTACTCTACGGAGGTAGACAACATAACACGGATGATGGTCCCATTGGACATTTAGTTGCGGGGTGTTGTCCTCCACATCTTCATAGTCGAAAGTAAGGTCATACGAATCTCGTTTGTCCTCGACGATCATGTTATGGAGTATAACACATGCCTTCATTATCATACCCAACTCAGCTTTGTCCATGTTTCAAGTAGGACCACGAATGATAGCGAAACGGGCTTGTAGAACCCCAAATGCTCTTTCCACATCCTTCTTAACAGACTTCTAATGCTTGGCGAACAATCTTGCCTTAGGTTCTTGGGGAAGAGGAATAGTCTTCACGAATGTTGCCCATTTTGGATAAATATCGTTGGACAAAAAGTATCCAATATTGTACTCACGACGTACTCACATTTTGGAGTCCGACCCTCATACACCTCTTGGAAAACATCTAATCGGTGAAGAACATTTAAGTCGTTGAGGCTACCCGGGCACCCAAAGAAGGCGTGCCATATCCAAAGGTCATATGAAGCAACGACTTCAAGAATCAAGGTGGGGACTTTGTAAATTCCTTTTTCGAATATTCCTTTCCAAGCCAATGGACAGTTTTTCAATTCCCAATGCATATAATCTATACTCCCTAACATGCCGGGGAAATCACGGGCCTCGGCAACTTGCAATGGTCAATCAGCATCAGTTTGTGTTGGTTTTCTCAAATACCCGTTCCCAAACATTTGAATGACACCGGCAGTAAAGTTTTTCATACACTCCATAGCCGTGCTTCCTCCAATCTTCAAGTACTCATCGACACAATCTGCCGATATCCCATAAGCGAGCATACGCATCGCTGCGGTGCACTTGGTGAGCGGCGACAACCCACGCCTACCAATACCATCGTACCTCAACTGGAAGTACTCAAATCGACTACTGAGGGCGTTAACAATGCGGAGGAACAAGTGTTTCCGCATCCGAAATCTACGCTGAAAGTGGGTTTCGTTGTAGATGGAGTTATCTGCAAAGCAGTCTCTGTGGAGGCGATCATGTACATCTTCTCAATCCCTTCGAATGAATCTTTTCTTCTTTCTTGGTCATTGGGACGATGAAGCTCTGCCCTCTTGTCTAAGTTTCAGAGCCAACTCTAATGACTTCACGTGAGATTGAATGTTGAGTATGGATTCAAGTATCGATGAGTCATCACTAGAAGAGGATGACTCTAGTATGAAGCTGAGACCATCTGTTGATTCTGCAGAAGGTGAAGAAGATGGGTGACTTATTTTGTAGTACCTATGACAGAAATTTGTAAATGTTAGGGAGATTTACAAATTAATAAAGCAAATTAAGAGAGTATCGTAGTTAAAATTGAACATATTAAAATTGAACTCATTAAAATGAAATTAAACATCGTATCTAAAATCCAACATATTAAATCCAACATTATGATGTGAAATTAAAATTGAACTCATTAAAATAAAATTAAACATTTCATTCCACAACAAAAAGCGGTTCAATTACAACAAACACTTTGGAAAAGAAAGAACAAGAAAAGCACAAAATAAACAATATATTATTCGTAAGACATGGGTGTCAATCTAAAGAAGGGCTAGCATTAGATGAGGATGATGTTTGGTGGTATCGGCTCCTAATTTCTTCTTGAAGTTGACTATATCGCACTTGATCCTTAGGGCACATCTTAGCAATGTTCATTCTCAATATCTTGTCCTCATACTTCATCCGTTGCGGGAGCTGATAAGAGTCTCTCAGTTCAACAACTTTCTTAGTTGCATCCGCCTTCACCTTAACGGCCTCCGCCTTCTTCTCTTATGCGATGACATATCTTTCCCACATGGTGCTGTTCTTCGCATTTGTTGTCCCCAAGGTTGATAGCTCCTTGGTCACAACATCAAGCACCAAGTCATGCGCTTTCTCTTTTGCCTTTCTTTTGGCGGCTTTTCTTCCCATGGGGCGGATCAGCCCACCAACTTGCTCTGTTGGTGTATCATCACTAGTAGGAGTTGTTGGTATGCTGGGGGTGCTAGGTGAGCCGGATGTCTCACTCTCAGTAGACCTGCTCACCTCATTGATCCTCAAGCGTTTAGAAGCGACATCTGCAAATTGATCGCAGTTGACCTCCCATTTCGGTTGGTCATTCAGTAGCACCCACCAATGCATCCAGTCAAACTGTTTGCCCACCATGTCAGCGTATAGATCTTGGGCTTTCTGCATTATATCATCCTCATTCGCCCCACTTAGGTTCTCCCGATAAGCCTGACCCACACAAGCGGTCCACTTAGACACGAGCGTCTTCTCGGTTCCAGCAAGCATTGCAAACTTTTGATGTTCTCTTCATAGCTCCATTGGGAGCGTGCTGGTTGTAGGCGTTGCGATCTTTGTCCAGAACCCCATTTTCTTTTGGTCAGCCCCAATAAGGGGGTTGGCGCTGATATTGATCCATGATGTGACCAACGGACGATCTTCTTCCAATGTCCACTTCGAAGTCACACCAACACTCTCATTGTGGGTGGGGTTGGGTGGAGAACGGGGTGTTGATGAGGTCGTATTATTAGGTAGGGGTAGCTGATAAGGAGGGGGCATTGAACCGTAGTTGAAATTTGGAATTCGGGGGACATTCTGGCCTTTAAGGAGAATGTTTGGTGGTGGCTGAGGATATTGCAGATGTGGATATTGTTGAGGGTATTGTGGATGGTATTACCAATTTGGATTGTTCGGGACAATATTCATGTTGTTCGTGGGATCCCGTTGTAAATTATCCCTGGTAAGTAAGTTCATGAAAGATTGTGGGTGATTAGGATTCATTTTTGTGCGGACACCTACAAGTTAATTAAGAATATTTGGATTTAAATTTTCAATTATATCATACATGTTTACACATACTAACTAAATGTTTAATTTCACATATCCAATTTACTCATCAAATGAATTAGATCTTCACACAAATTCTTAATTTCTAAAACATCAAAGTGCACATATTCTAAGACTAAGGAAGTTCAAGAAATTCATTATTATGTTAATGAACATTTAAACTCTAATTCACATTTAAAATTTAATTTCTATACATCTTCTTATACTTTCTAAAACATTAAACTTCCATTAAAAACTTAATTTCTAAAACAGATCATCTTCTAATTTCTATTTTGTACAAAAATACTTAATTTCAACTAAATGCCAAATTGCACATTTTCTACACCAAGGAGGTTGTCAAATTTAATTTGTAGTACACATATGTAATCTCTAATTTATATTTAAATGGTTGATTAGGATCCATTTTTGTGTGGACACCTTCAAGTTCATCAAGAATGTTTGTATTTAAATTTTCAATTGTATCATACATGTTTACACATACTAACTAACACATATTTAAATTCTAATTTCTAAACATACCAACTTTAAGTAAATATTGAACTACTTCATATTCTAACATATTTTTACAATTAGACCAATCTTACCAATTACTAGTTAATCACAAGAAATATTCTTACATATTTCTTTCATATTTCTTCCCCTACCAATTTTTTTTTAAAAAAAAAACATTCACACACTTGATTCATAACATATTTTAAAAAAGAACAAACAATATTAATTTTTGTAACCAAGCAATTAAATTCTAAGTAACAAATATTTAAATTCTAATTTCTAAACATTTTAATTCTAATTTCCAAACATGCTTACTTTTACACATTTCTAATCATACCAACTTTAAGTAAATATTCAAATACTTCATATTCTAACATATTTTACAATTACATCAATCTTATCAATTACAAATTAATCACAACAAATACTCTTACATATTTCCTACCCTACCAATTTTTTTTAAAAAAGAATTCACACACTTAATTTCTAACAAATTTTAGAAATTAACAAAAAATATTAATTCCTATCATTTAATTTCAAATATCTTAAGTTCGAATTTCACAAATTTCACTACTCAAACAAATTGAACCTTTGAAATTTCTCAAATTAACTTAAACATACTCACATTTCATATTCTACCCATTCAAAAAAAATTCTAACAATTTCAAAATAACAATAACAAAAAGTTAGACTTACTTACAATTTCCTTCACTTCACTTTAATCTTGATTCTTCTACTTTATGGAAAACTCCAAAAAAATGTCTAAAAAAAGCTACAAAACAAAATATATTGGTTAAAATATAAAACTAAAAATATTTACTTAATAAAAAACTAAATACAATTACATAACAAGTATTACTTACCAAATTTTTCCCTCTTGCAACTTCAATTTTTTCCAAATCTCATAAAACTTAAAATTTACAACAGCAATGGGAAATTAGATTTGAGAGTAAGAGTAAAATTCAGATAATATTTCACCATTTTTTGCATCTATTTATAGAAGAAAAAATTGAACCAAAAAAAAAAACCTTGGCCAAAACTAGCCGTTGGACAACCTTTCCCATGTCCAATGGCCATTTCGGCCCTATTTCCCAAGCCCAACGCATACCCAGTCCAACGGCTACAACATTTTCTTTTTTTTTAATTTGTCTTCAAAACGCGTCACTTGCTGTTGGAAGGCCCATCAAAACGTCGCGTTTAGCTGAGGAAAACGACAAAAAAAATTTCATGCGGGGCTAAACGCCTGTGCGTTCTACCATGCATTTCCCGTCCTCATTTCGCACACTGCCATCTTTCACCTACCACGCGTGTGACACTCGAGCCCCACACCCTACCCGCGTTCCCTACGCTACTAATGCTCTAAGATTATGCCACTAATAAGAGCACAGTAGCTTCATAAAACTAGTGCAATTGATGATGTAGCTCCCACCTTTTCAAAATGATCTTCGTTATCCCAACCCCAATACTGTATGTGGGTAGCTTATTCTTAGTTTTACTCCTGTCACTCTACACAATTCTTAATTATGGAAATTATTTGAGGGGAACCAACGGTTCGGGTTTGGGATGTTGTATCGTCTACCACATGTTAGCGTCATTGGACAAATCTTGCCAGGGGGATTAGCAGAGTGAGAATCTTACACATATTAGGGGAAAAAGTTGTGGTCATCCATGTTTTTGGCTCATACATGTCGAGTCCCCGTGTGGGTCAGTAGTCCCATCAGTGGTCTCACACAGAGGTGTGAGTGGCAAATAGGAATGAGCATGGCATGGCTTCAGAGCAACTTGAGTCATATCCGCATTCGTACCCCTTTCTAAAAATCATATTCATACCTATATTCTCATATATTGGATTTTGGATAGTTATACCTACATTCATACTTGTTGGGTTTTTTGAGTTTGTGGGTTTTTATTTGAGTACATATACAGAATATAAAGTGTTACCCATGTCCAATCCATATTTGCATACACGCTATATGTGGTTAGCAATTTCAAGCGATGCTAATAAAATTCTTGTCCGATTAAACTCACAAACGTTAAAATTTAAAAAAAGATATTAATTTTTCATTTCAAACATAAGCAGACACTATAAATTAAAGTTTCATGTCTAATATTTCAATTTGGGTTTAGCATTTTTTTTTTAAAAACTAGCAAGTTGGGTACATAATTGTGTTCAGGTTTTAAGAATTCATATGCATACCCATACCATTTTCAAATGTACCCATACTCATGCCTATATCCATCTGAAATCCCTTTTCACCAATCGTTCAAATGTTAAATGAGGCGCATTTTAATCGATTCTTCGGGTTCAAGTGACATTGAATTCACTAGTAGTCAAGGTGCAGGGGGGAAGGGGTGAACCAATTGAAATACCTATTGTCCCTTGTCAAATCCTCACAAGGAGAATTGATGATCCCAGGATTTGATCTCAGGACCTCCCTATCAGGAAGATGAGTAAGGAGCTATTGGGCTTAGGGACGTCAATGGGTCAGGTTTGGGTCACATTCACCTAGATCCAGACTAATTTAATCTTTTAGACCTAGACCCAAATCCGCCCAAGACCCATTGGGTCTAGAAAGATGGGATCCAGACCCAGACCTAGACCTTGTGAGTTTAGAAGGTCCACAGATTCTAAACGGATCATAACTATTTTTCACATTAAAAATTATTCTTTCTACATCCCAACATGAATTACTGCATTCTAATATGAGTTACCAAATTCAAAAGACAAATAATTGAATTTAAAAGATATGGCATTTAATAAAAAACATTCTAGCGGTATGCGTCAAGTTAAGTGTTCTTACTTACATCTTCAACACTAAAAATAATATTTTAATACAAACCACCAAGACAAAGTCCATCAAATTTTAAACAAACTATAATAGCTGGGGTTTTCAACCTTATCCAAATCGTTTGAGTTAATAATTTTATTAACTTATTTGATTGAGTTAGCTATATTAGATTAATTTTTGCGTGATAATTGGGTGTGATAAATTATGTGAGTAATTTTTATTGATTTTTCTTGGTTAATTACGTGATTTCATGAAATTAGTGAACTCATCAGAAATTAGCCAAGTTGTAATAACGCGAAATTATCAAATTGAATTAGGACATTTGGGGTCGAGATTAAGCAAGATGAAATGATTTAGGACCGAACTTGACTTACTAGGTGGGATTAAACATACCAACCAACAAAAAAACAAAGGAAAAAGGATCAAAAGGGGTCGAAGCCCCTTCTTCTTCCTAGGAAATCATGACGAGGGTGGGGGTTTCAGCTACTAGCCCTATGACCACCAGCTCAAGACAAGAGAGAGAGAGAGAGGGCGGGGAGGGGGGAGGGAGGGAGAGAGGGTGAGCAGGTGACGACCACTGTCGTGCCTAGCGACCTTGGTTCGTGCAACGCTCACAACGGCAGAGAGTGAGGGAGGGGAAATGAGATTGGACAAAGCCCGAGGAACAGCCAGTGCCACCACCACTACGACCACCACTGTTAGCGGTTGGACCTAGTCCCGACGACTGGACGAGGCCGAGAGAAAGAGGAAGGAAGAAGGGGATGGGCAGCAGTAGCAACAGAGCAGCAACTGTATGAAACCGAGATTCTGGCAATCCAAATATCACCCACACCACCCATTAATCAGAACCTTAACTTGGATTCGAGGTGGGTTTTCTCTTCCTCCTAACTATAGTAATTTCAAACAAATTTAACAATTTTAGGTAGTTTATGTTGAGATTCTAAAATTGTACTAGTAATTGGAGTATTTGAGGTTGAATTAAGTGAAAATGGTGTTGATACTAGTTTAGAGTTCATGCATGTGAATTAACGCCCCATTTTGCTAACATGGTGATTTGAGGAAATTGTAAAGCAACCAAAAACGTGTGTTAATACCATTGTTCAATCATTTAATATGTCTAAATTCCGTTTTGAGGGCTGCATATGAACGCTGTGCTTATGGATGTTGGTTTCGTGAATTAATCGATCGAATTATTGTGATGTTGAACCGAGCTTGGTAGTTGGATGGCCTGAGTTGAAACTAATGAGTAATTCGAGGTTTTTGTGGTCGGTGCTGTATAAGGAGGGAGCCTAGGTTTGATGTTAATCGCGATAGTGTGAATTGCGAAGTATTTGGGATATTATATTGATTCTGCTGAGACTGTTCCTGCAAAGTGATACGAATGTGCTATTAGTGAACCTCTTCCCTCTTGAATTGTTTAAATGATGCTATGTGAGTGGTTTGTGAACTTTAGAAATCTTTAAAAGGGTCGTTAAAAGCTTGTTTTCGTAATTTCAAATGTTTCTAAATGTTCACCAGTTGCTTGTTTGATTGTTAAGATGTTTATAGCTTAAAAAGATCCTAATTCCGTCGAACTACTTAGTGAATGACTCAACTGAATAGTCGATAGGTCTAGCAAGTTAAAAAGCAAAATAGTAGCGAGTTCAAAAATGTTTTCTTCAAGCTTGAGTCTATTTATAACTCTTTCTTTGAGTTAAATGGATTTAAACGAACTGAAAAAGGGCAACTGAAGATGTTAATTACCTAACTTCGTTTGAATTATATGCTAGCCAATTACTTTAAGTTTTGAATTACGAGTTAGTAGACTCACCATGATCTTAAGAGGCTTTCTGATTGAAAATGAAAGAACCACAAACCATTCGTAGGGTTATGGGTTATTTTGCTAGACAAGCATGATTTTTATTAAGTAAGCAACTATTAAAGAGAAATGATTCGTAATTCACTTGAAGGTGAAACTTACTGTGTGTGACAGTGACATATTTTTATAACCTAAGAGGGTTTAATATGATTTTAAAGGCTAAGATAGTGCTAGGCAATTGGCCAGGCCTAGAGAGTTAGACCTAGAAGTGGAAACCCTAGAAGACCCTAACGAGGGTAATGTTCGATGACATGTGATAAAACTTTGAGGGTGGGAACTAGAAGCATGATAAGGCGTGAACTGTTTCCCCCAAAGGTAATGTTCGATGACATGTGATGAAACCTTGAGGGTGGGAACTAGACATAGGATAAGGCGTGAGCTGTTTCCCCCAAAGGTAATGTTCGATGATATATGACACGTGATAAAACCTTGAGGGAGGGACTGGACGTAGGATAAGGCGTGAGTTGTTACCCCCACAAAGGACAATATCAAAGTTAGAGGTACTCTGCTGAAATGCGTTTTGGCCAAATGTTATGTTACGTATACCCCGGGAATAACGTCAGTTGTGAGTGATGATCTCACTTAGGGCAGGTGTAGATCTCCCCTAGCCAATGCCTTATGCAACCTTATGCCTGAAAGGGGAAGAGATTTTCCTAATAAATGAGAAAATGATTTGAATTATTATCAATGTAGGTATTTGAGGAGCTTTAAAGAGTATATGAGCCTTGAAGAGGCTAGATTGATTTGTAAAGTATTCTTTGAGTACAACATGAGTCACTACGTTTTCAAAATGCGTATTTGAAAGCATTTTACCCTCTCATTGCTTACTTGGTTCCTTATGTGCCTGGATGTTTGATTATTAAGGAAGTTGGATTGTTAAGGGTCTAGAAAGGAGCTTGAGTGGCTTGGTATGAAGTTCAGAGGTGATGATTTTCCCTGGAGACTATGATTGCTTAATATGATAGTAATATACAAATGTTGTGTGACTGCTACTTATTATTATTATTGCCTGCAAATGGTTTTCGCTTTTAAGGAGTTGAGAAGTACTCTCTAGGCGTGGTAGCTCATCCCATCTCTATTCCTCTTTTTCCCAGGTTTTCGATATGACAGGTAGAAGTCGACTTACATATGCCAAGTTGGAATATTCCCTTGCTTAAAAAGGTGTCATGTGTGTACATATATAAAAGTAGACTTACAAGTTAAACGATGTAATATAATGTACCCCTAGAGTTGTAAATGTATGTAAACAAAGTACTCTAGTTCATGTAATGCATATTGTTTAAAAGTCGCTTTGTATGGCTCCGTGAGCCAATCATCTGATTAGCCAGTTGTTTTTTTAGTTAAAGCTAGTTATATTTTGGGATGTAAATCTCAGTACTCCGGATGTGTAATCCATCGAGTTGTATCTTTTATCTCCTTCTTTATTATTTAACGTTATTGTTTGGTATACTTTGAGCGAGTGGCCCGTGGAGTTGTGAACTCCGACGTGTAGCCGTTGAGCTTATTTCAGTGTTCTTTTATACTTCTATTAAATGCAGGAATTTAATGGAAGGCTTTAAGCATGGAAAATGATCAGTTTTCATATGAAACTCTGTCCGCTTTGCCCCAAAATTTAAGAAAACATTAACATCTCTAGCCTTAGGGTTAGGGGTTGTTACAGATGGTATCAGAGCAAGGTCTTGTGACCACAGACTGCGACCTGAGTCTTGCATTTCATATAGTTGTCTAGGAAGGCGTTTGTGATGATGTGATATACGCTAGCTTTTGTGTGCAAGTGTGGTTTTGTTATGAACGTGGGTGCGTTTAGTTAGTTATGTGCGCCTTAAGCGAGCTAATTGATTGAATGAATGAACTATTTGCTAGAGTAGAGGCCGAATGACTTGTATCATCGTAAATGAGCTAAGTGTTAGCTCAATAATGATTGTTTTGTATACGCACCTTGGTGATTTAATCAAAAGTTTAAAGCACGCTTGGTTTGAATTCAAATGATTGGAAAATACTGAACTCCAAGCTCATCCTTGCCCTTAAAGTATGATTTGCTCCTCGGGCCCCATAATGGAGTGAGCAGACGTACTCAATGGTTGGTAGAGAAGGTGCTAGAAGCAGTTAAACTATTCTCCTTTCGAAACCTTGAGACTTTGAAAGTTAAGATCCTTGCTAAATAGTGAGTTAAGGTTTTTCTTTCGCATTAAAAGACCTTTCTAATTATGGGGGTGTTCGGTAAACAATTTTTTGGCTAAAAAGAGCCTTTTTGACCAAAATTGGCTATTTGACATAGTAAAAAAGCTAATTTAGGTGTTTGATGGAATAGCTTTTTTGAAAAAGCTTTTTGGGTTTAAAAGCTAATTTGATTAGCTTTTTGAAGAATTAACTTTTTGAAAAAGCTAATTTGTCTCACAACTTTGTTAGAAACAGTTAATTCCACCAAACAGTTTTTCTACAAACAACTAATAGAAATAGCAGACACAAACAGCTGACAACTAACAGCTAGTAGCTAACAGCTAATAGCTGTTTACCAAACAGGGCCTATATGGTTAGGCCTTATTGTTGCGTCTGAAAATCTACATTTGCTTTACAATGATGTTTGAGCCTCGTTCTATGAGCATAAGTTTCTATGTGTAAGTGGATGTTTCGAATACCCACATGCCAAGATGCATTCGTTGCTTGATGTGTTAATGATAAGTTGTCAGTAAGTGATTAAAGATTGCTTTCCTTGACTAAAAGTTCTTTTAGATGATACCCCTTTTACGTAAATTCCCAATTGCTAACGGAATTAAGTAAGAACTTCGTATGCGCGAATGTCAATATGGGTAATTGTGGCAGAGTCTAGCTGATTGTTGCCTAAGTATTATTCCAGCCGTTCGCATACGTGCCATTAATACTTAGGTGAG
This sequence comes from Selenicereus undatus, assembly GCA_017589665.1. NCBI lineage: Eukaryota > Viridiplantae > Streptophyta > Magnoliopsida > Caryophyllales > Cactaceae > Selenicereus > Selenicereus undatus. The sequence continues at coordinate 68,504,389 of JACYFF010003369.1, forward strand.
GCCTTAATCTGGATTGTCATTCACATAGGGATTCTTCCTTACTTCCCAACATGTAACCACTGACTCATGAGTCAACTAGGCGTTATGCTCATTGCAGCATGGAACACTATTCTTATTATAGGACTGATAGTGCCCTGGCTACATCAACCCCAACACACCTAGAACGGAGATAAAAGGATGACAAACTTTGGAATTGTTATACTACATGTATCACCTCGTTATCTCCTGGGGCAACGATCTATACCTTTCCAACATCTTCTTAAGCATTAAAACCAAGTACAGAAGCCCGAATGCCCCATAGTGGAAGGTAGAACCTTCCATCCGTACTAAGAGTTCCTCAGACCTCTACAATCACCTTATGAGACAAATGTGTTGCAAAGTCTCAACGTATATCTGCAAGACCATTAACGCCATTGTTAGCTTATCGATGGCTGGATCCTAACAATTTGGACAAACATCAAGGTATACCCTTGATCCTAGGTTTTAAATGAGGGTTGCACTCATGTATACTCGTTTGGATGTCCTTCCGTGAGACGCTGCCTCAAACCTATGTGTTTTGAAGCATAAGCATAACGTTATGCATAATGTAAAGGTCATGGAAACCCATATAGTTACTTAGGTTCGTTATGCACGGTCATTCAGGTGTCTTGTGAATAAATTGTTTAGTAAATGCACTTCTTGGTGTTTGCTTGACTTAAGTGTGGTTTGGCATGTGACTGAATTACCAAATGATCTAACTTATGTAATTCATAGCATAGTATGACCTCTGGGTCGTTATTTGGATTCCGTGAATTCTTTGATCTCATGTTGTTGTTGAAATTCTTGATTCTACACTCGTCAGGGAAGTTATATTAGACAATGAATGACATAGATCGTATAAGTCAAAGGACAGGATGTGATTAAGTTACCTTGTAGGCTTGTACTATGCCCTATGCAATGAATTTCATGCAATGCATGGTGATTTTCGTGGTTTGTTGGGTGTTATGTTTGTTAATATTGTTCTCCTGTTATATTAAGGCCATCCTACATAGACGTTTCCATTATGGACTTTCTAGTTGCTATGTTATCATGCTGTCATCCTTTGATATTAGAAATCGCAATTGTATATCTAAGCGCTTATTACGAACCTCGACGCTGGTGTACTCATAGTCATATTGAAATATATACCGATAATCGAGTTACGAGATATGTGTGCCAATGTGATTAGTAGAAATACATGAGTGTGACATCATATTGCATATTTCCATGATCCAGAAATAACTAGTTCTAAATAAGACTCGAAGGTAGAGCATTATGTTAGCTAGGATTTAAGTGCAATACTTGATGCATGAACTTGGCATTAAATCTAGCATCACCAAGAAAACACCTCCCTAGTTTCCCCCCTCAGCTAATGCGCGAAATGCATTGGAGTTCCCTATGCCTTACCACCATTGGATACATGTCTATGAGCACAACCCTTCACTTGTATGAGTCTACGACTTAGGAGACGATTAGTTCCAAGTAGGGACCTTAGGGAAAGTCTCCCCACAATCAAAACTCGCGATTTTCTTGTCTGCTTGTCTTTAAACCATGCACCCGAGTCGAAAATCACCACTTTGCTAATAACTATCGAATTATTTCCATAGGAGCTCTAAGCAAATACTTAGTGGACTTCCTTGTCAACGAAAACTACAAGTTTCCTAGTGGCGATGCCCTCACCTCCCTTGGAAGTTGACCTCCCATGGAATGATAGTTAACCTATATAAAGGCATTGCTAGGCATGCGGACTGTGTACAAAACCTATTATAAACAAGAAACCATGTATCTACTTCCCTTAAATGACCTATGTTCAGACCTATGCTGGACTTTTACCATCCATCGATTGACATTCTTGCCATCGCATTTTCCTTTCAAATTGTTCCTGTCAACATGTAATGTTGGTTCATGTTCCTCATGATTCCTAGTCCATGGTGTGCTATGTTGTTAACCCTACATGATGTCAATGTGATCTTTAAGTGCTACTTTAAGTTCTGTCATTGTCAATGTTATGTAATATGATGTCTCTGCTACTTTAGTGTGATGTGGTAGCTTCTTGGTTAATTGATTGAACCTTAAAGTGATTTAATATCTTCATGCTTTCAAATGAACCTGACTAGGTTAACTCCCTTCATACGACTTTGACTTGTCCTATCTAAGTTGCCATGAATGAAAAGCCTAAAAGTTAGTTGTGGTTGATGTATAAGCATAGCAATGTCGGTTGCATATGCTTTGCTTTTGTAAATTGCTTGCTATATATGTAGTAGACGGGTTCATGTTGCTTATGATTCCTAGACTTGAGAATGCTGAGTTGTTGATTCTATGCAATGCCATTCTACTAAAGTGATGTTACATGATGCTACGTGATGTCCTTATTACTCTAATGTGTTATAGGAATTTTCAGGTTAACCGTTTTGATCCTAAAGTGACTTGAATTCATGTTTTAGAATGAAACTACCTATATATGACCTTGAGATGTCATGTCCCAATTATCATACCCTTAGATGCCGATTCATAACGATGCATATACATAGAGTTGTTTACTATGCGGATTAAGTCTAGATAATTGAAAGTCTATGTTCTTTTTTTTAAAACAAGCTTAATATGGTTTTCAATGCCAACTTATTTGCCCCTCTTCTATGCGATTGCCCCCGGCACCTAAATAGAATGAGTAGCCGCTCGAAGAGGATTGGTGAGGAGGAGGCTGGATACCATAAGCCTCTTTTTTCGATTTCAATTAATTATAAAACAAGAGTTTGGATTTTAGTGCAAGTTGTGTAGATTGTGTCATGTGTATGCATCTTGTGTTTGACTGAACTATGAGCTTTGGAATTTTGAGGACGAAAAATTCTTTTAAGGGGGGAAGGATATAATAGTTGGGGTTTTCAACCTTAGGCTAATCGTTTGAGTTAATAATTTTATTAACTTATTTGATTGAGTTAGCTATATTAGATTAATTTTTGTGTGATAATTGGGTGTAATAAATTATGTGAGTAATTTTTATTGATTTATCTTGGTTAATTACATGATTTCATGAAATTAGTGAACTCGTCAAAAATTAGCCAAGTCATAATAACGTGAAATTATCAAGTTGAATTAGGACATTTGGGGTCGAGATTAAGCAAGATGAAATGATTTAGGACCGAATTCGACTTAGTCAGTGGGATTTAATAAACCAAACAAAAAAAAAGGAAAAGGGATCAAAAGGGGTCGGGTTCGAAGCCCTTTTCTTCTTCTCAAGAAATCACGACGGGATGGGGGGTTTAGCTACCAACCCCATGACCACCACCTCAAGACAAGAGAGAGAGAGAGGGGAAGGAGGGAGGGCGAGCAGGCAGCAGTTGGCCAGGCGATTGCCACTATCGTGCCTCGCAGCCCTGGTTCATGCAACGCCCACATCGGCAAAGAGTGAGGGAGGGGAAACGGGATTGAACAAAGCGTGAGGAACCGCCAGTGCCACCGCCACTGTTGGCGGTTGGACCTAGTCCCAACGGCTGGACGAGGTCGAGAGAAAGAGGAAGGAAGAAGGGGATGGGCAACAGCAGCAACACAGTAGCAGGGGGCAAAGCCGGGATTCTGGCCGTCCAAAAATCACCCACACAACCCATTAATCAGAACCTTAGCTTGGATTCGAGGCAGGTTTTTTCTTCCTCATAACTATAGTAATTTCAAATGAATTTAACATTTTAGGTAGTTTATGTTGAGATTCTGAAATTGTATTAGTAATTGGAATGTTTGAGGTTGAATAAAGTGAAAATGATGTTGATACTGGTTTAGAGTTCATGCATGCAAATTAACAACCAATTTGTTAACTGGGTGATTTGAGGAAATTGTAAAGCAACCAGAAACGTGTGTTAATACCATTGCTCAATCAGTTAATATGTCTAAATTCTATTTTGAAGGCTACATATGAACAATTTGTGATGTTGAATCGAGCTTGGAAGTTGGATGGCCTGAGGTGAAACTAATGAGTGATTTGAGGTTTTTGTAGTCAGTGCTGTGTGAGGAGGGAGCCTGGGTTTGATGTTAATTGCAATCGTGTGAATTGCGAAGTATTTGAGATGTTAGATTGATTTTGCTGAAATTGTTCCTGCAAAATGATACGAATGTGCTATTAGTGAACCCCTTCCCTCTTGAATTGTTTAAATGATGCTATCTGAGTGGTTTGTGAACTTTAGAAATCTTTAAAAGGGTTGTTAAAAGCTTGTTTTTATAATTTCAAATGTTTCTAAATGTTCACCAGTTGCCTGTTCGATTGTTAAGATGTTTGTAGCCTAAAAAGATCCTAAACCGTCGAGCTACTCAGTAAATGACTCAATTGAATACTCGATAGGTCTAGGAAGTTAAAAAGCAAACTAGTAGTGAGTTCAAAAATGTTTTAAGGCTTAGGTCTATTTAAAGCTCTTTCATTGAGTTAAAAGAATTTAAACGAACTGAAAAAGGGCAACTGAAGGTGTTAATTGCCTAACTTCGTTTGAATTATATGCTAGCCAATTACTTTAAGTTTTGAATTGTGAGTTAGTAGACTCACCATGATCTTAAGAGGATTTCTGATTGAAAATGAAAGAACCATAAACCATTAGTAGGGTTAGGGGTTATTTTGCTAGACAAGCATGGTTTTTATTAAGCAACTATTAAAGGGAAATGATTCATAATTCACTTGAAGGTGAAACTTACTGTGTGTGATAGTGACATCTTTTTTTAACCTAAGAGGGTTTGATATGATTTTAAAGGCTAAGATAGTGCTAGACAATTGGCCAGGCCTAGAGAGTTAAACCCAGAAGTAGGAACCCTAGAAGACTATGACGAGGGTAATGTTCGATGATATGTGATAAAACCTTGAGGGTGGGAACTGGACGCAGGATAAGGCTTGAGCTGTTTCCTTTGACACGCAATAAAACCTTGAAGGGGGACTGGACGCAAGATAAGGCGTGAGCTGTTACCCCCACAGAGGACAATATCGACGTTAGAGCTACTCTGCTGAGATGCGTTTTGGCCAAATGTTAAGTTACGTATAACCTAGGGATAACGTGAGTTGTGAGTGATGATCTCACTTAGGGCGAGTGCAGATCTCCCTTAGCCAGCGCCTTATGAAATCTTATGCCTGGAAAAAGAAGAGATTTTCCTGATAAATGAGAAAATGATTTGATTTATTATTAATGTGGGTATTTCAGGAGCGTTGAAGAGTATATGAGCCTTGAAGAGGCTAGATTGATTTGTAAGCTATTTTTTAAATACAACAGGAGTCACTACGTTTTTAAAATGTATATTTGAAAGCATTTTACCCTATCCTTGCTTGCTTATGCGGCTTAATGTTTGATTATTAAGGAAGTTGAATTGTTAAGGGTCTAGAAAGGAGCTTGAGTGGCTTGGTGTAAAGTTCAGAGGTGATCATTTTTCTTAGGGACTATGTTTGCGTAATATGATAGCAATATACAAATGTTGTGTGACTGCTACTTATTATTATTGTTATTTCCTGCAAATGGTTTTGGTTTTTAAGGAGTTGAGAAATACTCACAGAGCGTGTGGTAGCTCATCCCATCTATATTCCCCTTTTTCCTAGGTTTTCAATGTGACGGGTAGAAGTCAACTTACATATGCCAGGGTGGAATATCCCCTTGCTTGATAAGGTGTCATGTGTGCACATATAGAAGTAGACTTATGAGTTAAATGATGTAATATAATGTACCCTTAGAGTTGTAAATGTACGTAAACAAAGTACTCTAGTTCATGTAATGCATATTGTTTAAAAGTCGCTCTGTATGGCTATGTGAGCCAACCATTTGATTAGCCAGTTATCTTTTTAGCTGAAGTTAATTATATTTTGGAATGTAAACCTTAGTACTCCGGATGTGTGATCCGTCGAGTTGTATCTTTTATCTCCTTCTTTATTATTTAACTTTATTGTTTGGTATACTCTGAGCGAGTGGCCGTACAGTTGTGAACTCCGGCGTATAGGCGTTGAGCTTATTTCGGTGTTCGTTTATACTTCTACTCAATGCAGGGATTTAATGTAAGGCTTTAAGCCTGAGAAATGGTTAGTTTTCAGGCGAAACTCTATCTGTTTTGCCCCATAATTTAATAAAACGTTAACATCTCTAGCCCTAGGGTTAGGGGGTGTTACACAAACATAACAAAATAGTTTGCTTCTATGACCGGTAGAAAGAAAGTGGCTTTAGGATTACTAGTTTGGAGTTATTTTAGCCAATTGCCTTTGCCATACTTTTTTAAAATTACCGGGTCTTGGGTTGGGTTTGGGTTTGAAGTTTTCGGACTCAGACCTAGACCCGACCCACATCACTCGGACTCAGACCTGCTTAAAATTCATTGGGTCTCATTTGATTGGACTCAAACTCTCTAATTTGAGTCAGGTATGATGGGTCTGAATTGGCTGCAGGATCTATTGTCATCCCTTTAATCTGAACCCACTGTCATCCCTATATTGGGCTACTGCCTGTTTGGCATGTTGATTCTTTATTTGCTATTATGAATTTGTTATTATTTTTATGAATGACGATTTATGTAGAGTTTTTTTATGAATGAATTGCTTAAAAATATTGTATTCTTAATCTTAAAAACAAAAAAGACTCTACTGAGATTATGCTTCGAATGAAGATAGAATTTTTTAATTTGTTGTTAATTATATTATACTTGAGATAGCTAATTAGATAATTATTAGTCCATATTAACAAGAATGCTGCTAATTCATCTCTAACACAATCGAAATGTTGTAATACTAGTGTCGTAGCCAATGTAGTTCCTAAAATTCAAAGGATGCGCTTGAGCTTAACACCAAAAGGATGGCATGTGCAATAAAGACATTTGATCAATGTATAGACAATGCTACATCACTTTTCAGACATTTTTCAGTTTATTGTGGGTACATATTGTAAGACCGTTCAATTTTTAGATTGGCCTACATATAAAGTACGGAGGCAGTCTCACAATTGCATCAAAATCAGTTTGACACCCTTTATAATTAATATGATTTGAACTCTCTCACTAACTGATCACCCCCCCCCCCC
>JACYFF010003369.1:68521428-68543805 GCA_017589665.1 Selenicereus undatus
AAAAATAAAAACTAAAAATTAAAAATTAAAAATCAAAAAAATGTAAAATAAAAAATAACAAACAAAAATTTTACAAAATTTTGATAACTTCATAAATTATCACACATTAATGACGTTCTCATTATTTTCATCCATTTCAACCCACCACATAAAAAATATACCAAATTCAACCAACATTAACTCACTTCAGCCTACTTCAACCTATTTCAACTCACTTCCAAAACAAAAATATCAACTTCAACCTACCTCAACCAACTTCAACCTACTTCACCCTTTTACCTACCTAATTTACCCACAAAAACAACAGACCCTAAATTTCACATGATACTTTACAAATTATTAAAATTATGAAGGGGTGGGTTGAAGTGGGTTGAAATAGGTTGAAGTTGGTTGAAATAGGTTAAGATAGGTTGAAGTGGGTTGAAGTTGGTATTTTTTTTCAAGTGGGTTGAAGTAGGTTGAAATGAGTTGAAGTAGGTTGAAGTACATTGAAGTGGGTAAAAGTGGAATGACCCACGAAAAGAACAGGCCCTAAGATGTAGCCTACTACCATTACTTCAGCCTTGCACTTTTCCGCTTCTCTCAATCAGGTGGGGCTGGCAAGTTGCGGGTTCGAAGACACCAAAAGGCTACAGGATTAGAAAGGAAGCATGGGTTAGGGACGTTAGGCTAAAGGTCAAAACAGTAGGAACATAGGAGGCGAAGCTAGTGACGATATCAATTGTGTTGCACCAACGTCGGTGGGTGGGAGTAGGGATGGCAACGGGGCAGGTTTGGGACAGGAGGCATATCCCCTGTCCCCGTCCCCGCCCCATTCCCCGTTGCGAGGAAAAAAATTTCCCCCCATCCTTGTCCCCAACAGGGATCTAATCCCCGACGGGAACCTAACGGGGATTTTTACTCTCCATTGTTTTCCTTTCTTTGTGATAGCTATATTACAAGTCTTGGATGAAAGCCCAATTAGCCATTCCTAAATCCTAACCCAATTAATTGTACAATAAGCTCTTGTAAGCTCCATGCAACATAATTCTAAAAAACTTCATTAAATTTTACAATCTAACCAAAATTAAAGTTTAACAAGTCCATATAACATAAGTGCAACAATCACAAATTACACAAAATACCCTCTACAGTTTTTTCAACTTAATGTACTGATATAACCTTAGTATTATGTTTACAAATAAAGGGCTCATATTTAATTTTAAATTAATATGCGATGACGGAGATGAGGATTTTTCTCCAACTGGGGACGGGAAAACGAGGATGAGAACGAGGATATTTCCTTGAGCAGGGAAGCGGGGATAGGGATGGGGTAAATTTTCGCCACTCCATCGCCGCTCGGGGATTTATTTCTATCCTCATCTCCGTCTCCATCCCCATTGGAGACGAGATTTTTCTCCAATATGGGGCGAGGCCCCGACGGGACTGCCATTCCTAAGTGGGAGTAATGTTAAGAGAGGATATTTTGCGGCTATGGCGAAGGGAAAGGAGAGGCCACTTAATTCTTGGGGATAAGAATTAATTCTTCAAAAGGTTATGTGCATTTGTGTTTATTATATTTACATCGCAACTTCCTTTTAATAAATTGTTCGCTAACATGCAATTTTGTTAAGGCAAATTGCTAGAACATCTTGATAATCTCTAAGCTTATCAAATAAATTAAACCGTAGCAAGGTAGAAAGGTCGGACAAGTGGGCGAGAGTCATTGAAACCAAAAACACAAAGGTCTAAAGTTGCTACTTTAAATACTATATTAGTGTTTTAAAGATTTGATTCTGCGTTGACGTCAAGTAAAGCTAATGACTTGATTTTCATAAATTAATTTAAACTTTAATAAATTAATAGGGTTGTCATTAGTACCGTAGAGGTTAGCAATTAGGACACAAGCCACCTTAACTCTACAATAATGTATTTTCTGCTAAGAATAATTTTTTTAACTTAAGGAATTTAACTATATTAGATAAAATATAACACATATACAAATTAATATTAGAGTCAATTCAGTATAGCATTTTCAGTGATGAGTCAATTTTTTGGCTCACAAGTGAGGGTCTACCTCTGTCACATAAGCTTGTAAGTCAACTTTTTGACTCACAGTCCTTCCTTTCTCCAACGTAAGGCTCACCACTTTGGCTTATTAAATAAAATAATACCCATGGACCCACTCTATAACACAACTTTATTTTTAGAATAAAAAAAAGAAAAAATAATTAAAAGTACTTAAAAAAATAGAAAAAAGGAAAATAAAAGGCTCGTAAGCCGGCTCATGGCCATGAGCCTCCCCGTGAGCCGTGAGTGGTGAGCCAACCAGTGCAGCTATTCCCTTACCTCATCCCCCTTTCTCTCTGCTCCTTTTTGCCTCACAAGGCCACCACTGGAGGTGGTCTTACATATGTAACAACTACTTAGTTATTAAGAAACACTAGTTGCGTTGATCATAAAGTCTTCATTCAACCGACGAACCCTGTATTTTGCTCTTATAGGAGTCATCTCTTAAGGAAACAATTTCCTCTGTAACGAGAAATAGGCTGAACACAATAGGCCTCAACCTCAAAGCTTATCCCGACCTCTTCCCTCCCTAATAGCCACATACCTCGGACTTGGTCCTTTCCCTCTAATATGTTATTCGAATACAGGCATTGTCCGATTCATAGACCAGAATTTGACTCGGATCTAAATTTTTGTTAGCACTAATAGGCACCCTTAAAATACAGATCGACTTTGAATGTTATGTCTTGACTATGAACTATTAATATCCAAAACCCACGATGTTCAAATTATTAGTGTACAAAAACCTTTTTTTTTTGTCAATAGTGGTAGGTTTAATTGCAGTAATTAATGATCAACGAAAATGCACGTCTTCAGTTGCCAAATCACTTACCTAACCTGACGGGCCCCCTTGATATATCCGTATCATTTCCTATAAATCAGTCGGATAGAAGAGGTCGCTTCTATGGCAACTAAATTACTACCCTTTGCTTCTTCATGTCCGTGTAATTGCAAACAACAAAGGATAATCCCCGGCCCAACAAGTTCAACCCCAATACTCTCCATTTTGCTGAAAATGAACCAATTCCTAGAATTCCAACACTCGCACGTAACCACCACAAGCCACAATGCCTATCTAAATGGTCGAGACAATCTTCTTGCTGCAGAGATCTTTATCAGTATCTTTCATTGCACCACAAATTTCACAACGCATACTAAATGAAGGAATTTTACAGGCAATATTGATATCACAAATTCTTGGGTAAGACTATCTCACATAAAGGTTATTGTGATGTGATTAATAGCTTACTTAGATGTGATTATAATAATAGTCACCCTAAATGAATTATTAGTCATCCCAATTAATTATTAATAGCAACCATAAATGCATCTATCTTATGATACGGTTTCACACAAGACTAACCATATTTACCTACATTGCTAATGTGTGGGCACCAATTCTCCACCCAAACAGTCCAACCTATGGAGTACATCAAGTGTCTAAATGATTTTCCAAATCTGTCTATTCTCTAGCCCCACTTGCTGAAGGTTAATCTAACTTCTTCATTGATTAAGTCACATGAAGACTGGATTTAACAATGAACTAGCCATTGCTAGCGACATGCCATATTATTGTCCTCTGCCAACGTGGCATTTGGAGTATGGGCTCGCTATTACAAGGCACAAACCACTCACGAAATGCCAGGCCAGCTAGTCCTTGTTTGTCATGTTCGCCACCAGCACGTACCCCACGATGAGCTTCATAGGGCGAGGGGCACTAACTTGAAGATGAAACACTTAAATTCTCATCGTTGCCAACTAGCTAGTAAGAATCTTTCCAAATAATCTTTGAAGCACCCCATAAGGTATGTTGTGTAAAGTTTGGCTCATAGCTAGCCCGCACTTGCACAATAACAAAGTGTGGCAAATAGCGAGCTTTAAGTACCTTAATCACCAAGGAATCATTATCGTAAGCTGTGCGGACTCAGCATTGTCGAAAGCTTCCAAGTCTCGAGCTAGAACCATGCCCTCCATCTTCTTTCTTATTATGTAATTAAGCATGAGCTACCTACACAATGAATCGTCCTCTTGTTAGGGCCATTACCTCACCAAAAGAAGTTAATAATAGTTTTTGAAATTTGATACTTTATAACAGTTTTTGATTATTAGTAAACATGAAACATAAAGTTTTTGTAAGCTAACTGATTAGACGACAAGCTAGACTGTATTTATAAGTTGTGTAAAGGACAATGAATGAACTCAAACCCCACACAAATTGTTATGCAATGGCCACCTGTCCCGCCCTTATACCTAGGGATGAGTGGTGTAGAACACCCACAGAAAAGTATAGAACTAAAATCGAGACTGATCAAACCAGTTTCTAAGTTTCGGCAACCAAAATCGAAATTGACAGGACGAATCCCCAAAAGTTCGAAATTGGAACCGAACCACCAGTTCCAATTTTAGGGTATTCGCTACGTTTAAATTTGCTATTTTTCCACCTAGGTTATTGGAGCCTTTTTCCCCTTATACGATTGAGAGATGTTTGATATGTGCAAATCCAAAGCTTTAAGGTTAAAAAGTAGTAGCTTCTGCTACCCTACAATTACAAAATAAATGCAACTAATAATGTGTTATTGTAAATTTTTTAGAAAAAAGTAAAAAGTTATACACTCCTGACGATGTTATTTATAAGGGCCTGTTCTTTTTGTTCGTCTTTTTCAATTTACCCACTTCAACCAACCTCAACTCACTTTAATAAAAAATACCAACTTCAACCAACTTCAATCCACTTCAACCTACTTCAACAAAAAATACAACTTCAACCCACTTTAACCTACCTTAACTGATTTCACCCTTTTACCAACCCCAATTTACCAACGAAAAGAACAGGCCCTAAGTATAAAGAGTTACACAACTTATGTTAATTGACAATCTAACTCACAAAGCTACCGGTGATATTTGATTCATTTAATACCAAATTTCAAAGTGAACCCTAGACAGGAGGCGAACCCTTACAGAGCGAGTGTGTCGACGGCGGTGCCAGGGGAGACCCAGACGGCACTGCCAAGCAGGACGGAAGGGGGGTGCCCACGAGTTTGGAGCATGGAACGCCAAACATGGTCCATCCTGAGGCGTTGAAAGCTGAGAGAGGGGCAGCCCAGACACTGGGCGACGGCAGTCAATGGAGTCAGCTCACCAAGAAGATGAAACAGACACAGTGAGACACAACTGATCAGGCACTGTCAGATAATGCAATGTCAGGCGGTGAAATGGACTTGAGATCTCCATGAGCACCTGAACATCTCCACAAGTACCCGAAATACATGACGACGTAGGTCAAAGGGGTTTTGTGTTTGACGCTGGAAGGTCGTATCGGGACACGTTACAAAGGAACAACCCCAATCTGCATATGGATATGAAGGATAACCCAATATGGTATTATGGGGAATATGATGATGTTTCGGAGGATGATGAACCACCAACAGAGGACGACCCAACTTGCCCTATGATCCTCTTAACTGCTCAGGAAAACCGGATGCTCCGAGAACCATGGAAAGGTGCACTTATAGTCAAGCTCTTTGATAAAGGGGTTGGTACATGCAGCTCAAGAAGCGTCTACAGGCAAAGTGGGCACTCAAGGGCGACTTCTCTCTTATTGATATCGGATTTGACTATTACTTGACTCAATTCACAAACAGGGAGGACTATGAGCATGTACTTATGGATGGCACTTGGATGATTGGTGATAACTACTGATAACTACCTAGTTATCTAGGAGTGGGTGTCGAACTTTGTTCCTGAGGAGGATAAAATTACGAAACTCACAGCATGGGTTCGAATCCCGAAACTGGGTGTAGAGTATTTCAACAAGCATTTTCTGCTTAACAAAATCGGTAACAAGATCAAGAAGGTATTAAAGCTGGAAAGTACCATCGGCAATGTTGAGAGGGGTCAATTTACTCGTCTCTATGTGTAGGTTGATCTAACTAAACCGTTATTGTCGAAGTTCCGGCTGAATGGGAGGATATGGCAAATCCAGTATGAAGGCCTAAGGATGATATGCTTTAATTGTGGAAAGCAGGGTCACAGAGAGGACATGTGCCCACAACGTGCAACAACGCAAGGAATACCACCAGATCAAACAACTGCGAGTGTGGATGATCTTCCGGAACATGCCCTAAATGTGGAAGAAGCGACATACGACCTATGGAGCCTGGATGTTGGTCCGTAAGCCACGACGAAAAGCAACTAGGCAAGATCAAGCTGCACCCTGTGGTCAACTGAATTGGGGTGGAAGACGAAACCCTGCAATAGAGGACTAGGTCAATGACCCAGTAATGCAGCCCAGGCGGGCATCCCCGAGTGGTGCCATCCGACTCTGTCCAGCCACAAATGAATTCAGGCTCCAGATTTCAAGTACTAGACGAGGAGGTTATGGGACAACACCCACAGGAAATGGCAAATGAGCCAGCAGAACAACTAGTTGATGAAGTGGTACTACCAAAGGGTAGGGCACGGGCAAGCATTGGAAGCGTCATGTCTGAAACGCAGAAGAATGATCAAAGTGACGGGAACTTGATGCAGGCAATGGGGCGGATACATAACGGGAATGCCACAGAAGGTGGGGAGGTTCAGGCCCCGAGGACTCAGGAGCTAATCAGGGAACCTTTAGTTGAATTAAATGTTGTCGTCATTAACACTAAGGAACAACATACAATGAAAAGAGGGCCTGGATGGTAGGAGATGCGGGGTACACAGAATTCCCCAGGCAGTGAGGGCCTTTGGTGCCACTGCGTGTATCACCCCAATGCTGTGCTCCTTCATTACAGCATTGTGACAGTGGAGATGGCATGGGCTTGCCCGCAGGTAGAACAAGCCAGCCAACCAATGGGGCCTGGCTGAATCCACCAAGTCTCGTCGAAATGACACATCGGGGACACACCCGGCTGGAATCCACGATATCTAGAACAAGACAAGTCGAGGTCATAGGGGATGGTGCACGGGCATGGCCTACTATCTCACCGGAGGAGCATGGGCCCACAAGGCCCATTGATAAATGACCTAGTAAAGGTCCGATTATTAAGTGGTAGAATTATGAATCCAAATCTTACTATGATTGGCAATGACTCCCCATCAACGGGAGTAAATCAAGACGTGAGGATCCCGGTATGAAATGTTCGAGGAGTAGGGAACAAGTTCTTTCGTCAGGAATACAAGGAGCATATTCGACAGCATTGGCCACAAATTGTAGTTTTACTGGAGACCTATATCAGTGGAGCGAGGGCGGATGAGATATGTCGACTAAGCGGGTACGATATGTCGCATCAAGTGAAGCGCAGGGGTTCCAAGGGGGTATCTGGATCCTATGGAATGCGCAAGAAGTTTCTATTGACATTCTTCACACACAGCAGCAATTTATTAAAGTGCAGGTGCAGCATGGCCTAGGAGAGCCCTGGCTGTTCATAGTCGTCTATGCTAGCCCGCATCCTCATATAAGAGAAAATCTCTGGACCAATATTCAGGAGTATGGTGCGACTATGGAGCAACCTTGGCTCCTTGCAGGCGACTTTAATGAGATGATTAGCTTGGATGAGCGAATCCACGATGGACCTGAGATGCTTAGGCGCTGCATTTGGTTCAAGTAGTGGATAGAGAACAATGGATTTATTGACCTGGGATTCTCTAGCCAGAAGTTTACTTGCATAAAGGGAAGCAATCCTGAGACACAAAGGTGTGCAAGACTTGACCGGGTGCTTTGCAACATGGAGTAGCACACCCGATACTCGGAGGGAGCGGTACAACATCTTCTATAGAACTACTCGGATCGCTTGCCTCTTTTGATCAACATGCGAGGTTTCGCGCAAGTTTCAAATCGACCTAAACCTTTTCAATTTCAGGTGGCATGGACTACTCATAAGGGGTTTAATCAGACTCTCAAGGAGAACTGGCTTGCTAACACTGCAATTGTGTCTGCATTGCAGTCACTCTTGAGAGCATTGAGCACCTGGAATAGGGAGGTATTTGACAACTTGTTTAGGAACAAATGCAAACTTTGGGCGCGCATTTAGGATATTTAGTGGAAACTCAATGACGGGTGAAACCGTTACTTGTTGAAACTGGAGACGCGCCTCAAAGATCAATTACGCAAAGTACTGGACCAAATTGAGATCCTTTGGATGCAAAAGGCCAGAGTGGAAGCAATTCGAGATGGGGATCGCAACACTCGCTATTTTCACAGTGGCACTATCATACGACAAAGATTCAATTGCATCGAAAAGCTGCAAGATGATAAGGGATGTTGGGTCATGGAGCCAAACCAAATATGTGAAATGGTCAAGAATTTCTTTCAAGGCCTGTTCACTGAGGATCAACCGCAGGCTATGCATCAGGGACTAGACCGTGGTTTATTCCCACCACTTATGCTGCAGCAATACCAAGAGCTAGCAGAGTCTTTCAAGGCACATGATGTTTTTCAGGCCCTCAAGGAAATGGTGACGTTAAAAGCTCCAAGGCCCGCTGGGTTTCATGCGTTCTTTTTCCAAAGGTATTGGCCATTGGTAGGGACCACTATCTGTGAAACAGTGCTCAATGTCCTGCGAGGTAAGGAGATGCCTTATGGACTCAATGACACTTTTATATCCCTTATCCCAAAGGTCCCAAATCCGCAGCAAATTGCGCAGTTTAGGTCGATAGGGCTCTGCAACATCACATATAAATTGATTACCAAGTGTACAGTGAATCAACTAAAACCCATTTTGCCAGATTTAATTTTTCCACTTCAACCTAGTTTTGTGTCGGGCAAACAGATAAGGGATAATATTATTGTAATGCAAGAGATAATGCATTCCATGAAGTCCAAGAAGGGGAAGAAAGGCTGGATGACAATCAAGATCGACCTTGAAAAAGCATACGACAGACTTAGGTGGTCCTTCATCCACGAAACATTAGAGGATATGCACTTGCCTAATCCACTGATTCAGGTGATTATGAGATGTATCACAACATGCTCTATGAGCATTTCATGGAATGGAGAGGAAACAGAACGATTTTATCCCACCAGAGGCATTCGTTAGGGAGATCCCTTATCTCCCTACACATTTGCTTCCTGCATGGAACGATTATCTCAAATGATAGAACGAGAAGTGGTACATGGACGCTGGAAGCCATTCCCAACAAGTTGCCATGGTCCCCGAGTGTCGAGGCTCCTCTTTGCTGATGACGTCGTCTTCTTTGCAGAAGCATCTTTGGCACAGGCCCAGGTGATTAAAGATACCCTCGATAGGTTTTGTCAAGCATACGGTCAGAGAGTGAGTGTGGCCAAATCAAGCACCTACTTTTTGGGGAACACAAGTGCGCAGGTTAAGGAGAATGTATGCTCGGTCCTGGGCATGGAGCAAACGAGGATCTAGGGCGATATCTTGGAGTCTCCATATTACATGGGAGGGTTACTCGCAGTACTTATCAATCGTTGGTGAAACAAGTCGATAGGAGACTAGCTAGCTAGAAATGCAAATGCTTGTCGCTAGCGGGATGGTTCACCCATATCCAGTCAACTATTTGTACTATTCTGGCTTAAATGATGCAAACCGCCCGTCTACCCAGGACAATGTGTGATTTGCTTGATCGAAAAATTAAGAGATTTCTATGGGGGGACTTGGTCGGAACGGAAGGTGCACTTGGCCTCTTGGGCCTTGGTCACGCGCCGCAAACAAATCGGTGGCCTCAGCATACCAGCTATGCAAGCACTTAATGTGGTGGCCCTTATGAAGCACTAAGGCGTGGGCCAAGGTTTTGGGGCATAAATACTGTGGAGGGAGGAGTCTCCTTCACAAACAAACAATCCCCGCACACGCAAGACAGTCCCACGCCTAGCGCAGCATTGTGGAGCAAAGGCGGCGAATCAAGGAGCACACGGGGATGGCACTAGGGGATGGCCGAGGGGAAGGATGGGTGCTCTTGAACATAGATGGGGCCTCGAAGGGTAATCCAAGTACGGGAGCTGGAGGTGGAATAATCTAAAGGCACAAAGGTGAATGGATAAAAGGGTTTGCAGAGAATTTCGGGCACTGTACTTCTGTTAAGGCGGAGCTTAGAACAACGCTTCGTGGTTTGAAGCTGGCTCAAGAATTGGGGCTGAGAAAGGTATGGCTCTGTGCAGATTCAATGATCGTGGTGGGAATGCTACGGGGGAACGGATCATGGAATCATATTCATAAGCCACTCATCATACAATGCAAACAGTTACTGGCCAACGAAGACTGGGAAGTCAAGATTTCACACTGCTATCGTGAAGCCAATCAAGTCGCAGATAGATTAGCCAATCTAGGAATAAATAGGGCTATAGGAATCACTTACTACGATACTCCGCCTACAGAGATTTTAGATGTATTACACGCAGATCTTGTTGGGGCCGCTTGGCCTGGAAATGCTAAGTAATAAAATTCTTTTAGGGGCGTAGCCCTTCTTATGCACCAAAAAAAAAAAAAAAAGTACAACTCACAATCTAAAGTCCAAAAAACTTTCTAAAAAAAATCTTAGAGCTTCAAAGAATTCATGAAAAATATCAAATTAGAAGCATATGCCAAAGCATATGACTGAATATTGTGCCTCACATTCACCCAAAAAAAAGTTATTAGTACTATTTTTCGGATCAGAATCAGTTCAACCAGATTCAAATACTTAAAAAGTGACTTTTTGACGATTTCAGTTCCAAAATCTAACTATTTAATCAATTTCAATTCAACTTCGGAGTATCCAATAATTATGTTATTGCCCACTTACATTTAAAAAAAAAAAGAAAAGAAGAAGAAATCATTTATACCGTCAAAACTATCGTCACGTATGGATTAAAAGCGTTTCCAACATGTTCATAGATTGCTTTCGTAGGAAGCATCTCAAAAAAATAAAAAAACAAAAGCTAGAAAATATAAAATATTGCCCCCAAAAGAAGTCACTGTCCAAAGTCAATACTAAGATGGAGACATAACGTAAAAGCATGACTTTTGAGATGGATGGGTCTTATCAAATTAACATGACCAAAAGAAGATAAGAGTTAGTAAAAACAAAAAAGTTAGAGATGCATTCTCACTTGAGATCATGCACCCAGCCCAATTATAAGGTAATTCGCCGTGTTAAAATTGGAAATTACCCATTGTAATCATGCATAATCCAAATGGAACCCACTAATCATGTTCATATCCTAAAATTTGGCATAGAATTGACTCCTACACTATCGGCCATGGGGATATGTGTGCCGAAAAAAAAACAAAGTTTTACCGGAGTACTGTATTATTTGGGGGAGAGAAACGATCAGAGTGTTTGTTTACTGGTAACAACATAACAATTGCTGCAATTAGCAAGAACATTATACATTGATTAGATGGAATTAATGATGATAACATAGTTCGACTTCGATACAAATTCGATTCAATATGAGGTAAGATTATCCTATTCAAATTTGATTAAAAATAATTCGACTCGAATCCAATAAAAATATTCCAAATCCAACTCCGATCCGGTCGAAGTTTGCGGAGGGTTGATCCGATCCAATATCTTTCTTTCATAATTTCACCTTTTTCTTGAAGATAGAAAAATCCTAATATTATAACTCTAAAAAAATTCGTAGAAGGTCCGCACTCTATGTGCAATACATTCTTCTATGTTAACTAATTTTCTCTTCCCTCCTGATCTTCTTCTCGATCTCACCTCTTTGTCAATCAAAAGTTGTATTTTCTCCCATTTCATTCCAATTGTTGTACTGTTGTTTACCCCTCTCTGTCTAGAGTGCATTCGGATTCTCTTTTTTCAACACTTTTTTACTTTAACATATTGAAATGTTTGATATGAAAAGTTATTTAACATTGCAGTTACACGTGAGCAGAAATGATGTTGGAAATAAAAAAAATTATGAAATATTGAATAAAAATATATAATCGGATTATATTCAATTATATATGAATTTAATCTTATTCGAAGCCGATATGAATCTAGTGTAACATCCGATTCGGGAAGTGGGATTTGGATCAGATTTTCAGATTGGATTATTAATGGGATCAGATTTTCAGATTGGATTATTAATTGGATCAGATTTGGACATCTATACATCCGACCTGAACTCGATCTGTTGTCATCTCTAGATGAAATTGTGCATAGAATAATTTTGTTGATTGATGTATACAGTAACAAATTTAGAAAAATTATCTAACGGTATCCACTTTTAAATTTCTTGGGATTTTATTGGTGCAATTATTTTTATAGACATCCATCTTAGAGAATTTTTTTAAAAATTTCTGTGGAACTTTATACTAAATATTAGACAGATTTTTGTCTAAAGATTGCTCGGGATATTGTCTCCAATAACTTATGTACGCTATTGGGTGTGTATACTTGCATGTTGGATTCGAAAATCTTGTCAAGGTTTTGTTTAAGGTCTGAACTCAGATAATGATTCTCACGATTTTTGTGGTAAATTTGATATTTTTATCAAATTTCCAATTGTCTTAATTAAAATAAAACTCCAATAAATATAGAAAATAACAATATTAATTTTTTAAACTTAAAGTTAAAGAAAGGCTGTTGTTAGTCGACCTTTTCCATTGATATTGCCATCAGAAAATTAACGCACTTCAATAAGCATCGTGTGTTTTGGAGAACTTGAATTTGTTCAGAAAACAAAAAAAATAAAAAAATAATAAGTATTGGTTTTTCCTGTCTTGATTCCTTGGTGGACTTATTCTTCTCTAACAGGCTCGAATAAGTTCATATTAGCTCACTCACTTTAATTGAAAAACCTACACATAAATTCAATTAAATAAACATATGTTTAAACAGCTTAGTATATGTTTAATGGTACAATATAATTCTATGTGCTTTAATTGCCAAACACAATCAAGTAAGTATAAATAAGTACATATTAAAATGTAACTTTAATTCAGCTGAAATAAATTTACATAAATTAAGATAAATTAAATTCAGGTAAGTTTAATATATAATTCCCACATAACAAGGGGAGGGGAAGAGGTTTGGAATGATCCTTTTGTTTCTCTTTTTCTTTTGCATTCTTTATTGGGCCATTAGAATGACAAAATGTTAAGTTGAACGAGAAGCAATGGTGAAAGGGAATGTTTAGAGAGAGAAACTCCATTCTTATTCATGTCTCTTGAGTAATACAAGACTGATATTTATATCAGCTGTATACAAGCCAGAGTCGCCACAAGCAATACACTAAATGAGAAAGATAAAGCAAGCAACAACTAACTGCATTCTGTTATCACTGTGCTAACCACCAAGCCACGTCATCATCATTTATTCTAGCTGCAAAATATCCTCTTCTTCTCTTCTGTACTTCCCCTCAAGTTGAGTGGTGGTAAATATCATGAACACTCAACTTGGGTAGGACAAGATGATGTTGGGCAATGGTTAAGGGCTTAGTGAGTATATTAGCAAGCTGAAGCTTAGTGCTGATATATGATGGATTAATCTGACCAGTCTTGAGTAGATCTCGAATATAATAACAATCCACCTCTACATGCTTGGTTCTCTCATGAAATACAGGATTAGAGGCAATATGCAAGGCAGCATTGTTATCACACCTGAGACTGACAATAGTCAAGTGAGTCAAAGTGAAGTCCTTGAGTAATGAAAGCGGCCACAAAACTTCACAGCAAGCAATGGCCATGTATCTGTACTCTGCTTCAGCAGAGCTATAACTGTATGCTTCTTAGTTTTCCATGAGATTAAGGACTCACCAAGAAGAACACAATATCCTGAAGTGGACTTTCTCCCCAGAGGATACCTTGCCCAATTACAATCACAATAATCAGTAAGAATGAGATGAGTAGAGCTGGAATATAATAGACCCTGCCTTGGAGACTTTTTGAGATATCCAACCACATGCATAGTAGCTAGCATATGATCAATAGTAGAATTGTTCGTAAACTGACTGAGCAGTTGAACTGAACAATATATATAAGGTCTGATAACAGATAAATAAATCAATTTACCATTACCCTGCGATAAACCTCTGAATCTGATAAAGCTTTCCCTGAATCAAGAAGTTTAACATTTGTATCCATTGGAATCTGTAAAAGGCTTTGCATTTTCAAGACCAACCTCATGAATAAGATCCAAGGTGTACTTCCTTTGACTAATAAAAATACCCTTATCTGATCTGGCCACCTCAAGGTCTAAGAAATATCTCAAATCTCCTAAATCCTTCATATGAAATCGAGACTGTAAGAATGTCTTGACAGCTATAACTCAAATATCAACATTGCCTGTAATGACCATATCATCAACATATACTAATACAACCATGTAATTGGCCCCTATAATTTTAGTAAATAAGATATAATCTCCTTTGGAATGATGAAAACCATAGGCAAGTAGAGCAGAAGAAAGCTTTGCAAACTGCAAACCACTGTTTAGGGGCCTACTTTAAACCATACAAGGACTTGAGTGCTTTGCATACTTGAGGATGCTAACTTCTCCCCCTGACTGAAGAGTGGGTTTGTGGAGTGATAATGCAACCTGGACCTGTGTAGCCTGGAGGAAGTTTCATATAAAATTTTTCCTCTAAATCTCCATGCAAAAAGGCATTGGAGACATCCATTTGGATAGTTTTCTAATGCTTGATGGTAGCCACTGCTAATAAAGCCCTCACAATGGTCATTTTAGCCATAGGGGCAAAAGTTTCTTTATAATCAATACCATATTCTTGACCAAATCCTTGAGCAACAAGCCTAGCTTTATACCTTTCAATTGTAGATCCACTAACAACTAATAGCTGCCTTGCTAATTGGTAAGGAAGTAAGTTGCCAAGTGCCATTGAGTTTCAAAGCTCTCAGCTCTTCATTCATGGTTAAGTGTCACTTAACATCCAAGACTGCTTGCTTAAAAGTCACAGGATCTGATGTAGCTGATAGGGCAGTGATATAGGATTGATAATGCGAGGAAAGATGTCCATAGAAAAGATATTTGCTTAAATGATAGGACACTTTGGAAGCCCAAACTCATTCACTGCTATATTGACAAAATCTTGAAGCCAAAATGGTGGTTTACTAGTTCTAGTAGGCCTCCTGACAACTGGCTATAAAGATGGTTGAGTTGGTGTAGATATGGTAGGAATAAAAGTGGACTCAGAAGTTAGCCTATGATCACTTACTTAATCCTAAGGGGAAACAGATATTTCATTCAAAGAACCTGAATGAGGGTTATCTGATAAAATATCTAGAGGGATAAGTTGTAAATAGTCCTCAGTTCAAGTGTGTGTACCTCTCAAAGGTGAAGGAAGAGGTTGCATATACTAAGACAAGCTAGACTGCTTACATGGAAAGATGTGTTCAGCAAACTTGACATCTCTTGAGACAAACACATGTATTGTGACCAAATTCATAACAACATAGTCTTTTTGATTATGTGGATACCCTAGAAACAGATAATGTACACCTCTTGGCTGAAATTTATCAGTGGTCCTCATAGGATTAGGTACAACGACTAATCAATCAAGTACCCTAAGATGTGTATGAGTAGGAGGTTTTTGAAATAACATTTCATATGGAGTTTTGTTGTGCAAAACAGAAAAAGGCAATCTGTTTATAATGTGTGTAGCAGCAAGCACACAATATCCCCAGTAGTGTAAGGGTAGAGAGGCCCGGAATCTCAAAGCTTTAGACATTTCAATCAAATGCCTATGTTTCCTTTCTACTTTGCCATTTTGTTGAGGTCTATCAACACATGTAGTTTGATAAACCAAACCATAACTAGCAGAGAACTATTTTCATGGTCCTGATTCAAATTCTAATGCATTATCAGATCTAATAGTCTCGATAGTGCATTGAAAATGATTTTTGACATGGTTATAGAATGTTTGCAAGATATCAAGAGACTAAGATTTATGGGTTAGTAGATAGGTCCAAGTAGCTCTGCTATAGTCATCCACTATGGACAGAAAGAACCTCTTGTTTCCACAAGTATTGACTTTGTAAGTTCCCGATAAATCAATATGTATCAACTCAAATTGGAACAAATTCAAGGTGCAATTGTTTTTAAAAGGCAATTTACAATGTTTTTCCATTGGACAAGTCAAGCATAATCCATATACATAAGACATATCACACTTCAATCCAAAAATATGCTTCATCTTAGACAAGGGCATATGGCCTAATCTATGATGCCACACTTCTACATCACTTTTTTGCACCTTATTATAGATTCTATGCCCAAGATTATTTAACAAGTGACTTTCAGCAATTCTGTATTGATATCCTTCAGCAGATTGTATCATTTGATGCACTTCAGGACAATTGACATCTTTATCAACCAGAAAATAGAGTCTCTTCCTTTCTTTACCAATCCCCTTGACCTTCTGTGTAACACAATCCTGTATTATGCACATGTTTGAATAAACTAATGCACAACATTTGTTATCTCTAACCAACTTTCCTATAGATATCAGGTTGTACTTGAAACTAGGCATACATAAGATATCTTTAAGAGTCAAACCATTTTGCAGATAAGTTTAACCTATACAAGTGACAGAAGTTGTGTGTCGTGTAGGCAAGTTGATATGTAAAGGATTCACAAGTTGGACAGATGTGTTAAACATATTATGATCACAACACATATGATCAGAAGCACCTGAGTCAAGTATCCGTTCAATTGACTCAATTAAAACTGAAGTACAGGTCACATTACCAGAGGAGTGATCAATTTCTTCATCTGTGAAGTTGCTGGTGCTGAATGTAATGTGTTGCTGTGGTAATAATTTTAGCAGTTGTTTCACTTGTTGAGATGTAAGGGATGTAGTAAATGATTGGCTTTGGATACTTTCAGCTTGAGTTGCCTGTGGCCTCCTCCATTCAGTGTTTCTGTTTTTGGGATTGATATTCCTCTAATACGTTTGTCCTCTAAAGTTAGGTGGAGGTGTTAGACCCTTAGATCTAGGATGCTAAGCAGGAAGTCCAATCACATGCCAGCATTTATCCTTAGTGTGCTCGTTCTTATCACATACAATGCATTTGTTAGCCACTCCTTTACTAAACAAAGCTGATGCTTCTGTATTTATGTTGAGATTTTCCAACACTTCTTTCTGCATTTCTTCTTGCTGAAGTAAGCCATAGATAATCTCAACAGAAGGTAATTGATACATTAGTAATATTTAACTTCTTTGATTTTTATACACCTCATCTAGGCCATTCAAAAACTAAAACAGTTTATGTTCTTTTCTCTTTCTAGCTAGGACAGTTAAAAACTATGTTATCCTCAGCTGTTATGCTCAACCTAGGCAATTCATTCATTGCATCGAGTTCTTCCCAAATAGCCTTGATTTTAGTATAGTGATCACTTATTTTGCAACCGTCTTGCTTGATAGAATATACTTCTCTATTCAATTGATACTTTCTACATCCATTGCTTACAACAAACCGCTTTTCCAATTGTTTCCAAATTTCAATAGCAGACTGAACAAAGAGAATAGATCTAGCTATTGCATCACTTACATTGTTCATCAGCCAGGAAATGACAAGATTATTACAAGAATCCCACTGTTCAGCTTTTACAGTATCATCAGTTGATCTTGCCAATGTGCCATGTACAAACACCAATTTTCTCTTCATGGATAAGCTAATCTCCATAGCTCATTTCCATGCTCTATAATTTCCAGAACTAGTGAGTTTGTCTTTGATCTCCACAGAGTGTGGTCCATCAGACGGATGGATAAACAAAGGATTTTGAAAATCATTCAATCCTAGATTACGATTGGAGTTTGCACTCATTCTGTTCTGATTTTTGTGAGAGATAGAAGCTCTTGGATCTAGAAAAACAAATCGATTGATAAAGATGATCAATCAATGGAATATGGAAATATGATATGTGTTTGATAATAGCGAGATCTTAATCAATTGATGAATGAATTCAAACAATCGAAAGGAAAAAAAATTTATTCAGGATCATATGCTCTGATACCATGTTAAGTTGAATGAGAAGCAATAGTGAAAGAGAATGTTTAGAGAGAGAAACTCCATTCTCAGTCATTCCACTTGAGTAATACAAGGCTGATATTTATATCAGCTGTATACAAGCTAGAGTCGACACAAGCAAAACACTGAATGAGAAAGATAAAGCAAGGAACAACTAACTGCATTCTGTTATCACTGTGCTAACCACCTAGCCACGTCATCATCTTTGAATCTAGTTGCAAAGTATCCTTTTCTTGTCTTCTACACAAAAGGTATGGAATATGAAACGGGTTTGAGAAAGGAAAAATTCTTCATGATTCTAGTGAAATTTAATTTATCTCTATGTTTCTCCCATAAAGGACATGTTCTTTTCATGAGTAAATTGTAGGTATGAAATGAAAGAAATGGAATAGAGTGAAAAAGACTGGGTTTTTTTTTCTTTGAAGAGTGGAAATAAATGGAATGGAGTGAAATAGAGTGGGAAGAAATGTAATAGAATTGGAGAAAGATAAAAAATTATCAATATCAATGTGTGGAAATAAGTGGGAGGGAATGGAATAATAGTGCGAGCCAAAATTTTCCCACGAAAATAACATGCCCAAAGGTATAATTTACCATGCAAATTATGCTTACTCATTATGATCCCCCCCCCCAAACCATTAAAATCGATGCATCGAGTAAATGTAATTAGTAATCACATAAAAGATAAACACGACAAACATATCATTGGGTTCATGTCTAGAATAGGTGAACCTTCGTTTAGGCCATGTTTGAATCGACAAGAAGTCGGTTTAGTTAGGTTGAAGTTGCATCATTTTCAGTTCAGGTCAGCTTTGATAGACTAAATCATTGATATTTGGTTCAAACAAACTTGTATTACAAAGAATGACAACTTTGAAACAAAATCCTAAATTATGGTAGATTCAATTTAGATCATATTTTTTTCAACTGATCATAAGTATTGATCATCAAAATTCAATAACTTTCAGCACAATTCAACAACTTTCAATATAATTGAGCATAATTTAACATTAGTAAACATAATTCAGCACTGTTAAAAATTTATTAAAAATACCTAGTGATATTTTCTTCAATCATTCAGCATATTTCAACATGTTTAAGGATGTTTGAGCATGTTTAAGTATGTTTCAACATCATTAAAAAAAAAACCCAATATAATGGTAAGATACATAACTTGAAGGCTTTAGATAGTTCGACAACATTGTAATGTTACCTGCAAATAAAAAACAAGTCGATCAAATAATTTCTTAAAGATTAATCCATAGACCAACTAAGAGGTAAGGCCCAACTGAAGGTACAAGATTGAGGAGGAAGAGTGAGAAAACAAAAACAAAACAACCCTAGTGAATTACACATTTGCACTTACTAGTTGGAGCCTAGAGGCGAGGCAAAAAGGTCCGTCCTCCCAGTCACTACGCATACCGTCAACCCTACTTACATCCTCTTCTTTTTGTGAGTTTATCTAGCCACCATTATTTTTCACTTATTTTCACTTCTTAAAGATAGATATCACTTTTTTCTACTCCTTTTTATTTCCTCCCACTCTTTTCCACACCCTTTCATTCCCTCTCATTTCGTCGCACTTCTTCCCACACTTGTCACACTCTACCATTTCCTCTTACTCCTACTCCATTCCACTCTTTTTCACCTCATTCCACTCTTTCCAACTCCGCTCCATTCCCGCACTTTCTTATTCCATTCCATTCCTTCCTGTTCCTGAATACAACAAACTACTCCTACTCACTCCATTCTAGTCACTCTCACTTTATTCCATTTCTTTTCATTCCACATCGATAATATACCCATGAAAAAAACAAGACCGTACTATCTTCTATCTACTCTATCTTGCTGTTTCTAAATCAATTTCTCTAAAATTTTAATATGATTTATTGCGTTTTATAAGAAATTTTATAGAAAATAGAATAAGAATTTGAAATTTATAAAAATGAAGAGAAGTCAGTTAATAAATTTATAAAAATCAATAAGAAAAATAATAAAAATTTAAATTGTATGTGGAATATAAGATAAATTTTGCATCAATCTCTACATATATAAAAATTTATCAAACCATCTATAAAAATTTAAAGAAATTAGGAACACAGAGAAATAAATCTTACTTACATTTGGGTGAGTTCAATATTAGTTATCATATTGGGCAAGACAATTTCAAGGTTTAATTTGCACTTACATAAAGGTTGCAAGATAATTTATAATAGTAGCTTTTAGCTCTTAACGAATTCTTTCAACTATTTAAAATTTTTTAATAGTTTTTTAATAATTCATTCTAATTCTTTCGTCTCCTCCAAGTTCCTTCGAACATTTTCTTATTGCTTCTCCTCTGATTTTTTTTTTTTTTTTTTTGGGCTAAGCTATTGCTTTTCCTCTAATTCCTTCTAACTCCTTCATATTTTCAGTTACTTCGTTCCAACCCGAAAGAAGAATCCTTATCAATAAAAATCAAACACAAATTCTTACATTGATCGTACAAGTTACTAAGCAACTGCCTCAACTTTTAGAATTGGCTCTTTTGGATGCGACTGCTATAAATTTCACTCTATCCCACTTCTTCCTACTTTTTTTAGAAATATCATACTCTAGTCCACCCATGTTATTCCTTCCCATTCTTTAAAAATTGAAAATAACAACACCACCTCTTAGTGTGGGTCCCGCTTCGTGAGGTCTAGGGAGATTCAAATGTAGAAAATCTCACCTCTATAGACATCCATGCTCGTAGAAAAGCTTTTTCAAAGTGACTCACAAAGGATTTTGTGAAAACATTTTATAGAAAAAGGGTTTTATGAAAACATATATAGAAAAACACTGATGATAAGCAGTAGGGGATGAATAAAGAAATACTAATAAAGCAAGTGACAGTAACTATGTAAAATATAAGTTCAACATAACAGAGGAAAGTGACATATCTTAACAAACAAAGATAGGCAAATAATATCACTTCCCAGATGCATGTACTACCTACATACAAACACTACATACGGGAATAAAAATCACAACCAAACCTACCCTACTGCAACCGAATGACATCTACGAGGTCATTTCTCTGTGATCGAAGACCTTACTCCTATCCCGCCATAGTCTCCCCATATGAGTCATGTCATCCGTTAACCCTACAACTTTCAAGTCCTTTCTAATCACCTCGTCCAAGCTCTTCGTTGGTCATCCCCTACCCCCTACCTTCAGGGATGCTAATCCTCTCACATCTTTTCACTGAAGTATCCACACTCATTCTCTATACATGACCAAACCCTCTAAGTCTAGTTTTTTCTCATCTTATCTTCGATGGGAGCCACTTTAACTATATCTCTAATTACTTCATTCCCAATTCTATCAATCCTCGTATAGCCATACATCTATTTAATCATCCTTAGATCTACTACCATCAACCTTTGAAGACCTTACTCCTATCCCGCCATAGTCTCCTAATCTGAGTCATGTCATCCGTTAACCCTACAACTTTCAAGTCCTCTCTAATCACCTTGTCCAAGCTCTTCGTTGGTCATCTCCTACCCCTTACCTTTAGAGATGCTAATCCTCTCACATCTTTTCACTGAAGTATCCACACTCATTCTCTACACATGACCAAACCCTCTAAGTCTAGTTTTTTCTCATCTTATCATGGATGGGAGCCACTTTAACTATATCTCTAATTACTTCATTCCCAATTCTATCAACCTTCGTATAGCCATACATCTATTTAATAATCCTTATATCTACTACCATCAACCTTTAAACCTGTATCTTCAAAAATTTAACAATTTATATAATTATATGACATAAAAATTATTTACTTTTTAACTGATATTTGAAAATAAGTTTGTTATATATATATATATATATATATATATATATGTCAATCCCATCTCCCATTTGTGAGAAATGATTTTAGACTTCTATAAATAAATGAGAATAGCAAGATTACTAAGAAATTTTGGTTTTGAAATAAAGCTTAATGATTTCATTAATCATATGTCAAACAACACTTGCAATGAAAAGCGTAAATGAACAATAGTAGATCTACATCATAAATGTGAAATTCAACTTTCAAATAACTAATACAAATCTTACTGGCATACAACTTCGAAATTATGAAAATCTTATCATGAATAATCTTCAGTGACTTTGCATTTTTACTTTTGATAAAGGGCCTCACAATCTATGCTACAGCGATTGAAAAATCGATACTCATCCAATATCTAAGACCAAATTAATTGAACACAATTCTCATAAAAAGAGATACTAATACTTCCATAAAAAGGTAAAACAAAACTCTTACGTATGAAGAGATTTGTCCCTGTTCTATTTCGCGTTTTTAAAGATTTAGCTAAGAGCTTACATCTCCTTATAACTTCTTGCATCTCCTTACAGATTCTCACATCCTTAACATAATCCT
>JACYFF010003369.1:68543815-68561215 GCA_017589665.1 Selenicereus undatus
AGAACAGGGCCATCTTCTTATATCCCATATAGATTTTCTATAACATTCATTTATTTTAATTACAGAAATATGTATATATTTTTTTTTAATTACGCTACCAATACATAGAATTTGTAAATATCCTATGAATACAACATTTACATAAACATAAAACGGTAATATAACGTCGTAAATTATATTTGAGTTTCGACATGAACAATATATGTTATTATAGATGGAATAAGTAACCATGCATTTACATTT
Organism: Selenicereus undatus; assembly: GCA_017589665.1. Classification (NCBI taxonomy): domain Eukaryota; kingdom Viridiplantae; phylum Streptophyta; class Magnoliopsida; order Caryophyllales; family Cactaceae; genus Selenicereus; species Selenicereus undatus. The sequence continues at coordinate 68,544,059 of JACYFF010003369.1, forward strand.
AAAATTTTTTACTTAAGATAGGATTTTATTTTAAGAGTTGCGTTCAATTTTGTCAAAAAAATTATTTTTTTGGTTATACTTTGCTTATTGAATCAAACTAATGTAAATATAAAAAATCGCCTCAAGTGTACCAAGTTTTCTTGTAAATGGGGTTTAATGTATTTTATTGTTGTGTGATTAACTTAGTTAATGGTTTATTTCCAATAAGTTTATTATTTTAATATTATTATTTTTCATCTAAAATATTCATTGTAAAATAAACTAGGGCTGTCAAATAGGTTAGGTTAGGCTAAATTTGTATTCGTGTCAAACTTAAACGGGTTGAGAAATCCTCAACCTGAAACTAACTCGTTTATTAAACAGATTGAAAATCTTGACCTATACCCATTTATTTTTTAAACGGTTTGACCTGAAATTTACCCATTAACCCATTTAGTGTAGATGGGTCAGGTTTAGGTTATCCGATTAGCCATTTACCCACTTAATATTTTTGACTAAAGTATGATTATGGAACATTAGCATCCATTCTTTTAAGTTCAATATATCATCACAACGGAACCATTATCCATGATCTACAAGAACAACGATCCCAAAACACAGATTGACTGATTAAACCCTATTTTTTTCACAATTTTTTCCAAAAATAATGGGTAATTGGTAAGTTGACCTATTTAACATGTTTAATTAAATAGGTTAAATAGGTATTTTTTGTGTTAAAATTCTCAACCTAAACTTAACCCAATCAATTAAACGGGTTAAACATGTCAACCCATTTAATTAAACAGATTGAAAATCTTTGTCCAAACCCACTTAATTTCGTGTTCGATTCGAGTCATAATCTTATCGGGTGAGCTTTTGACAACCCTAAAACAAACGTATTTCGTTTCAATATATTAAGAAATATTTTGTTTACTGATGGTACCGAATTTTAGTCGTAAATGTGACTAATATATCATAATTGTCACAAATTATACTATACAACTCTTTAATAATTCAACAACTCTTTACATCTATCCTTACTTCTCTTTACAACTCCTTACATCTCTTTATAACTCCTTACATCTCTTTACAGCTCCTTACATCTTCTTACAATTCCCTACAGCTCCTTACAGCTTCTTGCAACTCCTTACATTTTCTTACATCTTACAGTTATATTTTATTGCGAAATAGAACAAACCCTTTATTGGTAGAACAATTAGTATTAACCTACCAATTTCCATAAAAATAATTCAAAATGGGGTTTAACATTGACAAAAGTGATTATAACAGCTGCTTCAAAGATGAAAGGAGAAAATGGTTGAAAGTAGATAATTAAAAGAAAAAGAATGCAATATTATAGTTATACTTATTCTTTACTAAGAAAGTTTATACATTACTGATATGAAATTTAACGATAGTAAATACCATTAGATAATATGGCAAGAAAATATCTTAAAATACATAGTAAAGGAAAGATGTAGTTTTAACTAGATAAGTTACCAAAATCAACAAATACAAAAATATTTCGAGGATCATACTAAAGCATATATTATACTCATAAGAGTATATACTCTCATAAGCCACTTCAACGCCGTATATTAAGAGGTATCTAAATGATAAATATATGTTAGAAAAATATGTATACTTGATAAGTAGGAGTACATACTCTCAAGTGTATGATATACGTTGCCTCGTACAAATTCCTCTTTTGTTTTTTTGCATAAAAGATGTAATTAATTTTAACATTTTGTTTTTATATATATATTTTAAGGATTGTAGATTACCTTTGCATATCCCAATTCAAAAATCTCATAGACAATAAGACGCAGGGCCTGTTTTTTTCGTACGTAAATTAGAGTAGGTAAAATGATAAAGTGAATTAAAGTAAATTAAAATAGGTTGAAGTTGGTTGAAATTTTTTTTATGATAAATTAAATTTAATTAAAATAATAAAAATGAGTTAAAATTAATTAAAGTGAATTAAAATTAATATTTTAAAATTGATGTACGAAAAGAGGAGGTCCGCTCGGGAGAAATTAAACATTACTGGACAGGCGTGAGAGTGTGATATCAGATAGAGAAAGGGGGTGTAGGCAAGTGGGGGCCAGGTGGAAACCCACCCCCATGTGCCCTCCTTCCTGTATCCACCAGCTCCTGCTCCCCCCCCCCCCTCTCTCTCAATCATTACTCTCTCTTTCTCTCTCCTTCTCTACCTTCTCTCCTCTTCCACCCAAACCGAAACCCTCCTTCCCCCTCTGCCCTCAAGCGCTCTCTCTCTCTCTCTCTCTTCACTTCACTTCTCACATCGTCGGCCGGGTCACCTCTCTCTCTCCTTCATATCTTATTATTTCCCATTTAAATCTGGGGGGCCAAACGCACAAGTTTTAAAAGGAAATTAAGACAACCACCCCTCACTTCAAATTCCCTTCCCTCATAGACCCACTCATGTTGGCTACAGACGGTGCTGCTAACGGCGGAGTTAACGGCGGAGCTGTCATCGAACACCCTTCTCACCAGCCACCGCAGCAGCAGCAGCAGCAGCAGCAGAACCGCCAGTCTGCGGCGGCTCTGGGTGTCAAGAAGCCGCCGGCCAAGGACCGGCACAGCAAGGTAGACGGCCGTGGTAGGAGAATTCGTATGCCCATAATCTGTGCGGCGCGGGTGTTTCAACTCACCAGAGAACTCGGCCACAAATCCGACGGCCAGACCATAGAGTGGCTTCTCCGCCAGGCTGAGCCCTCCATCATTGCCACCACCGGAACTGGTACTACTCCGGCCTCGTTTTCTACCTCGTCGTCTCACTCTCTCTCCTCCCACTCGCACTACCAACGCTCCGCCGGCGTCATCACCACCTCCGCCGTCGCCGACAACAAGCCCAGTCTCACCCCCTTCCTCCTAGATAAACGCCTCCGGAGCTCCGGCGAGGAGAATGACATCGCCGCTCAGAACGGCGTTGTTGAGAAGGAAGACGTCGTCAACACCGCCTCTGTTGGGCCTACTGCTGCTGGGTACTGGGCCATCCCGACCCGACCCGAATTCTGGAGCTTCGCTACGCCTGAAATGGTAGTGGGGCCTACAGCAGCCATGGCGGGCAGGTTTCTTACTCAGCAGCCATCGCAACAGACGACCGTTGGAGAGGCGGCAGCTAGGGTTGGGAATTACATGTCGATTGGGCAAGGACACCATCTGAATCTGCTGGCGTCGTTGTCCAGAGCTCCGGCGGCGTCGCCTGGGAGGAGAGAGGATGATCCACGTTGAATTTCGTCGAATTCATTAACGAATTTGGTGGAAGTCTTTGAATTCGGGTTTGTAATGTAAGTAAGTTGAAGCGTATTTAATTTGTGTGTCTCTGTGTGTGTATGTATGTGAGTGAGAGTGAGTGAGGAGAATTAGTGAATTTTATTCTATTTTGTTCTTTTTTTTCGAGAATTAGGGTTTCAGTTTCCTGATTATCTCTTTTGTGTGTCGTTTGTTCTTTCCTCCTCAAGGGTAGGAAGGGACGAATTAGGGTTTTGATTGTCGGATTGATTGATTCAATTAGGGTTTTAGCATAGAAGGTGTATAAGGATACATTCCCATTCCTCCCCCAAAATTTGAAGAAAAGGAGTCCTATTTGGGAATTTTAGGTATTAGGGTTCTATTCTCTTGAGGATTTTTGCTGCTGCTGCTGCCAGTGGTGGTGGTTTGTTCATGGGAGGAGGAATATTATGATGATGAAGGTAATTTTGAGATTCTGAATTGCATTCTTAGTAGAGTTTGGATTTTGTTCCACTGATGTTGGGGAATCCTGTGGAAGGATTCTCTCACAGTTTGTGAATCATTTGTGCTCCCTAGGCCCTATTTTGAGACTTAATTGCCTCTTCAACTTCACTGACTCTGGAATCCAATTTGTTATCATTCTCCTTCCCCATGTTGCATGATTTCTTTGAGATTTGGGGTTTTCCTCCAATGCGGAGTCTTCTAAATGCACCTGCAACCTCATTTGGGGTTGGTCAATTATGTCTTCCTACTGTGATTTGCTGCAAAATGCTGACATTCATGGAGTTTTATGAGTTTGGGAGTTATATCAGTCTGATACTGTAATGTAAGGTGAATGATACCGTTGACTGTTCTATGAGTTGGGATGGACTCGCAGCTGAAGTGACAATGCCGATGCTCATCGTTCTCATCTTGTCCTGTCTGTGCATCCCTGCACCTTCCCTCTTTTGCCAATTTCTGGCTCATCTTAGTTTAGTTGTAGTGATCTCGAAGGAGATCGAGATGGAGATGATCATTATTGTTCTGGCTCATCTTAGTTTAGTTGTAGTGATCTCGAAGGAGATTGAGATGGAGATGATCATTATTTGTAAGATTTGGAATGTTGTTTTCCCAAATTTATTCTCGGGTTGCAATTTTTGTTGGGTTGTTGATGTAGCAATTTCATTCTGTGGTCGAAAAGATAAGATTAGCGTGCAGAAGAATAATGTCCTGTATGTAATGCTTTAACTTAATTGCTTGGATTTGCTTTGCCTTTCTGGGGTGATTGTTGTGTTAATAAAGAAGACCATGTTTTGATCATTCTGATTTCTCTTGTTCCGTTTCTGAGTTGTGAGATGGCTGTCTTGCTTGAAATTTTGATCCCTTCTCCAATTGAAAAACATGCGGTTTGATGAAGTACGTTCTATATGCTTGGATAGTTTTTCTTGCTTGAATTTTAGATCCTTTTTCAGATTAAGAGCCATGTGGTTTGATGAAGTAGATTCTATACGTTGATGCAGCAAAAGTGTTGGTGAGGTTTGCAGTTTTGCTCATTTGCGTGTTGTCATAATGATAAGGGATGCTTGGATCATATTAGTTTCAACTTCCAAGTTGAGGATTTTTGGTGATCTTATGGGGTTTAGCTGGCTGTGGCCCCTGATATTCACTTTAAATGCTTGTGCCTTTCCACTTGTGATCTTGTTCCCCCACTTTGTGATTGGGGTTTGGACATGGAAGGGAATTTCGACTTCAAGCAAGGAGAGACTATTGGGTGGCCTTTCGTTCTCGGCTTCTTATGCTTTGTTTCCTTTATTTAATCCAACATCTCTCTCTCTCTCTCTCTCTCTCTCTCTATTTGTGAGAAAACAGGTTTTTGTTGCTAATTATGGTTCAATACTTTTATGATGTGCATATTTCAGATGATAGTGGTGGCCTTCAGACTAGTTTGAACCAGTCTAACTGCATCTTTCATTGAGCTGAGTGCCGAGCCAAGTGTGGCTAGAACTGGGTTTGATGAGCCAAACCGGGAAAATGTTTGTGGGTTGAGTTGAACTCTGTGTTGACCTATACACACTTTGATTAATCCAATTTACTTCTTGGGTTGAGTGGATCCAAACCCAGTCCTTGTTGATGACCATGCTCACCTGGGTTTAGTTCACATGTACGCGGCTAGTTAAGAAACATGCTGTGAGTGGTTGGTATTCTATTGCCTTGCGGTAAATTACCCTGTCCAAGTGCGGTGATGGGAAGAAGTGATACCATACCAAGGCGAGGTTAATGAATAATGACCTTTTGTAATCCAATTGCTGCAAGCTTGTTCCTTTCAGCTTGTTGAAAATACTATCTGCTCTAACCTACTTTAAATTACTTCTACCTGTTTGTAGGCTCCTACTTGCTCCTTTTTTCAAAATTACTTTACTCCAACATATTCCAACCCGTTTCAATCCATTCTAATGTACTCTTAACTTGCTAACCATCCTTCCGAAATATTGAAAATGAACAAGCTTATGTTCTAGAGTGTGTGTTCAAAGCTAGCCTAAAAACCCGAATTGGATACCTAGACACATATCTTATATGTGATTCGGAATACAATAACTTGGTTGATCTTAAAACTCGAATTGGTTTAATCCAAAGTAAGCCTGAGTTCATTGAAAGTCTATTGTTACTACATCATTAAGTTTATTTTTTGGCAGGATACTGAAGATTAATACTTCAAAATCAATTTGAATAGAAAATCACACACCATAATTTACCAGTCAAGATTCATGTGTTCAAGTATAAACAGTGTAAAATGAAACGCCCCGACCTGAGCTCAAATTGAACCACCTATTTGGCAGCTCTGCAAAGTGAGGCGGGAAGCAGTATTTAAACCCCAGAACTGCCTTTACTTACAGTGGTGAAAAAGGATGGCATTGGATGGGATGGGAGAAAGATTAGATTCAAAGGGAGAGAAACAGTAAATACTGGTGCCATACTGCCATGGTACACGAGCGCTTTACTTCTTTTTGTTTTTTTTGGGCTTCCTCATAATCAATGCGAATGATTTTTCACCAGCTCATTTGCTCAAGCATCTTTTTCCCACTTTTGGTTGGATTTTCTGTCCATTCTATCTTTCCCACTTTATAATTGTTTCCTAGTTTTAGCAATATATAAACGTGACTTGTCTTCCTAATTTTATCCTAACCCAATCACATTACGAGGCTCAAGGGATCCCTGAAAGCTTAGGGGTGAGCGGGATCAATACCCAGTTGAATTTTTAGGAATCGAAACCAGACCCTGGTCGTAGAAGTTGGATCGGGATTCTAGAATTTGGACTCGACGACAGATCCGGTTGGAACCGAGTCCGATTTCGGGTATCCGGTTCCTAATAATGTTTTTATTATTATTTTTTTTCATTTCCCCCTGAGAAAATAAGGAGAAAGAGGAATTGAAGAAAGTTGAACACTCATACCTGAAGCCAAAATTTTAAAAACCAAATTATAAGGCTAAATGAAATGCACAATAAGTAGTAAAGAAGATTCACAAACTCTTAAAAAAAGTTAGAGAATTCAAGACAATGTTAATTAAAGATCTACAAATCAAGATTACAAAACGGACGAGAAATATAAAAATTATTTTAATTCACTTGAAATAGAGAGAAATAGAGGAAAATTGTCAAAATAATATAAAAATAAATAAGTAATAAGCAACAAGACTCAAGAGGAGAAGAACCAAAGTTTGAAGGAAGAAATCTATGGCAATCGAGATATATAAAAAGTAAGGGCCTGTTCTATTTCACAATAAGATGCAATTGTAAGTTTTAAGAAAATGTAAGGAGCTGTAAGAAGGTGTAAGGAGCTGTACGAAGCTGTAAAGAATTGTAAGAAGATGTAAGGAGCTGTAAGAATATGTAAGAAGATGTAAGGAACTGTAAGAAGATATAAGGAGCTGTAAAGATAAATGTAAGGAGTTGTGGAATTATTAAAGAGTTATATAGTATAATTTGTGATAATTATGATATATTAGTCATATTTATGACTAAAATTTGATACCATTAGTAAACAACATATTTCTTAAAATAATTGAAATAAATATGTTTGTTAATTTGTTTTACAATGAGCATTTTGGATGAGAAATAATAATATTAAAATAATAAATTTATTAAAAATAAATCATTAACTAAGTTAATTACACAATTAAAAAATATATTAAATCTCATAAATTTTGTCAAGAAAATTTCATACACTTGAGGTGATTTTTTATATTTAAATTAGTTTGATCCAATACGCAAAGTATAAGAATTTTTTTTTTGTTGATAAAATTGAATTCAACTCTTAAAATAAAATCCTATTTTAAGTAAACAATTTTAAATGTAAATGTATGGTCACTTATTCCATCTATAATAACACATATTGTTCATGTCGAAACTCAAATATAATTTATATTATTATATTATATTTTTATGTTTCTGTAAATGTTATGTTTACTTTATCCATATTCACAAATTTTGTATATTGGTAGCATAATTAAAAAAAAATATACATATTTCTGTAATTAAAATAAATGAATGTTATCGAAAATCTATATGGAATGTAAGAAGATGTAAGAAGATATAAGGAGATGTAAGAATTATGTTAAGGATGTAAGGAGTTGTAAGAAGTTGTAAGGATATGTAAGCTCTGAGCTAAATTCTCAAAAATACGAAATAGAACAGGGCCTAAGTTGGGGATAAATTAAAAGTAAAAAATACAAAGGGTTAAATTGGGGTAGTTGAGAGTTGGGTCTTGGTACAAAAGATACATCACTTAAGAAAGAAGGATTTTACTCTTTATATTTTTGCATCAAATTCTTCAAATTTTGACCGGGTATTGAGTATCGGGTTTGGATCCAGATCTGGCTCCAAAATTTGAAGACCTGGTACCAGACCCAGTTATAACCGCGTTCTAAATTTTGGAATTGGATCCTGGTCCGTACCTGCCAGGTCCAAACCAGTTCTGGGTCCAAACCAGTTCTGGCTCCAGAACCGCTTACTCAATTTTTTTGCTTAACCCTACTAAAAGCTATAGCGGTCTAGTTTTGAGCCTGAGCTTGGAGAGCGGAGACAACACTAGAGAAATAAGGGCACTTGATTTTCATTGTTCTTAAAGCATTGTAAGAAATTATAAGTAGTTGTAAGAGGAGTAAGCAATTGTAAGAAGTTATAAGGGTGGTTATAAGCAGTTGTTAGAAATATTAAAAAGTTATAAAAAGATGCAAGAAGCTTTAAGCAGACGTGAAAAAATATAAGCATTTGTTAGAGATATAATGAGTTGTAAGGAACTGTAACCAATAAGCTTATAAACCCCTATCGCATAAAAAAACAGGGTAGCCAATTCATGTTCATGAATCACGTTTTCATTGCACGTGGAGCATATACAACAGTGAGCCAAAACTTTGGCTCACAAGTGGGGGTCTATCCTTCCATATCACCCTATGAGCTAATTTTTTGGCTCACAGACCTCCATTTTTCTAATACAAGACTCATAATCTTGGCTCACCATATAAAATAATACTTGTAAATTTCACAACTAAACATATTTAAATAATTTTACTTTTTTATTTATATTATTGTTATTATTTTTTTAATCCTTTATTATTATTTATTTGACGAGAAAATAATTTATACTTTTTTAAGAATTAAATAATTAGTCTACAATAGAAAAATTAATTAAAAAAATACCAATCAATGAGAATGCAACCATTAAGACAAAACCTAGCCCATCACTTTCTCTCTCCTCCTAGCAACTTTTATTTTATTTTAAAGCCTCCATCTTAATCTTCATTTGCTGTTTTTCTCCATCTCCATCTTTGTCTTCTTCTTCTTGTTCCCGTCACTTTCTCTCTCCCTAGCTCAGATCCCCCCCTCCAAAATCAATCTACAAACGAGGCCGTTTTGCTGAGTTAGAGGACAAAAGCAAGGCGGTGAGCGCCTTGAACCCCAAGCCAGCTCACGAGGCGCTCACGAGCCTGATTTGCTGCAACCTTCCCGAGCCGGTCACTGCTCGTCTATGGGCGTCTTTTGGCTCACAAGCCAACCGCTGCACTTGGTTTTAGACAATTCATATTAATGCATCACGTTTAAATTTGCATTTCCTTCGGCTCAAATGCTCAATTGATACCCATTTTTTAGTCTTAAAGGTAATAAATGCGTGAGAATAATAATAATAATAATAATAATAATAATAATAATAATAATAATAATAATAATAATAACAACAACAAAAGGTTAAAGGGATACTTTAACTGTTAAATTACGAGAAAACCTATAAATATTTATATTCATTGTTCAACAGATGATAGCGACACTATGGCAAAATATAATAAAACTGTCCTTGTTTTCAATTTGGCAAAGAGCTTGCTTCTTGAATATCAATTTATCATCTTCCAAAGTTGACCCTTCATCTTTCTGTAATTGCAACTCCCTTAGTATTAAACAGACGAGTTATAGTTAAATATTTTAAGAACATGCTTCTCACCGACTGTGTTGACTCATCAGTTTTCTTCACGAATTTCTTAGTTTATTGCAGCCGATATTTCCTACGTTTAGATATGATAAACGGATCATTCAATTCTGTTTCGGCTAAAGTTAATTTTGGATCGGGTCATGTTTGGGTCAACAAGATTTGATTCGGATTAGGGTCGGGTTGATTTCAAATTGGCCGATTTTGGGTTGAATAAGATTTTCTCGCCAAAAAACAAAAAACTTTGGTGGAATATGTAAGGGTTAGGTTCGGTTCATGTTGGTTCGGTTTTGCATTACTTCGAGTGTTGATTTGGGTACAATTTCTAGTCGTTCAGTTCAGATCATTTAATTTATGTCACTTTTGTCAGGTCTACTTTTGTCCTTGCTTACTTTGTCTCGATGCTAAAAAATGGACATTGATCATGATATCCTCTTCATTTGCAAGTGAATGGCTCAAATATCTAAATCAATTATACTAGTGGTATTGACATCATTCACATCATGCCTTAGGCCCCCATCATCCTTGTCTCTGACATGAATCTTTAAACTTGAAGTGTCACTAAGTTGAACATGAACAACTATGTATATAATTGAGGGCTTTTTCTTTTTGTGGGTAAGTTGGGAAGGGTAAAAGGGTGAAGTGGGTTGAATTAGGTTGCAGTAGGTTGAAGTGAGTTGAATTTTTTTATATGATAAATTGAACGTGGTTAAAATAATGGAAGTGAGTTGAAGTAGGCTGAACTAGGTTGAAAGAAGTTGAAGTGGGTTGAGGTTGGTATTTTGTAATTGACCCACGAAAAGAACAGGCTTTGAGTGTTTGTCAAAAACTCAACCCTTCTTCCTTGCGCAATTATTCTGCAAGCTATTTTAGATAGCTTTAGAGCCAGATATGGCAAAGGGTTCATGTTCTTAGTTCCTAGAAAGTGAAAACTAACAACTGAAGTGGAGTCAGTGACAACTTTAGTGGAGGTGCCGCCAACCCCCTGGTCAAGATGGCTTAGTTCTCGTGGGTCTAGGATGTAGGTTTGGCAGACAGACAAAGAGAGAGAAAGCTTTTGGGACTTTTTACTATTTCTAAACTAAGTTAACTAACTAGCTCATCGCTTCTGTTTCAATGTAGCCTTGGTCTAAGCTCGATTAATCCCTTAGTAGTGCATATCATTAAAATTACTTGGGTTTGAATTTTGATATTCTTATAATTTATTGTATACGATGCGTATAACTAACTGAACTCATTTTGGGCTGGAACTTAACTAAGTAGCCACTTCCCTTTGCTCTAGTTGCAAAGTCCAAGAGGGATAAGCCACTAATCATTCATATATTTTTGTTAGCGGATTAGAAATGACCTTAAATGCGGAAGTAGGGAATCGAATTGGCTGGGAGTTGCCCACAAGATCGATCAGAAGGAACTGAAGGAGGCCATTAGAGTCACCGAGATTTTCCTTAAACATTCATCATATTCCATCTTAGTTTAATTGCTTTCCTAACATATTATGTTGAACCATATACATCTTAGCCCTTAAGAAACTCATAAAGGTATCAATATCAAGCTTCGACGTCATATTATAGCTTTAAGTCGTAGGGCATCAGTCATAGGTTAAGCATTAATACAGATAGCGAAGTCAATTGTCACTGTTAGTGTAGCCTGTCTTACAAGACCACATAACATGAAATGTGTGTCACGATAACTCCCACTTATTTGGGCGTGCCACTCTATTATGCCATGCGAATCGCTAGGTAAGATTTTGCCTAAAAATCTAACCTGAGCCACTAGATCAACATAGTAAATGATAATTATAATATTTAAGATTCAGCTTTTAGGGCTTTAATATGCAATAAGATATTTCATACTTGACTTGCTAGAGTCTCATCTTATACTTACTAAGGCGACTATAATTTATCATTCATACATTGCTCATTACGAAACATGTCCATCACATAACAAGATACATCCAAGAACTAAATCCTACACAGTTTTAGACTCATCATATGAGCTTTGAAAGCATCTCTAGGAACAAGCTTAGTCAAGGGATAGAAATCATCTTATTATTAGGTATATACTTCATGGCAACACTCTATCTCTTTATGGCATCTCAAACGAAATGATAACACCTCTTGATGTGTTTAGCCTTCCAATGGAATTTTAGATCCTTCGCAAATTGAATGGCGACTGCATTATCGCATAACATTTTAATAGGGGCATCAACCCAAGGAGTGAGATTGAGAGCTAGAATAAAACTCCTAAGCCATATTTCCTCCTGAGTGCCAAAGCAACAAGCGACATACTCGACCTCCATGGTCGATAGTGCTATATAGTCTTGTTTCTCACTGCACCATGATATGACTCCATTACCAAGGGTTAAAACACATCTTGAGGTTGATCTAGAATCATTCGGTCACACCCCAATAAGCATTCGACTCTTCTCATGCTTAGGTCTCCATCCTGACAGCAAAAAGCTAGGTCAGTGGTATCATACAAGTAGCGCATAATTCTCTTAGCAGCTGGCCAATGAGCAAGTCCTAAGTTACTATGATAAAGTCTTACCAAACCAACTGTAAAGGCAAATATCAGGCTATGTAGACAACATAGCATACATTGAGGTTCATACGACACTAACATATGGGACGTTGCTCATTTTCTATTTTTCATCATCTATTTTAGGGCATTGATCAATAGTTAAGGTCAAACCCTTTTCAAGTGGATTGTTTATGTGCTTGGAATTATGCATTTGAAACCCACAATATTTTTAATGTGTGCTTCCTGACATAAACTCAAGAGCTTCTTGAGATGATTTCTAACTATTACTAGCTTCATGCATGTCCTTAATATCAAAGACAAAGAACAACCACTCGTTTAATGGCTTCGATTATTTCTATGTTGTTCTTAGCCAGAAGTGTGTCATCAATAGGGGTGTTCAAAACTATTTGAAACCAAAAACCTAAAACAACAACTTGCAATCCGAACTAAATTTTTGGTTACCCGTGAAATATTCAACATTATCTGAACTAATTTTTTTTTTCGGGTTATCAATTCAGGTACGGTTCATAGGTTTTGGGGATTTTAGGTACCCAATAACCCGATAATATTTTTGTTATTTATTTATTTTTTTCCATAATACCAAAGGTCACGAAAGGAAGGCTATTCATTTGTATCTTTTTAAAATTTAAAACCATAATTTTTTTGGCTTAGAGAGCATAGAGGGGTACCTGGATGCTAATATATATATGTATGTCATCAAAGGGAAGCGATCATAACAATTTTGCAGTAACACATTGGGTAATTGAATTTTGTTTTTAAGTTGTGAAAGTTTTAGCCCTTGCCTTTGTGAGAATATAGAGATGATTTTGTGAATTTTAAGTCGTTAATGACAGGAGAAGAAGTTTAAAATAGAATTGGGTAATCGGATACATAGAAAATCGAACTGAAAGTTTTAGGTACCTGAATTTTTTATACCCAAAATTTTTGGTTCGGTTTCAGTTCATATTTTTGCTAACTTGAAATTTCGATACCCAATCTGAATTCTATTTTGGTTCAGGTACCCAAACCATGAACACCATTAGTCATGGACCTACAGAGTAAGAAACATAATCTCCTATGTTGTTTTCTTAACATACACAAAATGGTCTTTTGAAACCATGGATAACCTAATCGAAGTAATGACTTCATGGAATTGAAGTACCAAAATTTGGAAAATTGCTTAAAATCATATGTGGGTCTTTTAAGACAACATACTTTATCTTCTTGACTCTTTGATATAAAACAAATGGGTTGAACCATATAGATATCTTCCTCAAGGCTACTATTGAAGTAAACAGTCTTTATTCTTTACATCCATTGAAATAACACTCTAAGTCCAAATGGGCAGCCCGCATTAGGAATAGGTGAATAGAGGCAAATATCATCACATGAGAAAAAGTCTCTTCATAGTCTATACCCTCAATTTGTGTAAACCTTTTGCCACTAGATGGATCTTGAACTTGTCGATTGACCTATTTGACCAATGTTTTGCATTGAAAATCCATTTGTTTTCGATTAGCATACTTTGAGGTGGAAGATCAATGAGTACTCAAATCTTATTTCTTACCATTGAGTCCATATCACCCCTCATGGCATCCATCCACTCTTTATGATATGATGAATCAACTGCCTATTAAAAAGAGGTAGGCTTCTCTACTTCCGAGGGAGTTTATAAGAATATTTCTTCTTCAATTTGGAAATATCATTGAGAAACTCTTCCACGTTCACTCATTCGGATTTTAGGACCTTTATTACTCGCCTACCTAAATGTGTGGATTCATTCCCACTAGAACTTTGAGGTGCGAGGTTCTGAATATGTGGACTTAGCACACGTTCAGGATTTAGAGATTAAGGATGAATCTCATTCTCATATTTATTCTCCTCAGGCTCCGGATAATGAGGATGCATCTCATTCTTAGGTTCATCCTCTTGAACAAACAAACTTCCTCCATTCTTATAACATCAGATGAGGTGTACCATCCTCAGTGACTTGGTGAGAAAACAAATCCTTCCCCTCATCGAGAGATGGTTGAATATATTGTTGTAACTCATATAGTTCTAGGTCCCTTTTTATTCCACCAATGCTTGGAAACTCATCCCCAAGATATTGATATTGAGGGAATTGATTTCTGTGATGCCATTATTTGGATCTTCTTCGTACTTCACATACCCTTTGGAATGTGCAGAATTTCTTATAAACACCATCTCGGTAGCTATTGGGCCAAGTTTTCTATGTTGGGGTGGGTTATGCACATAGCCAACCGAATCTCATAGGTGAAAGTGATCTAAAGATGGATTTTTACCATACTATAACTCACATGGAATGGAAGGACACACAGTTAAGGATGTAAGGTTGTGATCAGCGCATCCCCCTAAAAACGAATTGGGAGGTTAGCACGTGCCATCATTGACCTTACTATATCAAGTAATGTTTGATTCCTATGCTCTGTAACTCTACTTTGCTATGAAGTGCATGGGGTAGTTAGTTGTCTTCTTGTACCTTTTTCATTGCAAAACTCTCTCAACATATCAAAGAGATATTCACAACCCTGATTAGTTCGAAGAGTTTTAACTTTTTGGTCTAATTGAGTCTCTACTTTTGCTACAAAGCATTTAAACACATCAAGTGCCTTATAGCGAAGAGATAACAAGTACACATACCTACATTGCGAGTGACCATCTATAAGAGTGAGAAAATGTGTAGCCTCATGGCATGCTCTCAGGTTCATAGGTTTGGAAATGTCTGAGTAAATTAACTCTATGGGATTTGATGTCCTTGTAGCCTTACCAAAAGGCTTTATAGTCGCTTTTCTAGCTTGGCATGACTCACATATCAGCAATTAACCCTAGTGATTTGGTCTAAAAGACCATCTTTTGCTAGTCTCCTCATTCTATCTTAGCTAACATGGCCAAGTTGAGTATGCCACTTAACATGTTCAAAGTTAGGGTCAAAGTATGAGACCAAAGCATAAGACAATTTTTTATAAATATCATCCAAATCCAAATAATTTTTAAATTTTTTAGGGCCGACGGAGGACATGACTCAGGATAAGAGTTTGTGGACGTCTAGGATGAAGGTAATGGATCATAGATAGACAACGTCTTGGCATTCCTTTGGTTGATTAATGGTAGGAATTGTTACGATGTCGTATTGGCTATTTTCTTATTTCACGTTTGCATATTTTTGTATGCTAGTAATACCGTCATCTTATCAACGTTACTATTATCCCACCTCTACGATCATCTTATCAAAGTTACTATTATCCCACCTCTAATTGTTAAGGTGTAGTACTTTGCTCCTCTGTATTGTTCTTATGTTTTTAATATATATAGTTAGTGCCACTAGATTTTCGTATTTCATATTTACGTTCCCTTTTTCTCTATAAAATTTTTCTTCTATTTTTTTCTTTTCTTTTTTAAAAAAAGTTCTTTTTTGTGGGTTTCTTGAAATCAGTCACTCCATGGGCAGAGAAATCCGTAGAGATAAAACTACCTACATTTGGATCTCCATAAAACCTGCGAAAGTCAGACCCACACTGAGAGTAGCTATTGTTGTTGTATCGTCCGAATCCAAAATAATGAAATCACCTTTCAATATTGCATGGCCAACCAAATTGTCATCATACTGAATGTCTAATCTATCAGGATGAAATTCAAAAGAGAAACCTAATCTCATTAAAGAAACAAAGACACAAGGGAACGTTGCACCCCTGGCGTGTGGAGGATATCATGAAGAAGTAACGTATTCTTTTCACGGAGTCTTAGATATGTCACTATGCCAAGGACATCTTCTTCACTATCGTTCCCTTGTATGACAGTGTGTGAACCCACTGGGTAGAGAGGGAAGCCCACAAAGCTAACTTGATCCTAAACTAAGTGTTTGGTGCCCCCGTGTCTACAATCCACTGAAGAAGAGAGTTAGCAATTGATGCATGAGAGCACGCATATAATGCACGAGTAGCTGTGAAAACGTACTTTAGATGGCTCAAGAAAATTTCAATGCTATTGAGCCTTTTTTCCACAGTTATAGCACTTCATATGTGCTGTATTCTTCTTCCTATTACTTTTCACATTTTTTGCCTTTTGGCAATAGTGCCCTTAGCCCAGAGCTCTGAGAGGGGGGATGACTCTGGTCGAACTTGATCATAAGCCGATCCCACATGTCCTTAACAATGGGATAGCTCCCAAGTTCTTTCTTCATGTTGGTATGCATGCAATACAACATAGTATAGTATGTTGATCAATCCTTTTTGGACCGTTCTTGGTACACCCTTAAGCTCTCTTGATACTGTTCACCACGAGTAATATGTTGGCCATTCTTATCTTTATCTGCTGGAGCATACATGGAAGTTGACAAGTGGTCTAACACTTCACACTCGTTAAAAAAAATTGAATCTTCTTATGCCAGATGCCATAGTTAGTACCATTCAGCATTCACTATGTGAACAAACCACCAATCATGTTTTTAGTTGCGTTATTTGAAAGGATATATTAAAAGATGGATATTAGACATAGTTTCAAGTAATTAAATTATCAAAACATTAACACTTATATCATAAGATCGAAGATTTCACTGAGCTTATAATCATCACATACATATATGAATTAGAAATTTCTATAATTTAATTACCATGTTTTTCAGTAAAAACTTATGGAGCCTATAATTATTAAACTAATTAACACGTTTAGAAACATCACAAAGTTATTCAACTTAATTCATGCAAAAGAAATTTACATGGAGCCGCTTCGTCATATAATTTGAATTTACACAATCATGGTAACCAACAAAAATTCAGAATATACATATACATATACATACACATATACGTATACATATACATACGTATATATATATATATATATATATATATATATA
Source organism: Selenicereus undatus (assembly GCA_017589665.1). Lineage (NCBI taxonomy): Eukaryota > Viridiplantae > Streptophyta > Magnoliopsida > Caryophyllales > Cactaceae > Selenicereus > Selenicereus undatus. The sequence continues at coordinate 68,561,150 of JACYFF010003369.1, forward strand.
TATATATATATGTGTGTGTGTGTGTGTGTGTGTGTGTGTGTGTGTGTGTGTGTGTGTGTGTGTGTA
>JACYFF010003369.1:68601215-68628715 GCA_017589665.1 Selenicereus undatus
TATATATATACACAGACGCACGCACATATACGTATATATATTGCGTATTCATATAGATATACATATGCATGTGAATGTGTGTGTATGTGTGTGTGTGTGTGTGTGTGTGTGTGTGTATATATATATATATATATATATATATATATATATATATATATGTATATACATACCAGGCTATATATGTATATACATGTATATGTACATTATATGTGCATATGCAGATATATATGTTCACTTGTAAGCTTATAATGTATGTGCTAATAGTTGTTACGCTTGCTTGTGAAGTGGTACAAATGTGTGTAGGGTTTTGGGAAACAAGAAAGGCGGACCACCATTGTGGCGCTGCCATGCATTACAAAAGCACACGTTGGTGCAACTCCGTCCACTGTTGAGTTGTCAGTGGATTCCACATCACCGTGATGTTGGATTAGAGGCTAATCGAACCACCTGCAGCCTCTGTGCCCATGTTATATTCTACCACTAACCTCCTTCAGTGAATCTCAGTATAGAAAGGGGATCACTGTGGTAGATCTCGCAAGTTGGCATACATTGTTGTTGTGTTGGTTGTTGTTCGTACAACCATTCCAATTTGGGTATATGTTACCATACATCCCTAATGTAATGTATGTTGTCCTTAATTGTGTGGTTGTGGCAATCTCTGTACTCCTCTCACGATGTCGCAACCTTCGTGTCCGTTGTTGGAATGGGAAGTACTCCCCTGCAACAAAGTCGACCTCACGCTTCTAAGGCAACTGTCAGCAACGCTTCCACCTTAAAAGAGGGTTGGAGGAGCAGGTAAGCATTGTGAGTGGTAGGACAGTCATCTTCAAGGAATTGCTCCATGTAACATGTAGCTATTTGTATATGTTAACTGTCGCAATGGGTGTGATGCAGGATGTGTGGAACTATTTGTTGTGCTCTTTGTCCGCTGACTATGAGATGTGCGTAAACTAATTGTTGGAGGTTGTGTGAAATGTTCCCCTAGCATTGCTTATATGACAGACTCAGGCAAAATTGGGAGCGGTCGGATACATGCTACCATTAGAGATGCCCAAGCATGTGTCGGACAGTGTCTCCCAGGTACGACTAGACCTTCGTGATTGTTACATACGGTTTTACAATGGACGCAGTCGCAGGTGCTTATCCCGTTGTTCGACGAGCTCGCAAAGCACTAGCTCCTGATGCAAGTGGATTTACAACATCAGGGCATGTGTATGTACTATTCTTCACCAGCGAGCAAATCGAAGGACACGCAAGAGCGGAAGAAGTTGGTGGATCGTGCAGTTAAAATCCTTTTAGTCAACCGTTACCTGACGATGTTACTTCCCATGTATGTTCTTAATGTTATTTCTTCATTGTGCAAAAAGTCGCTGCCTCGGTCGCACTCATGCAAATGGACATTTACACCGACGTCCTCACATAGGAGGTGACCGAAGTGGATTGCCCTCGCCAAGACAAGTACGTTGAACGGTGGAACTAACGTAATTGATATGTGTTGTCCTGCGCTGTTTGAAATACTAACAACTTTAATATTTTGATGGTCTTGCAGTGGTCATGACTGCGACATGTTTGTTGTGATCTTCACAGACATTCTCTCACTTAATAGGCGTACGATGTGCTTCAACAAAAACAATATTTGCAAGTTGCGAGATAAGTGTTTGGATGACATCCTGAGAGTTACGATACACAACTTCCCCATCACCCTCTCATAACAACATCCCTCACGTAAAGTAGGTTTCTAACATAGTTAGTAGTTGATCGTATTTCGACGTTATTGATTTTATTTATTGTCACAAGTTCCCCATATGTTGTATCTATGTTTCCTTGACCAAACGTGCGTGACACATGTGATGCACAAAGTATGATTGTGACATCAGTACAGTTTACCGATAACTATAACTAAGTTTACGGATGTAAATCACTATGGAATAAGTGGTTGGTGGTGGTTTGCGTAACCCCTGGTAACTGGGACATGGGGTGTGGTATACCATGGGGAAGATAGCTGAGCCCGTGGTAATCATTGCCAAAACCTTACCCATATTTTGACCTTTGTTTATCACTACGTGCAACGTTTTGTACAATGGTCAACCATTGCAAACCAACTTCAAAAATCATACACAACTTTAGTAATGCACTATACAAAGAAGGATAGAGATACATAATAAACACATGCGTTGCCTTTCCCCCAACAAACCAAAAAGGACACTGCACATAAGCGGTCCAGAATTTTGTTATTTAGTTACTTGGTGGGTTAAGCGGGTGGACATAGACAATGTTAGTTTCCTAATTCTAACACTGGAACATAGTATATGTCCACATGTCGAGTTTTCCATTATAGTAACCAAAATAGTGCACCACCTATCCCCATCTGTAGGTTTGCAAAATAGTCAGCATATTATAGTGTGGGAGTCCCTCAACCGTAAAAAATTACACCTTCCCCCATCTTCATGTGATCACGTGAGCTAACATAGTGAACAAAATTATGAACGTAACAGTGTTAGTAACCATCCAGGCTCTCGTATGTCATTCAGCACATGACACAGCATAATTCAACCACGTACTTCTTTCCTCGGAGGCCCTCACTGAGTGTCTTTTCTCCAGTAATGGTGCCTTAAGATTGTTGACTGATGCTTGTAATTTTCGGATCATGATCGCCTTCTCTGCCCTTGTACGGCAACGCTTCAACCAGACATCATGGTCACACCTCCTCTGTGAATAAATGTTCGAGTTAGTGAGCTTTGTATGCAATCATAATATAATCACATGTTGGAAAAACAATTTGTCCACCGTGGTATACCGCGAGGCAAACCAACTGGCGCATGCTCGGCACATGTAGGTCAACGACAAATTTAGCTTACTGTCCACGTTCACAGAGTATGGGTACCACATTCCGGAAGTGGTTGTCGGTAGGTGGTCCCACGCGTTGGCCTTTGATTAGTGATGAGGCATCAGATGTCAGAGGATCATTCAACTCCGTCTGCCTAGTGTGAATACTTGGTATTAAATTCAACAGGTTTAGCAGTGGGCTGATGATCAGAGAAGTTATGGATGTGTAATTAATGACAAAGGGTGGGTGGGTGGAAATTGTTTTATAACGGGAGTGGGGTAAACGAGGTAGGGTTATGTGAGAAGGCCCAAAATGGCGCTAAGTTTACTGCTATTTATCCTTAATCATTGCTTGTGATTTATGATGGTTAATGAGCCACGTCTCCCTTTTCATCATGCTTAGGTCATGTACAATACTTCAAGTTGTTTGCACTAGTGGGGAACGTCGCCCACCAATGTCTAGGCCACTATGTACCCCAAATTCCATGTACACTTGTAGAGGGCCATTGCATGCAGTCACCCAAAGTTACTCTTGCCTATTTTAGTTGACTATAAAGTCCAAAAGGAGCCTTTGATATCAATATTTAGTTCCCACTAAGCTCTTTGCATATTCATAATTTGTTACAATAACACAAAGAATAACATAGAGGGTTTACCTTCCCACCAACAGTACTATAACATAAGTGAACATGTAAAGTGCCATATTCCACTAATACGAGAAGTGCAAAATCAACCTCCAAAATACACGTCCATAACATTACATGGTGAAATGAATAACAACAAAATAAGCACCTCAATCGTGGCATTTACGTACAACTATGTTCTCACGTCGCGAACCACAATAAATGCACCACCAGCATTGCGAAGAAAAACCACTACCCACTGACATTTGCAGTCAGAAACTAAAGAGGTGATACACGAGTAATTATTGTTTATGGGAATGGCCCCCGTTGTTGATGGGATCACATTCACCACACCCACATCATGCAAATGACGAGGATGATGTTTAGTACGCCTAACATTCTGCACCATTGCTTCCACTTCATTAGAATAGCCCTCATATTCTAACCCATAGCCCAATCTTCTTATTGGATAAATTGATGCTCATTTCATTCTTTTACGGACCAAATCTTGAACCTCCCGTAACTCCTTAGTTAGTTGGTCAGTAACGTCTCTTGCTTGTTTCGGATAGTCTAGATTTATGACAGCTAGGTACGAACATGCAGCTACGTTCTGCATGCAGTCGTGCATGGAGTAAGATGGAGAACATTGGTGAATACGATACAGAAAGTTTATTTGTAGACAACAACAGAGTAGAAATTGAAGTGATCAAAATTTACCTCAAGGGGGCAAACAACATAACGCCGCTTCTAGTTATCGCCCGTCTCAAACATAACAGCTTCCAAACCACAGTCGCAATAATACTTTCTATCATTGTTGAAGTTATTGAGACTTGTTCCCGACCCTCTAGATGTCTAACTGATGGGCATTCTCCTAGATGGGCCAGCCATGTGGACTTACCACCTACGGAACTCAAACTCCCTAATATTAGTAGCAGTAAATTATCTCACCTCACCTACTTGTCTTTTATAATGGAGACACAGTTGCATTAAAGGCACTTAGTTACTGACGCAGTTATCACGTCCAACTTTGCCAAGTCCATGTAGTACATATTCAATTGTTTGGTGCAGTGGTTGGCCAAATTAAATGTTCGACTTTCTTGACATGTTGGCTATTTTGGATGTTTCACCCATTTCCACAGAGGTGACTGTGGTACACGAAAACCAGGTTTGCGGTACATTGATGCGTCAGCGCTGCTATTACTAGTTCTTCATAGCACTTCCCCACTGTGGGGCCCTTATTTTTTACAACACATCATCCTCCCCGCAACTCCCCACAAACTGAGGACGTTTACCACCTACACTTGAAGGTTTAGCATGGTAAACAAAGGGAATTTGGTAGGTTAACATTTCGACAGCGGTACCGCCGCAGGGGATAGAGTTAACTGTGCCACTTACTTCTGCACAGGTGCACCACGCAGGGATTAACTGTTGTTTACACGTACTGGTCCTCTTTTTACTTAAATAAGCGCTACACACATTGCTTACCACATGCACGAAAGAACTTTCAAATTGGGGTGTTGTTTTGCCCCTACTATTTGGTCCCCCACTATGTCTTCCCTAATGCCTCGCCCATCCATTATGTTAGGGTATGAGCATGGAAAAGAATGTACCCACCTCTACACCCACATTTGGGTGGGTTGAAGGTACATATATTCATTCCCATTGGCAACGTAACATTGAAGTCATTCATGGACTTCCCGGTATGTTATTGGGCAGACTTCGATGCTGCCTCTCGTTAATGTTTGCATAACTACGATGCATGCTCCCAACGTTTGCCCACGTCCCCGCACAGATCCCATTTGTACGGGAGCTCTATCCCATGTGGGCCGAACAATAACGTAATTTAGCTTGAAATGATTGTCGGTCTGTCTTATGAGTTGAAGAGGTTAATTTAGATAAAGGGACGACCCACATGGTCAACATAGATCCCATCCCACGACCTTCAATCACCCTATTTCGGACATTTATTGTTTCTCAATCGGTAACAATGCAGGATTTGTACGGCTGGACTGACGACACATACATGCACATCGTTGAACAAGGTCAATTAGGGGCACAAGTGGACATAACATCCACATCCATACCGAAAGGCAACGGGATCAAGTACAGCTTGCAAACTGCCCTCACCAGATCACGTATTGGCATCCCTCCCCAAGTGGGCAACTGCTGCCCAACCGATGTTCTAATTACGATTTGAAATTGCAGAGGCATTGTACGCGCATCTTTCCACCATAATCTTAGGGGGTTACTGGCAGTGATCTCAGTAGCCATCATGGTCATTACCAACATACAGATGGGGGACGAAAATGCTAGAAAGATACTGCGATCAACAAGAATGAACCATAGCTTCACAGAGCCCATGGGTTTCGTTGGTGAGGTTTGTCTTCTATGGAACTCATCGAAAGTCTTCTTGGTTCCCCATAGGTTTGAGTTCAACCACATCACCTTTGTTTTGAAAGTAAGAATGACCTCCCCCAACCTCGTAATTGATTGGGTACTTCAATTCCTGACAATGTGTTTGTGTGACATGTTTAACTGATATCACAATCTGTGTTTATGTGTTTGTAAGGAGTGCGCTGATCACACTAAATAACCAGCATATACGTGCATTTCGACAATGCACTATGTGCATTCAATGTCCATCTCACTCCCCGTCATGGTGTTGTTATTATTTCATTACGTTGCTTACCTATTCACCACCTTTGTGTTACATCCCTTACTGTGCCAATGTTACTTTTTATTTCTGTTGGCACCTGTATCTCCGTTTTGGTTAACCCCCCCGAACACAGACACGTTTATGTTTACTGCATCATGACCACACGTTTACCCAGGTAACACAAACGTCAAAATAGGTAAACTGCGCTATTCACCTATTGCCTAACCATGTACGGGTCGACCCCACAGTGTTACCCATATGTAAGTCATAGACACACAAATGCAGGAAACATTTTGGGGCCGCCCTTCTGCATTCCAACGGGCGGGCACTGTTTATGTTGGTAAATCGTGGCTTGCACAATGGTAAACGAGGGTTGGGGTACAACAACAGTTAAGGACGACCCAATTCACCACCATCATAATTGGGTGGTGGTCCATCAGATTATTAAAACATTGTGCAATAATCACAGTTGCATATTTCTCAGGTGCCAATGGCTTTACCCGTTGTATAGCATGGTTTACCATGGTGAACATGTGTCTTGTGGTCAGTGAACATGGAAGGTGACATGCAGGCATTCACCATGCAAAAATTGACTTCGACATGAAACAAAAAGGGTTGGGGGTGTGGTAACATCTCACCACCCAGTATAACTGCAATACATAGCGTACACTACAAACACCAACGAAGAACTACACTGGTTACATGTTGTGGGGACCAAATTGTCCGTGTATTGACGAAGACTGTACAATGCAACCTCATGTTCTACTTGAGCCTGGAATGTACGAACCATCCAACAAATCTTCAACCTGCACAAGATTACCTTTAAAGGTTGCATCAAAATCGGGTCAGGGATTGCGACATATGCGCCCCGTATGTCCAACTTTGCCACAATTTGAGCACCTCCAACTCTTTGTGCCCTGTGTTTGTGACTTCTTCCGCTTCGATGGAGGCTTACCATGCTGTGTCCCATTGTTCGGAGGTAATATGCAGCGGTCATACTTCTTATCAAGCTCATCCCAACCAACTACCCAACCTGTCTTCCCATCAACTGTTCCCATGTCGTGTGTTTCCATCGGGTGCACTAGCTAAGTGTATATAAGTTGCTGGGTCACAATCTTTAAATTGGATGCATGTAGTCATACACCCATAAGTTTGCCTTAGCTATCATAGCCAAGGCATGACAGCCTGGAAGACCTCGAATTTGCCACTGCTTGCAAGTGCAAGTATGCTGACCAAGCTGCACCACTAACTTTCAGCTATTGGTTAGCTCCACACTTTACACCTTAACATCAAATTGTAGCTGATAACTACTTAAAGTGTATATCATTTTAGGACCATTTTGCTGCATTTTTAGCAAGAATTATGTGCCTTATGTTATAATTTATACTCTTATTCTTGTTTTATGCTTGGGTATGGTTCTTTGATGATATTTGCAAGATTTTAGATCATTAACCCAGCATTTGACCCTGATTTGAGTGCATGTTGAACCCCCGGATGTCCCTGAGATGCCACACCTGTGGAGTATGAGAAGAGTAAAAAAGTTCGGTTCCAGCCAAGACCACGGTCCAATTGAGGTTTCTACCACAGGCCATGGTAAGCTCGTAACTACTAACCTCTTCGTTTTCCTTCGATGTGCGGCTGAGGTTAATCCGATTGCTGCTTAACAGGGCGTGTTCCAGAGCAGAAAAGGACTTCTTGTTCAGCAACCATAATCCTACTTTCACATCTCTTTTAGTTTAGCTTATTTTTAGTGTAGTTTTCGTTAAGATTAGAAGGCAGAAGCTTGCTCTTGGAAGCTTGAAGATTGTTGCACAATTCATGGGCTGCCATTGTTACAAAGTTTTCTTTCCTTCTATTGAATTTGCTTTTAAACTCTTATTTTAGTTGAATTTAGAAACATGAGTGAGTAGTTTAATCTAATATAGGGATTTGTTAGCCATAGAATTGTTGTTGGACCCTTTATCCTTGAATTCTTGCGCTTGTTTCATGTTTGGAATTACTCATGTCTATCTTGAAACTGGAATGCCCCCTTCAAATGTGGCCAATTTTGCTTGCTTATGTTAGGTAGTAGGGTGAAGTATTGAAAGATGAAACTCTCTACTTGATCGTCTGGATAGAACTTAATTTAGCAAAACTCGCGAGAGAATTGCTTATTAAGAGGAGACCTAGCATTCATAGATCTCTAACCTAGACTAAATCAAATACACTTTAGAGAGTGTTAGTTGAATTTGTTTAGGCAATTTAGTCTGTTCCGAACGAAAGGATTAAATTGAATTTGATTGCAATTCCTTAAATCATTCTTTCTATGAAAAGTGCATGCTTAAATCCATGATTCAACTCTTTACTTGGTGAATCAAATTCCTAGATGTTTTTTCGTTATAGAAATTCCAAATAGTTAATTAGTTAATTTGAATCGGCCGTTTTAAAGGATTAATCACTTAGCAAATTCCAGTAGGCTATTGACTCGATAGATTACTTTGGTCCCTAAAGACAATTTTTTAATGTATACTACGACGCCCGTGTGCTTGCGGACATGTTAAGTTTTGGGGTCATTGTTGGGGACCGAATTGTTAATTATTGAGTTACTCTTACGAAATTGACTAAGTGTTTTATTTTTGTTTTTTTTTCCTATTTCTTGTTTGATTGCGTTGGTAGTGTTGGTGATTGTGTTTGTAGGAATCCTCTCGGTTTATGCGAAGTCCATTTCTATACGAAACTGATCCTGAGATTGAGAGGACTTTCGGTTTAAGGAGGAAGACGTAAAAACTTGAGGAACAAAGACACGAGGCTAGAAGAGCTTCGCCAAATATGGCAAGAGGAGGAGGTGACCAAACAAGGACGCTAAGGGATTTTGGTACCCCTGGAGTCCAAGGCATCGCCTCAAGCGTCGCTCGCCCTAACGTTGACGCAAATAATTTTAAGCTTAAGCCGACTCTCATTTCCATGGTACAACAATCCCAGTTTGGAGGTACCCCTTTAGAAGACCCGAACTTACACCTCTCACTCTTCTTAGAGGTGTGTGACACGTTAAAGCCTTATAGATTCTGCACCGATGCCATTCGACTGGGGTTATTTCCCTTTTCACTTAGGGATAAGGCAAGAGCATGGCTGCATTCTTTGCCTTTGGGATGTATCACCACATGAGATGAGCTTACTAAAGCTTTCCACGCCAAATTCTTCCCACCGAGCAAAACAGCAAGTTTGAGGAATCAAATCACCAACTTTACTCACAGGGATGACGAGACGCTCTAGGAGGCTTGGGAACGGTTCAAGGATTTGCTGCGGTTATGCCCTCACCATGGCCTTCAACGATGGATGATTGTTCAAGTTTTTTACAATGCTGTGACCCAACCTGTAAGGTCCACTATTGATGCCACTGCAGGAGGAACTTTGATGAATAAGACTGAAGACGAGGCCTATAATTTGATTAAGGAGATGATGCTTAACAATTTTCAATGGTCCACCGAGAGAGGTCAACCCAAGTATGCTAGAGGTAAACTTGAAGTTGATGCACTTACTTTGCTTTCTGCTAAAGTTGAGACTATGACTCGAAGGACCGTTTGAATGTAAATGCTGTGAATTCTAGTGCCCCTCCCCCATGTGAAATTTGTGGTTCTACTGAACATGTGACTTTGAATTGCCAAGTTAGGAGTCCTTTTTCCTAAGACTCTAGTGAAGTCAATTATGTCCAAAACTTCAACCCGAGATCGGCCAATGACTTTTAGTCCAGTACCTACAATCCAGGTTGGAGGAATCATCCGAATTTCTCATATAGATTTAATCCAAACCCTCTGACTATGGCCCTAATGAATGCTAGGCCACCCCCCGGTTTTCAAAGACCACATTTCCCTCCATAAGTACCCCAAAATTCTAACTTAGAGGCTATAATTAAGAATATGCTTTTGGCGCAACAAAAAGAAGATGAGTATATAAAGCAATTAGCCTCTAAGGTTGATGTGCTTACAACTCACAATAAGATGTTGGAGGCCCAAATCGCCCAACAAGCTAGCTTTTCACCTATACCCCTTGTTAGACTTTCCAGTAGGCCCGAGCCTAACCATAGGGAGCAATGCAATGCTATAATTTTGAGGGGGGACAATTAGAGGAACCTAAGGGGGTTACCAATTATGAGTCTTTGCATGATAAGAATGAGCATGTTAAGAATGTCGAGAAAGAGGTGTCTACACCCTCTAATGAGGTGATTGATGATGTTGTGCATAAGTCTAATGAGGTTCCTAAGGACCCTAAGATTACTTCCCGAAAACCCTACGCCCTACCTTTATGATTTTCGCAAAGGATGGCTCAAGAAAAACTTGATTTGCAATTTAGGAAGTTTTTTGAGGTCCTTAAGAAACTCTACATAAACATCCCATTTCCTTATGCTTTGTCACAAATGCCTTCATGTGCTAAATTTTTGATAGACAGATGAGACTGTAGCTTTGATTGAAGAGTGCAGTGCCACGATCTAAAACAAGCTTCCTGCTAAGCTTAAAGATCCTGGTAGTTTTTCAATTCCCTGCCCGATAGGGAATGTGTCTATAAACCGTGCTTTGTGTGATTTAGGGTCAAGTGTGAGCTTTATGCCCCTTTCTATATGTGAGAAATTGGAACTAAGAGAGATGGGACCAACTACTATCTCTTTACAATTGACAGATCGTTCTGTGAAATACCCTGTGGGTGTTTTAGAGGATGTTCAAATAAAAGTAGGAGATTTATATATGCCGGCAGACTTTGTGATTTTAGGAATGGAAGAGGATACGAGAACCCCCATCATTCTTGGGAGGCCATTCTTGGCCACCGTTGGGTGCCGTGTTGACGTGAAAAACAGTAAACTATCTTTTGATGTGGAGGATGATCATGTGGAGTTTAACTTGTTTAAAGCTTTTAATTTCCCTTCCATTTCTGATGAGTGCAATAAGATTGATGTGGTTGATGGTTTGATATGGGAAACCGTGTCTAACTTTGATTCTAATGATCTTCTTGAGCACTTGACGTCGAATGATGGCACTACTAAGGATGAAAATCCTGAAGTAACCATGCGTGCTCAACTTTTGAAAGCCTCTCCACCAATTCCACCTTCCCTTGCCAACGTGGAACCATTAAAAGTTGAAAATAAGCACTCGTCTGATGCGGCATAAGCTCCCTAGGTAGCACTAAAACTTCTCCCTTCCTCCTTGAGGTATAAATTTCTTAGACCCAACTCTACATATCCTGTGATTGTGAATGCAAGTTTGAATGCATCTCAAATTGACCCTTTGATTAGAGTACTTAGAGAGCATCGTAAAGCCATAGGATATACTCTTGATGACTTAAAAGGAATTCATCCTTCTCTATGTAGGCATTGAATCTTAATGGAATATGACCATTAGCCCTCAATTGAACACCAAAGAAGGTTGAACCCTAACATGGAAGAGATGGTCAAGAAAGAAATTTTGAAATTGCTTAAAGCTGACATTATCTACCCTATCTCCGATAGTACGTGGGTAAGCCCGATCTATGTTGTCCCTAAGAAAAAGGGGATGACTGTTGTCAAAAATGAATAATGAGCTAATTCCCACTAGGCCTGTTATAGGATGATATGTGCATTGATTATCGAAAATGGAATAAAGCCACCCATAAAGATCACCTCCTCCTTCCCTTCATTGACCAAATGCTTGAAAGATTGGCTAAGAACTCATGTTTTTGCTACTTCGACGGGTATACTGGTTTCTTTCAAATCCCTATCCATCCTAGTGACCAGGAAAAGACTACTTTTACTTGTCCTTATGGTACATATGCTTATAGGAGAATGCCATTTGGGTTGTGTAATGCCCTGCTACATTTCAACGTTGTATGATGGTTGTTTTCTCTGATTTTATTGATGACATAATGGAAGTCTTTATGGATAATTTTTCTGTGTATGGTACAACCTATGACCATTGCTTAAATAATTTGCCCAAGGTCTTGCAAAGATGTGAAGATGTAAATTTGGTTTTGAATTGGGAGAAGTGCCATTTTATGGTACAAGAGGGGGTTGTCCTCGGTCATATTGTCTCTAACAAAGGCAATGAAGTTGACAAAGCAAAGGTGGAGGTGATTGAAAAATTGCCCCCACCAACTTCTGTAAAGGGTGTGAGAAGTTTTCTTGGACATGTCAGTTTTTACCAGCGATTCATAAAGGATTTTTCAAAAATTACAAAACCTCTCACCCAATTGCTTATGAAGGATGTGCCTTTTGAGTTTAATGAAGAATATATGAGTGCTTTTCTCAGGTTGAAAGAGGCATTAACCACGACTCCAGTCATGCAAGCCCCAAATTAGGAGCTGCCTTTTGAGGTGATGTGTGATGCAAGTGACTACGCAGTGGGTGCAATTCTTAGCCATCGGAAGGACAATAAACCATACGCCATATACTGTGCAATTCGTACTCTTGATGAGGCTCAAGTGAATTATGCCACAACAGAGAAAGGATTCTTAGCAGTTGTCTTCGCCCTGGAAAAATGTCAATCTTACTTGATTAATTCCAAGGTCATTGTCCTCACCGATCATGCTGCATTGAAGCACTTAATGAAGAAATCCGACGCCAAGCTCTGACTCATCCGCTAGGTCCTCCGTCTTTAAGAGTTTGATTTGGAAATCAAAGACAAGGTCGGGTTGGCAAATGTGGTCGTTGATCATTTATCTCGCCTAGGCCCGACGCTACTCCTAGTAAAGAATTTCCCATCGATGACTCCTTCCCTGATGAGCAACTCTTCGCTATTTCTCACTAAGCCACCCCATAGTTTGCTAATTTGGTCAACTTCAAAGTGTGCAGGGTTCTCCTCAAGGATTGTCCTACCAACAAAGAAAGAAATTCCTTTCTGATACCAAATACTATGTGTGGAAAAAGCCTCTTCTTTACAAGCTATGTGGAGACGGGGTCTATAGAAGATGCTTACCGGAAGATGAAGTCCATAGTGTCTTGCACCATTGCCATGCTTCAACCTATGGTAGACACTTTAGATCGGATAAGACGTTGCGAAAGTACTCCAAGCAGGTTTCTACTGGCCCACGCTTTTCAAGGATGCAAGAAAATTTATCATGACTTGTGATAGATGCCAGAGAACAGGGAACATTACTAAGAGGCATGAGATGTCGCAAAGTGGCACACTTGAGGTTGAGTTGCTTGATGTACGGAGGATTGACTTCATGGGTCCTTTTCCTCCTTCCCATAACAACCATTATATCCTTGTAGCGATTGACTATGTTTCTAAATGGGTTGAAGCTGTTGCCGCCCCGACCAATGATTCCAAGGTTGTCATTAAGTTCCTCTAGAAGAATATTTTCACAAGGTTTGGGACACCGAGAGCTCTCTTAAGTGACAATGAAACTTACTTTTGCAACAAGCCTCTTAAGTCACTATTGATGAAATATGGGGTATTTTATAAGGTTGCTACGCCTTACCATCCCCAAACAAGTGAGCAAGTAGAGCTCTCGAATCGGGAGTTGAAGAGTATATTGGAGAAAACAGTGGATCAGTCCCGCAAAGATTGGTTACTCAGGCTTGATAAAGCTGTTTGGGCTTATCGCACCACCTATAAGACTCCTCCAGGCACCACTCCATACCGGTTGGTGTTTGGGAAGTCTTATCACTTACCGGTAGAGTTGGGACATAGGGAATATTGGGCTATAAAGAAACTCAATTTTGATCTTAAAGCACCTGGAGAACCGAGATTCTTTCAATTGAATAAGCTAGATGAACTACGGTTGGAGGCCTATGAGAGTTCACACATCTATAAAGAGCGAACTAAGAGATGGCATGAAAAACACATCATGAAGAAGAGATTTGAAAAAGGTGACGTGGTCCTATTGTTCAACTCGAGATTGAGATTCTTTCCGAGCAAGTTGAGATCCCAATGGTTAGGACCATTTCAAGTTACCAAAGTTCAACATAGTGGAGCGGTTGAAGTATGGAGTGAGTCTGCTGGTGCGTTCACAGTCAATGGACAATGGCTAAAACTCTATCTTATGGAACAACCTATTGAGAAGGCCACTGCTCATACACTTACCGATCCAAACCAAACATAGAAGCATGGTCAAACTCTTGACCTTAAAAGAGCACTGCTTGGGAGGTAACCCAAGCCCCTTGTATAGCTTTGATTTTCATTTTTCTTGTAGTTTTTCATAATAGAAAAAAAAAAGAGAATAAAAAAATAAAACTAAAAAAAATAAAGAAAAATAAAGAAAAAGGAAAGAAGAGAAAAAAAAAAATCAGTGTCCAACAGACACCATGCCATAGACCATGGTGGTCTACTATGGGCCACGGTCAAGGGTTTTGACTGCAGTGACCCTTCATTCTCACCTATCTTCTTCTTCACCTTCGACTCTCCCTCTCTACCTCCTCTTTCTCTCTCTAAAATCCACCATTGCTACACCTTCATTTCTCCCTCATTTCTTCTCATTTTCACTCAAAATCCTCCTTTTCACTTAATCTTCCTCTTTTTCTCACAAATTTCATCTCTTTCCACCATTTCTTCTTGAACTTCATCTCACCTTCATCCATCCTCCATAACCATCTTCTTCCCTCTCTAATTTTTATTCTTTTTCACTTAAATTCTTCATTTTTCTTTCCTCGATTTTATTTTTTTAGGTTTTAGTTTCAATTCCTCTTCTATTTTGCAACCATGGCATCCACCAAGAGACAAAGGAGTATCAAAGAGGCAGGAACATCTAGCCAAGCACCATCCCAGCCTCAACGGGCCTCCCAAACTTCCACCAACGCACGAGCTCAAGGTAATATTCCTCATCCTCTTAGTTTAACCAACCTCGACCATGTAGTTAGATATACTTGCTTGAATGAATGCATGGTTGTGGCAACTCGTCACTATGATGAGGAATTATTAGGCCGCTTAGGATTGTTAGATGAGATACAGTGGTTGTTTGCACGAGGAAGTATGGGACATTTTATTGAGATTAAGGAGCGTACATATTGGGACCTTATCTTAGAATTCCTCAGTACACTACATGATGAGGTCACTAGAGGGCGTCCATGTCAAGCAGGGTACATTTCATTTTATTTGCAAGGGTAATTTTATGAGTTGAACTTAAGTACCTTCAATAGCATATTTGGTTTTCCACCTAACATAGATTTACCAAACCGACAAGTCCCTCAAGAATTCAACCCGAATGCATTTTGGGGCGAGCTTTCGAGAAGTGTTAGGTACAGTACTAGTTCTTCTAAGTTATATTCGAGTAGCTCAGCGTATCCCAGTTTGTTGTTTCTTTGCTCGAGATGATAGTTTGAATGTATCGAGATTGTCTGAGTTATATTTTCTATCTTGTATGCTTGATGGTGTTCAACTTAACCCTAGGGCATTCTTGGCCAGACAATTGTATAGTGCTGCTATTAGCACTAAGGGTAGGATGGTCATTGGTGGTATCATCACAACTATTGCTAGATTTTTAGGTGTTGAACCCAACCTTCAAGATAGAGTATCTAGGTCCGAGCGGTTTGATCAAACTGCTTTTAAGTTAATGAACTTTTGCAAAGTAGAGGCTGAACGTTTGTGCTGGATTTATCTCGGGGATCGGTTTCTGCTGCTTCCCAATGTTGATTGAACTACCTTACTTCACCGGGCTAACCTTTATTGAGTACCTGGCGATGTCGAGGTTGTTCAGCCTGCTCCGCCTCCACCTCCCTATACTACTCAAGCCGAGCTTAGTTCTTCATCCCGACCACCCCCACTGACTATGTCGACCTCCAAGCCACCCTTGGGTCCATCCAAGAGAAGCAAGTATCTCTTCGAGGCTATGTTGCTTCTAAGAACGCCGTTCTTCATGACTTTGTCTAAGAGCGCCACGACGAGCTCCGTGGGATACTTGTTACCTAGACTCAATACTTCCAGGACTATAAAGCTTGTTTAGAAACCTAGCGAGATTGGCATATCTCTTTATGGCCAACCATCCCACCCTCCTTCCCCTCCTCCTTTCTGATTGATTCTTGCTACTCCCCCATCCCTTTTCTAATCTATGCGCACATTAGGGACAATGTTTTGTTCAAGCATGGGGGAGTTAGTCGGTATTTGATGGCGTCTGATGCCTGATTTGGTTTGGTGTGTACTTGTGTATGTATTGTATATATTTTTCATGATTGCATTTGGAGTTGCATTGTAGGTTTTGATCTTATGTGGTTTGAAGCATGTTAGAAAGTATATTTAGGTTTCTTTTCATTCTAGATTGCATTTTAGGTTTTTATAGTTTCTTTTTATAGTTTTTGCATTTTTCTTGGTATTGTGATTTGGAGCATGCATAAAAAGATCCTTAAAAAATGAAAGAATAAGGAAAAAAAATCCTTCGATGATGATTGTAGACTAAGTAGACTTCTTTGGTTTAGATTTATCCTTTGATTTGCCCAACTATGCATAAAAAAGTTTGAGAATGAGTTTGTGAAAATGAGCTTCATGTTTTGACCATATGTTGAGTGCAAGTTGATTACCCCATGACTCTTTACATGAATTTTGGCATATATCTACTGATGAGCTAGTTATAATCTTGGTAGATGTCCTATGAGGCTTTAAGCTTTTAAAGACTAATTGATCAATTTAGTATCTTGTCAATTCATGTGCAACTCTTCCTTGGCATGATTTCTCTAGAACTTGCTTTGATTCTCATTCAAGATCACATTTCACATATGCATTTAGGTTATGATTGAGGCATTCTTTGACTTGTTAACCCAAAAGACCAAATAACCACCCTTGTTACGTATTATATCCATTGCTAACCCCTTTGAGCTTAAATATGTTTTTATTGATTTGAACCTCCTACCATAGCCTTTGGCCAAACAATTATCCAGGACTAGAGGAGCATTTCATTCTTGTGCATCGAGTTTAATTGGGAGCCAGTAGGGTGTATCGAGATCTTTTTGGTGGATTTGGTTGTTTAGTGAAGTGAAGGGATTTGTGTTCTTGTGTTATATAAGAAATCCCTTGTCTTGTTGTCCAAAGATTAGAGAAGAGTTGAAATTCTCCATTGATATAAGATTTCCCTTGGCTAACTCCATGTCAAACAAGAAAAAATAGTAAAAGAAAAAAAACCAAAAAAAAAGAGAAGAAATAATAAAAAGAGTGTTAGCCTTGTTTGGATTGCAAAAAGTATTTATGATTTTGAACTCTTTAACTATCCAATTAGGGGTGTATTTGGTCGATGAATTGTACTGGTTTAGGGAGACTGTTGTATGAGTGCATTGAAAACGTTTAGCTCTTAGTCTATGGCTTCTAGCTCCACATTTCTAAAACATTTGTTCCCCTCTCACCTTTACCCATGACCCCATTACAACCTTACAAAAGTCCTCATGATTGTCTAATGTATATAGCATTTTAGTCATAGCGAATTAGAGAGTCTTGTCAAACTTATGGTAGATTTGGGTCTATGGAATGAGAATTGAGGGAACGTTAATATATTCTCAAACACATGTGTGATGAGTGCCACGTGATTATAGTGATGTTCTACTGGTATTGCTAGCTCCGTTTGTTTCATATGTTAAAATGATTGTATTTGATTATTTCAAGGGAATTGATTCAAATTTGACATTATGGTATATCAAGTGGTTTTGAAAACTTCATTACCTAGTCTGATTGTTCAATTATTTTTACACCTTTTGGGCTAACTTTGGGTCGGTCTTGCCATTGAGATGCTCCCAATGTCTATCCAAAGGAGGTTTTGAATAATTTTTTGTCTTAGTGTTGCTTGGGGACAAGCAACGATTCAAGCATGGGAGAGTTTGATAAGTGCTTAAAGTGTATATCATTTTAGGGTTATTTTGCTACATTTTTCGAGGGAATTGTGTGCTTTATGTTATAATTTATACTCCTATTCTCGTTTATGCTTGGGTATGGTTCTTTGATGATATTTGTAGGATTTTAGACCATTTAACCTGACATTTGACCCTATTTAAGTATATGTTGATCCCCCACGGATGCCCCTAAGATCCCATGCCTGTGGAGTATGAGAAGAGCAGAAAAGTTCGGTTTCAGCCAAGACCACGGTCCAACCATGGTGTCTGCCACGGACCGTGGTAAGCTTGTAACTGCTAGCCTCTTCATTTTCCTTCGTTGTGCTTATGAGATTAATCCGATTACTACTTAAAAGGGCGTGTTCCAGAGCAGAAAATGACTTCTTGTCCAAGAACCATAATCTTACTTTCACATCTCTTTTAGTTTAGCTTAGTTTTAGTGTAGTGTTCGTTGAGATTAGAAGGGAGAAGCTTGCTCTTGGAAGCTTGAAGATTGTTGCACAATTCAAGGGTTGCCATTGTTGTAAAGTTTTCCTTCCTTCCGTTGAATTTGCTTTTAAACTCTTATTTTAGTTGAATTTAGAAACATGAGTGAATAGCTTTATCTAATATAGGGATTTCTTAGCCATAATATTGTTGTTGGATCCTTTATCCTTGAATTCTTGCGCTTGTTTCATGTTTGGAATGACTCATGTCTATCTTGAAACTGGAATGCCACCTTCAAATTTGACCAATTTTGCTTACTTATGTTAGGTAGTAGGGTGAAGTGTTGAAAGGTGAAACTCTCTACTTGATCGTCTTAATAGAACTTAATTTAGCAAAACTCGCAAGAGAATTGCTTGTTGAGAAGAAACTTAGAATTCATATATCTCTAACCTAGACTAAATCAAATACACCTAAGAGAGTGTTAGTAGAATTTGTTTAGACAATTTAATCTACTTCGAAAGAAAGGATTAAATTCAATTTGATAGCAATTCCTTGAATCTTTCTTTCTATGAAAAGTGAATGCTTAAATCTATGATCTGACTCTTTACTTGGTGAATCAAATTCCTAGATGTTTTTCCGTTATTGAAATTCCAAATAGTTAATTAGCTAATTTAAATCAACCATTTTAAAGGATTGATCGCTTACCAAATTCCAGTAGGCTATTGACTCGATAGATTACTTTGGTCCCTGATGACGATATTTTAATCTATACTACGACACTCGTGCGCTTGCGGACGTGTCAATAGCACTCCATAGTTGCAATACAACCCATCTTCTTGTAAGTATCAGGCAACTTTTGCTCTATTCTCTCCCCTACCCTATTCTTCCACTTCACAACGTCCTACTTATGCTTGTCCATCTTCTTCCCAAGCTTCTTAAGTGGCCATTCACAAGCCAAGGCATGAGCATAGGACATAATCGTCTCATCCAGTTGTTCCAGCTTTCTATTATATTGTTGTTCATTCTGCCCCACCTTTCCTTCCCAAACTTGGAAGCAACCCACTGTTATGGCTCATTCTCCTCCACCAAAGCAACAAGCTTTGACTTGTAGCACCTCAATTCTTCCAATGTAGCATTGTCCTCTGAAGCTGTTGGAGCACACGCAACTCTGTACAACATTTTCTTCACTATCTGTATCGTTGCTTCTTTTCGGATACCGTGCTTCGCTGCCTCTTTCAAAAAATTCTCTGTCAGGTGACGTAGGCAGTAGCTATGATATTCCTTACCAAATACTTGTGCCACGGCAGTGACTACCACAGGTTTCTTATCCGACATGATCACCGACTTCAGACCCCCCAAACACTCCATAATCATTTCGAAGAACCAAACCCACCCCTCTATCCCACAGGCAAAATTGAAGGGGTGGTTGTCTACATCTAAGGCACAGACAGCAACCAAGGTCCCTTTGTAAGGTCCCCTCAGATGGGTGTCGTCCACAAACAGTACCATCCTGTACCCAAGTTTGAATCCATTCACATTACCAACGTATATACCAAACACCCTCCTAAACCTGGAACCCTCCACCTCACAAAAAGTCACAAACCCTAGGCTCACTCTAAAGATGGCCGCACACATCCACGGGAGCAATTTGTAATGATTAACTGGCATCCAAAGCACCATTGTGCGCACGAACTCCCTTGACCTCTATGACTGCATGTACATTAGCCGAATCCCCAACTCCAACTCTAGATCCTGCATAATGTCCCTCTATGAATAATCAAGACACAACCTCACTTTACCTTCAATGAGGTGTGCAAGAAATTCAGCTCCAATACATCATCGGCCCCAATCACACATCTAACATAGCTCCCCAACACTGTGTTTATGCTGCCCTCTGAACTCTTTTATGGACATCACCTGTGTGTTCGTCCCGCCTCTTACACATATGTACAAAGAACAATCAGTTGCATCGCACTCACCACAAATTTTTGCTTGCAGCTCCATTCAAACCTATACTCGAAGTGATTTGTGATTGCAAACTTGCAGATCACTTGTCGAAAAGCTTTTGCTGATTGAAAGATCTGCCTGACTCCCCTAATTAACTTCTTCCATATGCTCAACTTGCGGTAGTATCTTTGCGCTAATAGACCTGATTGTGGCCACACACTCTCATTCTCGTTATTTTGTTCACCACCCCTGCTGCCTTTCACTACTAAAAAATCTGCTTTTTCCGACGGAAAATGGCGACGGAACATTAGGACGTCAGAAAGGCCGACGGACACGCCGACGGAAGGACGGGGAAAGCAAAAGAGGAAGACGGACTCAATTTCCGTCGGAAACTCCGACGGATTGGTCGAATTCCGTCGGAATTCCGGCGGGATTCCGATGGAATATTCCGTCGGCTCACCTGATTTTTTCAACTTCTCTCTGCCCGAGAAAAGCTACAGGCTTTTTTTTGAAAAAAGGCCTGTCCGACGGGAATTTTCCGGCGGATTTTCCGACAGACAGCAATTTCCGTAGGAAATTTTAAATTTTGAATTTTTTTGAAATTTCAAAATTTTCAATTTTTTTGAATTTTTTTAAAAATAAGTGTTCCGACGGAATTTTCCGTAGGAAAACACTTTTTCTGAATTTTTTTAAAAAAAGTATCGAAAAAGGGGAAGTGCTCTGACGGAAATTTCCGTCGGACCACACCTCTTTAAAAACCCGATTGCTCGAGCAATCGGACACTCCACACACACACACAAACCTTTCTCTCTCTCCGCCATCGCCAGTGCCGCCCTCTTCCACCCACCATCGCCGCCCTCTGCGGCCGTCCGACACCCTTCGCTCTTCCCTCAAAATCGGCCCCCTTCACTGCCTCCATTGGTCGCCGCCACCTCTACCCTCCGCCGCCTTCACCGGTCGCTGCATTCAATGTAGCACTAAGAAACTCCTCATCTTTCAAGTGAGTAATTCAACCTAAATGTTATTAGAGAGAACATTAAATTGTCATTGAAAGATGAGGAGTTTCTTGGTGTTACATTGAATGCGGCGACCAGTAAAGCATGTTCCGATCCCGTCAAACGGTCTTTTGCTGAACGATATCGTGATTTTGCAGTGGAAAGATGTGTAACTCAACCTAAATTTTCGAAATAAATTTCCGACGGAATTGCCATTTCCGTCGGAATGGGCATACGGAAATGGCAAATTCCATTGGACAACCCGGCCGGATTCCTGCCCCAAAGTACCGGAGGGCCCGACAGAACTGATCCGTCGGACACCCGATATCCGTCTGATTTCGTCGCCCACTCCGTCGGCCCGCTTCCCGACGGCTGTCTCTTTCTGTCGGAATGTGTCCGACGGACGGGAAATTCCGTCGGAACCCGTCCGTCAGAACTAGCGGGTCTACGGGCCTTTTTCCTACGGCCGTTTTCCGTCGGATTTTCCATCGGAAAATCATTTTTTCGATGGAAAAACGTGCTTTTTCCGTCGAAAAAAACACGTTTTTCAATAGTGTTTGCTCCCTTCTTCACCTCCTTCCGCCCGTGTCTCCTCATCACCCACATCGTTTGACGCCACGAAGATCTCATCATCATCGTACGATTCAATTGTTTCCCCCCAAGTCTCAGCCAACTTTGCAGGTGATCACCAACACATCCGCCCCTTTCAGTCGTTAGCCCCCTACAATTTAAACAAAAACAACACATAAGGTACTCATTCTCGTAAACCACATTCAGTAATTTACATCATCAAATCAAGCTTTACACATGATCCACCTTTTTAGTCCTGGTTATCTGCCATCTCCCTTACGACCCTCTTGCACCACAGCATCCCCGTCCCTCCCACTTCTCGCGCAAACCACGCCATGATTACAACTCTGCATTCTTCTTTCACATGATGCACCTGCCTTCTGTGCTCACCTCTTCGACCCATCACTCTTACCCCCATAAAAATACCCGTGCTCCTCATTCCCCTTGAAAAACATCCTCACATCAGCATCCCCCTCGACTACCATTACCATTCCCCGATCGTACTTCAAACTATACCATAATTTCTGCTCAAACAAATTATTCCCAATAATCTCTGTCCCCATTCTTCGCACCTCCTCCATCCTCGTCCCCTCTTTCAGCACAATGCATTTTCTCGAACCCCCCATATATGTTTCTTTTCCATCTCCACAATCCTCCAACTCGCCCCCATGACAGATAAACAACTACCTCTCTCCCGCCACCACTGCCTCTTACAACAGCATCGTCTCCATCCATTTGTACCAGATGTCAAAACAAAGACTACCATACTAGTCAATCGCTCAACTATCGACCCAATTACCTTGCACGTCATACAATAATAGTTTTTTTTCCATCACAATCAATAATGCATCAATTACTACACAGAAGTACATAATAACAGTCCCTAACACCACTGCTCTCGGTGTACTTATTCAGTAAACTATGTCTACCATGGTGTATTGGATAGGTACTGTTCTTAGTCAATATGGGTTTTAACAATATCATCTTCTTAGAGGATAATAACCCCCTATCCGACCCTCCTACATCCCCCAGGCCACACATGCAATTGGATTCACATAACAACTACTCTTATGATAGCTTCGTAAATGGTGACCAACAACATGGCATACATTAAACCCCAGACTTTTACCCTTTCCTACAACCCAAACCACTCACCACAACGTCAATCCACATACCAAACTCTTGAAGTTAAACCAATATTTCACGTACCTGTTAGTTACCACTTTGCTTGCAGTCGTCTACCAATGTTAGAGGTTCCAACCCTTCCACCTCCGAGTTCACGGCTAACCTCCATTGTCAGGTATCCACCATCACCAAACACTCCAAGCTCAAGTCCAGTCCCCCTCTGCACTTTCTCTTACCTACAGCCACAGACCTTGCGTCACCTACTTCTTCTCCCACAATCATGCTTCACTGAAGAAATTGGGGCAAGATTTCCCTCAATTGTGAAACACAATTGCTCACTACCACACACACTTTCAAGATTAGATTCAACTATGGAGAGAGAAAGAGAGAGAGAGAGAGAGCGTATCTATGTACTTTGCACAAAACCTCGATTTGGAGCATGGTGCATGATGGCCCAACATTTAGCTTCCAGGTTTTGGCGGAGAGAGAAAGTGACAAGCATCAGATAGAGAGAGAAGGAGTAGTTACTCATTAAAGGTGTTTTGGTCATTCTGCTTCCTTTTGCTTTTTCACTGACTTGCCTTTCCATCCAAAACCAACACCCATTTATTGCAAAAAAAAAATGGGTCCATTAGAGGGTTGTTAATGTTTGACACTCCTACGAATTTCCCATGATTTTTTCACTTTTAAGCCAACATGCTACCCAGAAGCCTTGGTGCCACCTGAGAAATGATTAAGGGATGAAAGGCCACCACTTTTCTCCATGAATTGAAGGCCTACAAGCCTCTGTTCTTACCTCCATGACTAAAATGAACTCTGCTAACGTGTAGAGTGGCCGCCAAGGAGCACAAAAATGCCAACTACACAACCTATGCACCTATTATGCAACGACACATGGCTTACAGGTGCCTCTTGATTGGAGCATTTTCACGGCTTATTTGGTGGATTTGGACATATCTGTGTGTTTAAAGGGTGAAGGAGGAAGAAGAAAGCCAAAAAGTCCCTTCGTCGGTGACACGTGACATACGCACTACTTCTCTACGGCAGTTTCTGATGGGTACACTACTTCTGGCCTTCTAACTTCGTTCCTACCCAATTCTCAAGAAAAAAATATATATTTTGAGCATTAGGGGTGTTCTAGCTTAGTTTTATAGGCCATTAAGGCCTTGTGACCATCATCGTCACCGCCACAACTGCATAGGGAAAGGCGGGCTTGGGTTGGTCGCAAGAATCATATCCTAGAGGGGGTGGGGTAAGGCAAGTCCAAGGTTCTGTCAGTAGGTCAATATTAAGGTTCTAGGGTTAAGGGTCTAGGAAAAAATAAAAACACACACCAATAAAAAATCATGCTTTAATGAGCGAATTAGCATAAAAGAAAGAAAGATTGGGCGAATAAATCGCAAATCATATTATGATCGACTCGATTAGGGTGGAATTGAGAAATTTAGGCTCTAATGCCACTATTGGAGAAATAGAACTTACCTTAAGTGCAGAAACAAGGAATCTCATTCCCTGGGGATTGTCCATAAGATTGATCAGACGAAACCGAAGGTGGCTACTGGAGTCACCTAGATTTTCATGTCCCACACGCTATCCCGTTGATGCTAGAGCAGCCGTGTGAGAGAGGGAGAGGTGGGCAGTATTTTCTAAAAGTTATGTTTCTCAATTGTGTGGTTAAATACTAGGTTAATCCCCCTTAAATAGGTTTAGTGTCCACTACCCACCCACCACTTAAGGGGAGGGGAAGTGGTTTTCTCGCCTAAGCATTCTAGGGTCAATTAACAACTTTATTTTTAAAAATAAGACAATAAGGGAGATGAATGAAGTAGAACAAACTCAAAAGCTAGAAACAAGCGCATCTTACTTTGGCCACATGCCAGTTTAGCCTGATTAGGGCTATTTGTCAGTCGGGCTAGTAACATTGGTTGGGTTCACATATTGCCACTGTTCATTCTCTATAATTCATTTTATGCACACAAAGTAGGGGGTAAGTTCTGTTGGAGATTACCATCACCTTCTAACAATGGTACTAATGCTCGATGCGACTAGGAGCATAAAGATTCCCCTTTCTTGTCAGCCTTATGCCTTTTCCATGTTATTGACTGCTACATTGTTCTTATGAGTTATGAGCTCCTAATGGACTATTTTGCCAATATAATAACAACAACTCCTCTTAGTGCAGATCCTATTTTCATAAGGTTTGATGAGATTTATATGTAGACAATCTTATCCCTATAAGTATTATTGCCTGCAGAGAGTCCGATTCCAAGAGACCACATAAAAATTATCATAAAGCCATTTTGTTGAGTTGATTGAAACACATTCAAACAATACACACTATATGAATGTCAAACAACATCAAATAATGAATAGGAGAATTGAAGACTAGGTACCGCACAGGAGAACCACTATAAAAATAATACACATATTAAAATGACTCTCTCTCTCTGTCTCTCTCTCTCTCTCTCTCTCTCTCTCCTTTCTTTTCTAAGAAATTGATTAACTGAGTAAGATTGGCCCATTAATGGAGTAGGCAGTGGCTTATCTGAAGCCATTGCTGGGCATGTCTGAGCAATTATGTATGATGATATAATTTGCAGCAATTATGTATAATGATATAATTTGGGGCAATTATGTATGATGATGATATTTGGAGCAATTATGTATAATGATGATATAATTACTTTCTTAAGTGTTTGTAGACCATATTGTTGCATCAAAATGTCATAGAAATATTATTATGATCTTGTACAAGGCCATGGCCTGAATTTGTGTGTATTCATTGACTAGAGTAGATGGTCCTCAAAATCAGGGGCTTCAAGGAGAGAAGGAAATACAGTTAATGCTTTCACTTCTCAACTTAGCCTCGATACCTAAGTAAGTAGAGGGAAGAGAGAATAATGAAAAAGAGGAAGTGACAGAGAAATAGAAAGCCATGTGAAAGAGAAGCTAAGTTATCTAGCAGCTAAATTAACTAAAGGTTCATTCTCGCTCGACCAAATCAATTTAAAGGAAGGCGATTTCAATGCCAAAATTAGAGGCTGTGTGCCGGTAAGACCTTTGCAGAGAGGTTGGAATGGGGTTAGAGTTAGCCTTACTAGTGAGAAGTATCGCGTGAATAAAGAGGAAGATGACCTTAACGAAAGTTGGTGGAGATCCAAGTATGCAGCGAGAGCAACATGAACAAGGAAGCAGGGGAAGTGATGTCGCTTTTTAGAATATGATTCAAAGAGTTCTAAAGGTGGCCCCAAAAACACCTTCAAGTAACCAACAAGGATGATTGCCTATAATTGCAGAGAAAGGGAAAAGGCCAAACACCTTTGTATTTCTCTATGTCAAATAGATAGTTTGTTGTCACAATCCTAATGTTCTCTGCTTCTTTGAAACTATGATGAGTTTGCATGATGTTGCTAACAGTTTTAGGGGTTTCTGTTGATAGTGTCAATTTAGAAGGAAAGCTAGGGGGTATTGTTATTTCATGGAAGCTTCATTTGGAGATTTCAGTGGCTTCAAATGCAAGTGCTTTTGTGGTATGCTTGTTTTGTGTATGGGGAGATAAGACACGTTGAAAGAAAAAGTACATGGGACTTCATTTCTTTGAATTAGATAATCTTAGTGTTAGGTGAAAGTGGCCCAAAATTATTTGTTTGCTCAAGTGAGTTCAAGTCTCTTTTGTCATTGGCCCATATTAGTGAAGTGCTTGGCAATGATCCATGTATTCGAGTGTTTGGGCTCATTTTCTGCTGAGGCCCAAGTTTCTCCTCCAGTAGAGTTCGTGGCCCATTTGCAGCATCAACCCAATGTTAGCTCTTGTCCAAGCTTTGCTTCTCTTGTGCACTGACTTTGGCGTTGACTTCAGCTTGTTTGCACCCAGTGGGCTCCATGGATGGTCCGTGGGTCAGCCCACGGTCCGTGGCCTATAAGGACCCTTGGGCTACTCTCATTTTGTGCAGTTTTGGTGGATTTATGCAATGCTTAATGCAAGATTTTATGGTTGATTATTATAGATCTGTTACTCGTAGCATTAATCTTCTTTATGGGGTTTTATGAGCATTTATACGCCATTATCCTCCTCCCTAAAGTGAGAGTTACAACCAAGTTTCTGTCTATAAATTGGACATTTGGTTAAGGCATTTGGTGTGGTATTATCCCACCATATGTGGCTATTGTTCCACCGTTGTGGGCATTTTAAGGTGTTTTGGCATTCGAGAATGTCTTTGGGCACGCCCCTCTCATGGCCATTTTATGAGGCGTTTGTGAGTCATTGTAGTCTCTTCTACTACACATTTTTCTTGAGTGAGAGTTTTAGAGATTCTATTCTTTCGATCTTGTTACCGGTTTAACATCTGTATCTCTATTTTATATCGATCTCTTTTGACTCATTTTTGAGATTGTTTTGTACTCATTCCTATCATAGTGGATCTTTGCACTGTTGTTACCACCCGTAGTTTTCTCCCGATTTGGGTTTCCACGTAAAAATCTTGTACTTATTATTATCTTTTTGTTCTTGTTTTAATATTCTCGAATGTCTACATCCTTTTCTATGCTTCCGCACATACATTATTTAATTTTTCCTAGCACAC
>JACYFF010003369.1:68630888-68690064 GCA_017589665.1 Selenicereus undatus
GTATATATATTTGTATATATATGTATATATATATATATATACATACACATTTACACATGATAGTAATCATATCATCTCATATCATCATCTATCATCTAGAATATATTTTTGGGATTTGAAGGTGTGATCTCAACATGCATTGAGTGAATGGAATTTATAAGGGAGAATCAAAAAATTTATTTTAGTCTATATAAGTAGTATGCACATGAATCTCCTAAAAGCTTTTCATTTTCTTATCAAAAATTGTGATACTTTTGAATCCCTTATTATTTCACTTTCCATAATTCAAAAAGTGAAAAAATGCTTAAAGATAACAGATTGATTTGATGCGTGAGTTTTTATTTAAAATTTCACATATAAAGAATTCCATGCAATGTTTTAATTTTGATTTAATTTATTGGTTAAATATATACAAAATTAAATAACACATGTATTATTTAACAACCTTAATAAGAAATATGAAGGAATTATATGATACTATTTAAATTTTGAACAAATATTTTACACCAGTTTGCAGGAAGTGATAGTACGCGCTTAAATCCTAATAAATAAATAAAGGAATCACTGCATCCTCACGAATAGATAAATGTCCTGAGTCTAAATAAATGAGAGCAAGTTCAATGGTGAGCCATTTTTTGGCTCACCAATTGGGCCCTACCACTGCCACATCAACCCTCTCTTCAATTTTTTGTCTCACAATCCTCACACTCTTCAATGAAAGGCTCGTCACCTTCCCTTACCAAATAAAATAATATATATGGACCCAACACCTAATCATATTTATTTGTTTTAGTTTTTTTTTTGTTTGGTTGGTTATTTGGGTTAATTATTTATAGGGAGGTCCACGAGGGAGGAGTCGGCTCGGGAGCTTGCACGGGTTGGCTTGGCTCGGGGGCTTGGCGAGGTAGCGTGGGGCGTGAGGCGCCTCACTCAATTTTTTTGACTATTCCCCCCCCCCCCCCCCGAAAACGACGTCGTTTTTGGGGGGTGCTCTTTTATTTTTTTTGACCAACACAGCTTGGAGGAAAAGACAAATAATGCTGTGAATTTTGAAATGCTAGGCACTGGAGAAATTTTGACTGTTGGAATGTCTGTCTGCCATGTGAAAAAATTTTGTTTTTATTTTGTGTGTATGAATTATGTTTATAAATATATGAAGCTTCAGTTTTTCTCGCTCACAAATTCACTCAATCCCTCTTCCTCTAGTGAAAATTGTTCATTTTTTGGTGCATCTGTATTCAATTTTTATATCAACGAAGAAGTGAAAGCAACAATAAGAATTTATATTTTTAGTTTCCGTAAATGCTTAATGTTATATATTCAACTTGATATTTTATATGAGTAATGTTGTTATTTTTTTATTTGTGGATAAACTTGTTGGTGTTTATATTTTGTTCATTTATTAAATTTTATAATGATTATATGTTTTTAATATAGTCGCTATGATTTTATTTTTCAAATGTTTTGGTAGAATAATTTTAGTGATGTTATTAAAAATGGGCTTAAAAGTGGGAATCAGTCTTTGATGTTGTTAAAAGAATTATATGTTAATGAAATGAAGAAATTTGTATAATTTTTTTCTCTCTAGTGAGACATTTTAGCAACAACAAAGTTAATAAATTAGTAAGAATTTATAAATTCAATTGTGTTAAATTCTTTACTTTGTACTTTAAAAATTGGTAATTTTAGTTTTTAACGTTGTTGTTTATATTTGTAGTGAAGTTTGAGTTGCTCTTCCAATCAACAAACTAGTGAAGGAAATTGTAAGTTGCTATTTAATTTTTAATGTGTTAGAAAAAAATATTATGTAGTAGTTGATATGTTAAATGTTAAAAACATTATATTTTATTAATGTAGTAGCAATGACATGAATAATACAATTGAAAGATTAATTTGAAATTTTTAAATGTTATTTGTGTAAGTAGGAGATAATTAAAATTTAATTATATGTTGTGATTATATGTTATTAACTTAGCAATATGATTAAATGTTTTAGGAAACACTATGAGAATATTGTTTTCATATTTTTGGGCATGTTAATGAAGTTAGGATAATTAAATTGGTAACTGTTGAAATGAATATATTTGTAGAATAAGTTTGCAATACTTAGGAGAACATGTTTCTAAATATAGTTGGTGTAATAGTTGTTGAAATGAATATTATAGGGTGGTAGAATATTTTTTGGCATGTTGAATAAATTATGCATATTTTAATGTTCTCAAAAATGAATATGATAATGACTATGATAATTAAAATTAATATGTTACTTCATAAAATGAATGATATACTTTTTAAGTATATATTACTAAAATAAATGCGTTAATTACTATGATAATTAAATGTAATATGATACTTGGAAAAAAATAAATGGTTTTCTTTTTTAGTATATGTTATGAAGCACTATGAGAATAAAGTTTAAATATTACATGGCATCTGAAATATGACATTCAATTACTATAAGTCACTAATATATTAATACGGTTAATTATAAATTTGTAGATGCTAACTTCATCTGAAATATGGACCCTAACACTCCCCCATCGTTTATGAGCTTGCTTGAGGGTGACGATTCACCCCAAGCTGGGGGGAATAGTGCTCCCCCAATCCCTGTACACAATCCCCATGTGTCGTTACCCCCATATGTACCACAAAACCACCACCATCATCCGCATCATTCATATTTCCCACCCTACCTTAGCTCAAGGATTCCGGGTGGTTCAAGTCAGAACCCTCGACCATATCCTCCACCATATTACACATCAACACATACTGAACCTTTCAATGTGCACGAGAGTGAATACTCGTACTACCCTCCTTACTATTCATCGCCACCTCCTCATCGAAATAACCTTTCTGCGGGGAGCAACTCCACCCCCTCATCCACACCAACAGGGTCACTGGTCGGGCGAGGCCAGTCTCGGATGAACATTGAGGTAAGTACTGATGAGGGGGATGGGGAGGAAGTAATAGGAGCAACTGGTGGTGATGCCAAAAAGTGGACCGTTGACGAAGATCAACGGCTTATTCGGGCATGGATAAATGTAGGCACAAATCCCATTATCAGGGCCGTCCAAAAGAAGGCTAGATTCTGGAATAGGGTGGCATCAATTTTTAATGAGTACCGTCTACAAGGGGCATCAGCACGAACTTCAAAGACATGTAACAGTCGATGGCTTCGGTGCGCCGCAATAGTGAACAAATGGACAGGTATTATGCATGAAGTGGAACGTAGTAACCACAGTGGGTGGAATGATGCGAGGATTCTACAAGAGGCCCACATATTGTACGCTGAGCGTACACATAAGAAGTTTGAGTTGAAGCATTGGTATGAGATGCTCAATGACCAGCCGAGATGGCGTGCGATATATGACCCACCTAAGTCAGGGTCAGGATCATCAAAAAGGTCAAACCCCGACGCTGAAGAGACCAAAAATGAAGGTGCCGGTGCAAGTGAAAGACCCGAAGGCCGAAAAGCGGCAAAGAGAAGGATGAAACAAATGGCGAAGAACACCGTAGTTGATCGAGTAACAACTAATTTGCAGCAGATAAAGAGTGCCAACAGTGATATGAATGATATGTTCAAGGATTTCATCATTACAGTTAAACAAGAAAAAGCTCAGAAGATAATGATGAGGGAAATGAAGCTGATGAGAGAAGAGGAAAGAATAATGATGATTGACACCTCCACAATGAGTCCTGAACAAGCGGCTTACTATGAGCAACGGAAAGCGAAAATTATTGCGGCGAGATCGGGGCACTCATCATCACATCAGTAATATGTCTCCCCTCCCCCCTAATTTTATAGAATGTGAGAACTATGTACTTCATCCTATGTTGTAACAATGTGGCTTTATTTTCCATGTGTTGTATTAGATGTGAGTTTGGTGTAGTCATGTAATGATATCAACTTATGCAAAATGGGTATGCCTACTATTTATTGTTAATAAAATGGTTACTGTTCTGAACATTAACGAATAATTATTATTATTTACGCAGGTCATTTATAATGGATAATTTCAATGAGGACACACAACCAATTGAGGAGGAATCATCGTCCTCCTCGTCATCATCCTCTTCTTCATTAGATAATGACGTCATGATCCCTGTCATAGGGGCGTACCTCCAATATCAACAACGAGTGCAACAACAAATGATGCTCTTTCTACAACTTAGGGAAGTAGCCACGAAGATGACACCATCGGCATCTACTCCTCGAATGAAAACGAGATGTATTAAGAGAGACAGACAAGCAACCCACAACCGCTTATACCAAGACTACTTTGCGAAAGATTCAGTGTATGACGGACATCATTTTCGCCGCAGATTCAGAATGTGGAGGCACTTATTTCTCTGCATTGTGGAAACACTCGGAAATCATTCAGAGTACTTTTAAGTGAGGTACGACGCAGCCAGAAAGCGTGGGTTGTCACCATTAACCAAATGTACCACAACCATGCGAATGTTTGCTTATGGTGTAGCAGCTGATTGCATTGATGAGTACTTGAAGATTGGTGCGAGCGCCGCAATGGAATGCCTGAAAAAGGTCGCCTCATGCGTCATTGAGGTATTCGGGGAGCAGTACTTGAGAAAACCAAATCAAGCTGATGTTGATCGCTTACTGCAAGTTGTTGAAGCCCGTGACTTTCCCGGTATGTTGGGAAGCATAGACTGCATGTACTGGGAGTGGAAGAATTGTCCAACGGCTTAGAGGGCATCATTTCAAAAGCAAGTTTACAAGGTGCCAACAATCATCCTTGAAGCCGTTGCATTATATGACCTTTGGATATGGCATGCGTTGTTCGGGTTCTCTGGAAGTTTCAATGACATCAACATCCTTGATCACTCACCTGTTTTCCAAGAGATGTACGAGGATCGGGCTCCTAAATGTGAGTATGTCGTCAATGAGCGCCATTACAACATAGGATACTACCTTTCGAATGGAATTTATCCACAATAGGCGACATTTGTCAAAAAGATCCCACTTCCCCAAGGGTCGAAGAAAAAACTATTCGCAAAATGTCAATAATCAGTAAGGACGGACGTTGAGCGAGCCTTCGGGGTGTTACAGTCTCGATTTGCCATTGTACGTGGTCTCGCTAGTTTCATGGATAAAACAGAAATTGGTATTATTATGAGATCATGTGCGATACTTCATAACATGATTGTGGAGGACGAGCGGGAAACTAGGAGCTTACATTTGACTACAACGTTGTCGACGGAACTGTCCCGGAACCCATTGTTAACTACAACCACCATCCATGCTATGAGACGTACTTTCAACGATCATGCCAAATTCGCAACTCCAAAACGCATTTAGCTCTCCAAGCGAACTTGATTGAGGAAATATAGAAGTGAAACTTGGGTCGGCCGCAGAGATGATAGTTGATTGATCTTCATATTATAATTTTTTTAAAATTGTTCAACTATTGTAATTTTTTTCCATACTATGTCAACCAATGTATCTTATGTTTCATTTAGTATCAGACTCTTGTAATAGCTAATTTCATGTGTGATTTTTTTTTCCATTCAAAATCTTGTGTTTTTTTTTCATTAGTTGTGTATGATAATTATTACGTGCACATTATTTTTTCCCCAAAAAAATGGAACTCAAATAAGCAACCAAAAAACAAAACATGCAAGACAGGTAACTTTTTTCCACAAAATTACTTGTCATCATTCATCATCATATTGTAGTCACTTTTAAATTGTTTACGTATTGTAATTTTTATTTCATTTCATGTCAACCAACGCATATTTTTTAATTTATTTATCGAACTCTTGTACTTACTATATTTTAGGCATGTGTTCATTTTGTTATTCAAACTCTCGTACTGTTTGCAAAAAAAAAAATTATCGCATCCAATTAGTTGTGTTACCAAATTATTATGTCCAAATTATTTTTCCTATAAATAATTAGCCCAAATAACCAACCAAACAAAAAAAAACTAAAACAAATAAATATGATTAGGTGTAGGGTCCATATGTATTATTTTATTTGGTGAGGAAAAGTTGTGAACCTTCCATTGAAGATAGTGAAGATTGTGAGGCAAAAATTTGAAAAAAGGGTTAATGTGACAGTGGTGAGACCCAACTGGTGAGCCAAAAAATGGCTCACCATTGAACTTGCTGTAAAGGAATCACTGAGCCATCAGAAATTGATAAATGTCCTGAGTCAAAACAGAAATTGCCCCCATGCAGGATCGAACTACAGACCTTCAGTTTACAAGACTGACGCTCTACCACTGAGCTATAGGGGCCGTTCATGGATATGCAGTTCAAAAATCTATACTCTATCTTAAAATTTGGTAGGAAACTACAAAGCCTCAGCAGTCAGCACAGCGTGAGAAAGCGAGGGACCGGAGTTGGAGCAGAGAGACTAGAGAGAATAGAGGCAGTAGCAGCAGCAACAGCAGCAATGGCGTCGGGGGCGGTGGTAAGAGCGGCCGAGATGGAGAAGATGAGCGTGGAGCAGCTGAAAATGTTGAAGGAGCAGACCGATCTTGAAGTTAACCTTCTTCAAGACAGTCTCAACAACATTCGCACTGCTACTTCTCGCCTCGACCTCGCTTCCAATGCTCTCCATGATCTGTCCCTTCGCCCTCAAGGTCCTTCTCTTTCTTTCTCTTTGTATCTCTTCCCCCCAAAACAACTCTTTGATTTCATTATTTTGACTATGAACAACAGGTAAGAAGATGTTGGTGCCACTTACAGCCTCGCTTTACGTCCCTGGAACCCTAGATGATGCCGACAAGGTTCTCGTTGATGTTGGCACTGGTTATTTCATTGAGGTCTGTCTGTTGTTTCGATCTTTGTGGTATGGTTAATTGATTCAGGAGTCTGATATTCAATTGAATTGTTTGATTTGCTTGTAATTACGGCTAATATACGATGTTGGTAGAAGCTAGGATTTCCACTGGGAATTGACTATATTCGATTGGATGAAACTTGAAAGTCGACTACTTTGAGAAGTGCAATCGCAGGACTAATAGTGTTTTTTTTTTTTAGTTTTAGGTACTGTTTGGTTTCCATCTGCTATTGTAATGGTTACTTTCATCTTCTTATCTGAAGCCCTGATACCCTAATGAAAGGTGGCATAGGAGTGCTTAGTTGATCTGTTTTGTCAGCACTTTCTGAGAAGCATTTCTAGTTTTGCTAGTTAAACAGGTTGCTTTTGCTTTAGCAAATTGAACCGATTTGAGAAAATGTCAGTATTATGCATGCATTTGCTCATTTTTGTAGCAAATTTCTTTATGATGTTCTCTTCTATTGTTATATGCTGTTGCTGCTTGTTCTCTATGCTTGTTCATCCTTAAAAACTTGATGCAATATCTATCTTCTCTGGTTGTCTTGTTTCGCTTGGATGTGTTCTATTTTGCAGTTTCCTTTGCGCACTAAAGTTTGATTTGCTTCTGTTTTTCATATGAATCAGAAAACCATGGCTGAGGGGAAAGACTACTGTCAGCGCAAAATCAACCTTCTTAAATCTAATTATGATCAACTCCTTGAGGTACTTTTTTTGGTGATGTCTTCATCTGTCCATTTATTGTGAAGTGCCTTTTTTTTTCCCTAGCTATCTAGATGCTCGAATTCAATAATATGCAAAATGTAGTTTGGCCTCGCTTTTATTTTCTTGTCCCTTTGCAATTGATCTGCCTTTAATCCATACCCAAGTTTTGTTACTTGGATTGCTAGTTGCCTATTTCTTCTCTGGAACAGCTACACAATATCTAATAGGAAGTGACCAATCGCTGACCATTTTCTATGATATTCAGATTTTTGTCGACCTAATGTGAAGGAGGCCAAGGACAGCCGTAGTGGGTCCTCCACTTTCCATTTATAAGGCAGGAAATTCAGATCCTACTAACTTGCATGGGAGAGTGCCCGCTTTTTTTTTTTTTTTTAATCCTCGTTCGCCTCTCCCATGCCTGTTCCCTCTATGCTGTCTTAATGCAAAATGAGCAACTTAGTTAGGCTACCTTAGAAAAAAAGGGGGTGGGGGATTGAGGCTATATACATCTTAAACCCTGGTCGGATTGAGTCCTCTTTCATTATTTTTGTTGTATAAGAAACCTAATACACAGGGGTAGATTTTAATATCTGTGGTGTTTTATAAATTGCAAGACCAGTAAAATAAAAAAAAAATTGCAGATTAACTAATTGAAACTTTGAAAGCCATGTCTTGAAAGAACTGGAAGCATGTCAGAACCATACCTATACAAGAGACGAATGATCTCAAGAGAGCATATGGATTTAGAATTGTTTAATTTCCTCTACAATATTTGAGATGACTTTTGCTAGCAAACTATGATACCCAGACTCTTCATTTTGTCCCCCCATTCCCATGCCATAACCAATACGCCACAAATAGGGCATGGGATACGTCATACGTGTCGGACATGTATCCAAACTCTAAAGCAGTGGGATGAAAAAAACTTAGGAATTATGTTCTTTTTTCTACTCCATTCATGCTTTTTAATAGGTCTTTTAACTAAGCAGACAAGCTTTTAATTAATGGGATGTTTCTTGAATGATTGATTTTGAAATTGCAAATTCCGCTTGTAAAATGAAGGGTCTTCATATCTGTGTCCAAACTTTGGACAGTGTCAGTGTGTCCCTGTGTCCTGACTTCGGAGTTTCGACGTGTCCGATGCTTGGATCCCATACCAGTGTCCGACACCCAACACCCAATACCTGAGTCCATCTAACATAGTTAGCAAAAAGGTGATGAAAAAAGGCGGTGCCAATGGTTGTATTTGGATTAGAGAGCATTGATAGATACTGGAATTAGGTTGCTGAGGATGTAGAGCATTGTTCTCCCAACAATGTGGTTTATGACCCTGAGCCGTGGATTTGTTTTGCATGTAAGGCCTCTGGAGGCCCGTTGACTAAAACAGCTGAGGTAACACAGTTGATTTAGTTGCAGAACAAATGATTGAATAATGAAACTCAACACCAAGCGAGAAACATGGATGGAGGGATGCTGTGTAGTCTAGTGTATTGAGTGCTTGTTCTTTTTGTCTAGATCTCCTATTTCGTTTTGTTTTGTTAAATCTTCAGGCAAGCATTACCCCTCTGTAAAAAAAAATTAATAATAATAAAAACGAATCTCCAGGCACTGCTATCTAGGAAATTGCAGTCTGAATAAATCAACAAGAATATTGATTAATCTGTATAGATAGGTCTGAAATGTGTAATCAAAAATTTGGAAGATTTAACAGCCATTTGAATATAATAACTTTCTTTTTTCTGTATAAATTAAGATCTGGAATCTACAGTCTGGAATCTGAAATTTGAGTTGATATGGACAAATCTAGAGTATAAATCTGGCAAATCTCCCCAGGTGCTGTTTGTCTTTCTGACATTTCATTCTAGCTGTAGTCAATGGGTCTTCAACAAAATCTGGAAGCCATGGCCAATGTTGTATAATGAAACCTTTACTTTGCTATATATCGTCGAACGAGCTTGGAAATTAAATCTAATCATCATGGGAACTCCTTGTTTATGTATCTCTGCCGTTCTTCAAATTGAAGAAGCATATGTAGCATTGGAAGCAAAGTCAATGGGATATGGATCTGGCTTTGGAGTTGATCACCTTGATTTTGCATTACAAACTGCAGGTCGCGTCTAAGAAGAAAATTATAGCGGATGAAGCAGGAGTTGTATTGCAGGCTAAGTTAAAGCAGCTGGCATCAACTTCATGAGTGCATATTGTTCAATTTTGGTAGTGGTTTTGTGCCCATCTGGAACTTGGAATTTTCATGTTGGGAAAAATCTATTTGGGAATCAGTGCAACAAATGTTCTCAGTCATTGTCTTGGACGGTTCTGTTTTCTTAATCCAATCCGCTTTTTACGGAAAATTGCTTGTAAGTTTCTAATTTTCTATTGGTGCCTGTCTTGTTCTTGCTAGATGACGTTTGCTGTTGCACTATAACTCTGCTCAACTCACCTTGAATGACATATTGAAGCTGGGAACTCTTTTGGTGCAACTTCTGGAGGCATTGGGCATTCGTGTAATGAATGAACTCAGGACCTCCTACTCGCCTGTTTTCATGTGAGACGGCCTCACATGTTCACTTGTGTGTTGTTACATTGTTTTGTAGCTTCATGAGTGAGAGTAATGTACGCAGCATAATTAAATGGTGTGCTTCTAATTCATTGCCATGTTATTAATCTTGGACGCTAAAACATATTATATTTAAAAAAAAGGGTAATCCTGGACATTGCAAGGGAAATTATTGGACGGGCGTGGGTGATCATATCTTAACGATTAAACCAATCTTTTAAATGTTTCGTTAAGTTGGAGATTGTTGCGATAGCTTTGGAGCATCTACTGATGAAATGATACCTCTGGATCATCCAGTGTTGAAATGAGGAGTAATAGAGTCACTGGTTGCTCGTGGGAATGCGACGCTAACTTGACCTAATTTTATATCAGGGAGAATGCATGAGCAACTCAAGACAAATTCCTGCTTTGAAAATTGAATTAGGTTAATCTCTCCACAGTAATTACCACATCAAAATTGGTGGAAGCTAAGGAAAGCACTTCATGGACAGCCTAGAATGGTGATCACATTATTTTTTTTTCGATTACGTTGATGCCAAAGGCGAATGGAACATCCAACATACAATCAAACGATCACAAATGCCACAGGAAAGGATCAAAACACACACAAAACCAAGGCATTTAAAATCGATACTCACTAAGAGAACATGATTGGGATTGAGGAAAAATTCTTTGCTAGCATCTCCGATGTGTAAGAAATCTTCTCCTTCCAATACCTAGACCATGTGGCCACTCTCCAACATATAGTATGGGTTAAATCTTCAGTGTCCATGGGTTGATGATCAAAGACCATAGCATTCCTCTGCACCCACAAGCTCCACGTTGCTGCGAAGAAGGTTGCAATCCATAGCTTCTTCCTAATTTTGTTCCTCACTCTTTGACTGATCCAGCTTTCATAGTGCTGTCTCAAGGTATCATGCCTTGTTATATTGTAACCTAAACCGGCTGCTAACTTTTCCCAAATACCCCATGACACTGAGCAGTTAACAAGTAGGTGATCGATGTCTTCTTCCTGGGTATGGCAGAATGTACAGTGCACAGCTTGGGGGGATATAATTCCTTTTCGACATAGCATGGCCTTGGTGTTGAGTTTTCCGAGCAAAGCTAACCACATCATTAATTCAACCTTTGGTGGGGCTATATTTACCCAAACACTACACACCAATTTATCGATGGAGACCCCTTGGTCTGCAGCTGTCTCTGCCTTGTTAAGGAGAGCTTTGACCGAAAAACTTGAATTACCACACCATAAAACCCCATCAGTGCTATTCCTTCTAGGGTGAGTCTGCGATATCGTAGCCTCCAGCATTGTAGCCTCATGCTGCTCCTCCTCGGATAGGGGTCTTTTCCAGGAAAGAGTCCATCTCCATGTAGGGCCTTCAAACCAACCCATACTTGAAATGGGTTCCTTTTGTTGAGAGGATATTCTATAAAGCCCTGGGAACTTACTGCACAGGGAGTCGTCCATTGCCCAAGGGTCTTCCCAGAATCGTATGCTACATCCATCACCCATTTTTAAGCTGAGATTTTGTAGAAAAGCATCCTTGATACGAGACTCTTCCTTGCCCAGTTTCTTGATTTCTTTCCATGGCCCTGGCACTTGTGATAGTGTGCTGGACGGGAGTCTAAAATGGTCCTCATTATGAATAGAACTTACCACTGTTCTCCAAAGTGCACCTTCTTCGCAAGCATATCCACCACCACTTGAAGAGTAATGCTACATTTTTCAGTATTAAATCACCTACCCCCAGTCCCCCTTGACTCTTCGGCTTTTGAATCACCTCCCATTTGACAAGGGCACAAAACCTTCCCTCTTTCTTGCCATTCCAAAGAAACCTTTTTTGCATCCTAATGATTTCAGATGCTACTCTCTTAGGCAACTTGAAGATGGATAAGTAGTAAATTGGTAGACTGTTGAGCACAGCCTTAATAAGGATCAATCTTCCCGCTCTAGATAGGCAAGTAGCCTTCCATGAACTCAGCCTTTGCTGTACTTTGTCAATGATTAGCCTCCATGAGGAGTATTTCCTCATGTTAGCTCCTAATGGTACACCCAAGTAGGTGAAAGGCATCTGTACCACCTGGCATCCCAAATTGGCTGCTATACTTTGAGCCCAGCTATCCTCCTTGCCGAGGGCTATAATGCCTGATTTGTCGTAATTCACTTCTAGGCCAGAGAAGGAGTAAAAGCTCAGTAGAATTCTCTTAATGTTTTGGAGGTATTGCTCATTAGCCTCACAGAGTATTAGGGTGTCATCCGCAAATTGTAGGTGGCTCACTTGGATATTTCTCCTCCCTACCTGCAGTCCTTTGCAAAGCCCCCTGTCTATAGCCTTTGTCATCATTTTGTTGAATACTTCCCCCATCAACACAAATAGGAATGGAGATAGGGGATCGCCTTGTCTCAATCCTCTACTCATTAAAAATGGTTCACATGGTCTCCCATTAAACAGCACTGAGACAGAGGCTGTTGATAGGCAGCCGTGCATCCAATTTCTCCATTTGGCTCCAAATCGCATTTCTTCTAGTACCTTGTCCAGGCTCGACCAATCAACAGTATCATAGGCCTTTTGGAAATCCAATTTAAGAAGAACCCCATCCTTTTTACTCTTTTTTAACCAATTGACAACTTCATTTGCAATTAGTGCTCCGTCAAGAATTTGTCTCGTAGGGACAAACGCTGTCTGCGTTTCCCCCACAAGGTTTGGCATCACCTGTTTGATCCTTCTGCTAAGGACTTTAGCAATAATTTTATAGATACTTCCAACCATACTTATGGGTCTATAATGAGATAACTCACTTGGGCATTTTTTCTTCGGGACTAGGGTCACCCATGTGGAGTTAATACTGGCATCCAAGCATCCAGACTCAAAGAAATTCATGATATATCTGATGAATTCGTCCCCTATGACTGCCCATATATGTTTGATACATTTGATGTTGAAGCCATCATACCCTGGGGCCTTTGTTGGGTCGCAGCTTTGTATAGCCTCTTTTATTTCTTGCAGAGTGACTAGCGCTTCAAGCCTCTGTTGCTGCTCCGTGGTAAGCTTTGCAAGTCCAAGCGATCCTATATCAAAGGTTGAAGATTCCTGTTTGGTATATAATTTCTTGAAATAACTGATAACTGCCTTCTTTAGCTTGCTTGGCTCAGTGATGATTTGACCGTCCACCGTCAGCTTCTCAATGAGCTTTCTCTTCCGCCTCATGGTAGCTACAAGATGGAAATATCTTGTGTTTCGGTCCCCTTCTTTCAAGATCCTGCATCGTGACATTTGTTTCCAAAATCTTTCCTTCCTGGTCATCCAAAACTCTAACTGTGTCTGCAACGCCTTTCTTCTATGCCACTCACAATCTGATAACTCACTACATTGTGCTTGTAAGTCCAGTTTTTGGAGTTCTTCCTGAAAAGACTTAATTTTTAAGTCAATGTGGCCGAAGACTTCTTTGTTCCACCTTCTCAAGGGATTCTTGATAGCCTTTAGCTTCTTGTGAAAGGGTCGCGAAGCTAGTTGGATCCATTCCTTCCTAAAAAGACTGATAAAGCTGGGCTCTTCTAGCCAGCAATCTAATGCTCTAAATGAGGCAGGGCCCCATGCTACTTGAGACGTTGACATGATCAGGGAGTAGTGATCAGAGAGTTGTCTATCCTTGCAAGTTACCTGGATGTGCTGGAAATTTTCAAAAAAAATCCTTTTCAATCATGATTTGATCGATTCTGCTTGCTGAATTCTTCGTCAACCAGGTATATTTCTGATTAATATCCAAGTCCATCAATTGCAAATCTTGAACCAAGTCTTGAAGTTCTCTCATACTACTTGTCATTTGCAAAGCTCCATGTCTTTCTGAGGGGTGTAAGACTTCATTAAGATCACCCATAAGCAATAAAGGAAAATTCAGATATGATTTTAGACATCGTAGCTGGTTCCATACACCCATTCTGTGGACTGGGTCATTAGGGGCATAAATAACACATATAGCGCATGTGAAATGCTCTTGTAAGAATTCACCTGTAACACAAATCCATCTCTGCATGGTATAAGTATTAAAAGGTCTAAATGACTCTTTGTGCCATGAGATAATTATACCACCTGAGCCTTCTTCTGCTTGTACATGCCTCCAATCAATATCTTGGTGTCCCCAGCAGGACCACAATTCCCACTGAGAAAGTTCTCCATGTTTAGTTTCTACCAGTCCTAGAAAATCTAAATTCTCCTCCTTAACTAGATTTCTGATGCACTGCTTCTTACTAGCTGCCCTCATGCCCCTGATGTTCCAAACAGCCACTTTCATGGTTCCTTTGCAGGTGCACTACTTCGGGTTCTTATCGTCTCCTCTTGTTGTGGAACCTTTTTGCTTTTCTTCAAGCTTTTGGTAATTCTGACCTCTGCTGCTCTTTCATTAGCCACCACTGACACGCCTAGGAGTTTTCCAATTTCAAGAGATTCTCTGACGAGTTGGCGAATGTTGTCCGATGTTTGGTTGCTAGAAGTATAACTCCTTATAGACTGTGATAGCTTAGCTACTGCCTTCTTTCCCTTCCTTTCTTTTCGTTTAACACATATTCCTTGTGTGGCATATCCTAGTCTGGTAGAGGGCTCACAACATGTGGGTTGTGAAATCTCTTTACTAGCTTGCTGGATATGAATTGTTTCACAGCAGTTGGGCTCAAGGATATTCTCAAACCCAGGAGGTGGTTGAATATCACTTGCAGTCTATACCACACTATTTCCCCAAGAAGCCAACCGTTTGGTGGTCTTAAACATCTCCTCGGAATAACCATTCTGACTGAAGTTAGCTGTCTTAGTCTTGTTGCTGGAATGCATACTTAATTCCAAATTGTCTTTTGGTCTCCCCCCACTTTCATTAGCTTTCAACTTGCTTTCAAAATTAGGAGACTCATGGGCTTCCTCCTGGGGGGCCACCCCTTTCAAATTACTGAGAGACTTATGGACTTCCTCTGAATTAGCCATTGTAGCCGCTTGTTCTAAGTCAATGGCGTCAACCTCTAGGTTATTAGGGACCTTCGAGTTGCTGTCTGTCACATTCTTTGCTGACTCTTTTGTATCATCTAGGTCCTCAAAGCCTATCACGCCCTTATTCGAGTCTGTAACTTCCTTTGATGGACTTGCCGAACTTGGTAAAGCTTGTTGGATTTGATGAATGGCTGAACCTACCTCCTTCACTGTGATTCTATATCCTGAATCCCCAATGTGTAGGACAAAATCCCCTGTAATTGTCTTGAATAAGGCAGTATCAATTAAGATTCTCATGGATTCAAAAGATTCCGTTTTGTCAATGGCTCTTTCTAAGCAGATCATTCTGCCCCACAGCTCTGCTATATTTCTGAAATTTTCCTTGTGCCATCCATGCGGTGGGACTCCAAGAACTTCAATCCAAACTCTACGTACTTCACAAACTTCACATTCATCCCATTTTTTGACATTGACAAACCATTGATGTAGCTCCTCTGGGTTGCTTAACACTTCCTCCATCTGTTGTATTGTAGGAAATGTCAAAATAAATTTGTACTTGCTCAAAGCACATATTTTCGTAAACAGGCCAAAGCCCCCGATTAAAGCCGATGCCAACGCACCAAAGTCCCTGGGACTATCCATAGTGCATACAATGCTGCAGTGTAGTTTCTCCACCAATTCTTCATTTACTTGACCCTTCACAACCTGTAGTTCTTCTTCTTGACTGTTGTCATGGTTATCACCTTTGGTAGTTATTTTCTTGCGCCATTCTTGTTGTACCGGGCCCCGCTTAGTGTTCTGTTTCCCTTTTGGGGCCCTGCTTTGGACTCTCATTCTTCCCTTTTCAAATCTAGCCATGGAGACTCTTATTCTGGAACCTCTAACTAATGAATTATTGTGCATCCTGATACTTCTGGCTGCCTCTTCTAGGCTCCCAAATCTCATAAACCCGTACTGCCTCCCCATACTTTTGCTTCTCCTGGCTGGAATGTACACGTCTTTGACTATACCGGCTTTGTGAAAAACTCCTTTCAGGCCATATTGATCCAATTTTTCCGGATGTTTTGGACAAAGACTGAAAATTCCTTCTGTGGCCGTGCGTTATCCTGTCTCCCTCTTCCTCTGTGGCTAATCTTCTCACCTCTTCCTGCCCCCATTTTTTCTCTGTGGCTAACCTTTTCCTGAATGTAATCATACGAGGTGTGGTCAATTCGTCGAACAGTTGGCGTGCACCGATTCAACAGGCTTGAGATTTCAGTCTTCTACACTATCTGACGTTGTTTCTGTTTCTGTGAAGATCCACTCAGGGTAGAGCTCCCGGAGCTCCGGCCTCCAGGGGAGGACGAAGGTCTCTCCGGTGACTCGCTTCCCACTTCTCAAACCTCTCTCTTCAATAACTTCTAATTTTCCATGTGGTTGCTTTGGAAGTAAAGGGGTTATGAGAGAAAGGTATGGTGATCACGTTATTCCTTTGGAGTTTAGACCATTTGCATTTGAACCATTCAAATAATTTCTGGACCAAAAACCTTGTTTCGCGAATTATAATATAATGTACAATTAGGTGGATAGCATGTTTGGCCCGCCGGTTTTTCCTTAAGGGTGTGTTTGGTAGGACGGAAAATCATTTTCCTAAAAAATCATTTTCCATGAAAAATATTTTTCCAAGAAAAATGATTTTTCACTTACAATTTCAGCTATTTGGTAGAATGGAAAATCATTTCCTTTCCACTTCATTTTTTGCTATTTGATAGAATGAACCCTCCATCCTCACTTCATTTCGTTTTACCATCAATCCCCTTCCTTGCTCACTACTCTGACCCGACCCAACTAACGAATTCTATTTTCCACTCATCTTCAAAATCAAACCCAAAACATCAGTAAGAAATATATCCAGTAATAAACCCAACAAAAAAAGAAAGTCAACATTAATGAATCTCAATATTTTCACTATTCCCAAGGATTATCCAGTTGACTTTGAGTGATATTAAATCCAAATTAAAGAAAATGGCGAATGGGGAGACGATGGGTGTCTCGGATTGCGAAATTTTTCAAAAGAGCAACTGTAACAATATCAGATAACTCAAAAACTAATTACAAAGATTAACAATGGAAATCATCAATGAACATGATGAACATGAAGAAGAGGGGAAGAATGAGAGACAAAATGAGAAT
This sequence comes from Selenicereus undatus, assembly GCA_017589665.1. NCBI lineage: Eukaryota > Viridiplantae > Streptophyta > Magnoliopsida > Caryophyllales > Cactaceae > Selenicereus > Selenicereus undatus. Next base: position 68,648,101 of record JACYFF010003369.1, read on the forward strand.
GAAAATAGAATGATTCTAGACACAATTAAAAGAAAATAGAACGAGAGACAAAAGTGGATAACGAAAATTGGGTTTGGAAAGTCGTTTTCCCTACTTTTTCAACGGAAAACAATTTCCTTCAAATAGGGTAAAATGATTTTCTCCTGAAAATGATTTTCCCCTCCTTGTTTTACCAAACGATGTAAAATGGGAAAATTATTTTCCGGGAAAATGATTTTTCCCCCTACCAAACACACCCTAATTATTTAATTTCGTACAAGCAACTACTGCGTGAGAGTTGCCCAAGTCGTTAGGTGCACCTCGGGCCTTTTTAAGTGGATCACGATTTTGAATCCAATGAAAGACAAGGTCGGGAGCTTTCAAATGCTTTGCCTTCTCATCTTGTTTTTTTTTTTAAATCAATTATGCTATTAATTGATTAATGCTTCATTTACTTAAATTTTTTAATATACTTATTCAATACAACTAAACTTGTCTTTTTTATTGCATATATGCATAGGCAGCATTAAATATAAGTTATAACTCACTAAAAAAACATATTGTAGATCAATGAAATATAGATCTTTTAATTATTTGCTTACTGAAGGTATATTATATCTCTCCAAAATATAATAAAAATAACTCACTAAAAAGTTAAGAGTACAAATAATTGAAACATTTTATATCATTCTTGTACATTTAAAGAAATCTTATATTTGAGTTAATAAAAAAAACATCATAGCACATTAGAAAATAGATATAGAGTATTGCTCACTAAACATATATCATAACTCACGAAAAATTATAGTGCAGCTCACTAAGAAAGTATTATACCACAAAATATGAATAAAAAATCTAATCGTGCATTATATTGATTGCTCGCTCATTTTGGTTAGTAATAGTTAGTATTGCTCATGGAATCATATTGATAACTAAATATTTTTTATTACTCACTAAATATCTATCATAGTTCACAAGATAAATATCATAGATCACTCAAAGTAATAGTAAGAGTACAAATTACTGAAACTATTCAAGTATGTCATTCTTATACATTTAAAGAATCTTATATTTGAGTTAATCAAAAGATATACCATAGCATATTAGAGAAGATAAGTATAAACTATTGGCCACTAAACATATTATATTGTTTGCTCACTCATTTTGATTAAAAATATTTAGTATTGCTCACTGAATCATCTTGATCATCAAATATATTTTATAAGTTTTATAACACTAAATATCTATTATAGCTCTTTAAATAAATATCATAGCTCACTAAAAGAAATAGCAATAATATAAGGACTGAAACATTTCAAGTATGTTATTCTTGTGTATTTAAAGAATCTTATATTTCTAGTTAGACTTGGTAAATGGGTCATTCGGTTCGGGTATGGGTTGGGTCAAGTTCGGGTTAAGTGACATTTCGGGTCGTTTCGGTTTGGGTCGGGTATGGTTCGGGTCGGGTCGATTTCGGGTCAACCAATTTTTGATGAAATACGCTCGTCATGCCAAAACAAGCAACTTTGTTGAAAATTTCGAGTCAGACATGGTTCAGGTCGGGTCAATTCGGGTTTGGGGTCCATTTTCGGGTGAGCATATTTCGGGTGCCGGGTCGGGTATGGGTCCGGGTCATTCGGCTCGGGTTTCAGGTCTCGGGTCTCGGGTCAGTTTTGCCAGGTCTATTTCTAGTTAACCAAAATATATATCATATCACATCATAATATAAATAAAAAGTATTGCTCACTAAACATATGCTATAGCTCACAAAAAGTCATAAGGCAACTCACTAAGAAATCATACCTCAAAATATGAATAAGAATGTGTATGTGCTCACTAAAATTATTTATTATAAGTTATTGCCCGCTAAACATGTACTATAATCCACCAAAAGTTATGGTGTAACTCACTAAGAAAATATCATACCTCAAAATATGAAGAAGAATGTATATATGCTCACTAGTAATTGTGTTATATATTATTTGCCGAATCATTTTTTGTTATAAATAGTTGGTATTACTCATTAAATCATATCGATCACCAAAATATTTCATAGTTCACTAAATATCTATTACCGCTCATTGAATAAATAAGATAGCTCACTAAAAAAATTACAAATCATTAGGAAAAAATGTTTCAAGTTTTAAGTTATGTCGTAACTCACTTAATTTTTATCATGACATAAGAGCATTTGTATTATATTTAGTGACTACACTAAATATAGTCCAATCACTAAATATATATCATAACTCACTGAATGTATGTCATAGCTCACTCAAAGACATAGTACAAAAATATTGAAATATAAGACTTAAAAGCATTTCATTTTTGAACATTTAAAGAATCTTATATTTAAATTAACCAAAAGATATATCTTAGCACATTGGAAGGTGAATATAAAGTATTGTTCACTAAACATATATCATAAGTCACCAAAAGTTATGGTGCAACTCACTAACCAAATATCATACATCAAAATATGAACAACAATGTATACAACAACAACAACAACAACAACAACAACAACAACAACAACAACTCCTCTCAGTATGGGTCCTACTTTTGCAGGACTAGGGAGATCCAGATCTACGTATTCTTACCTCTATGGGCATGACTGTTTATAAAGAGATCGATTCCAATAGACTCACATAACAAGTTTTAAGAATGTATATGCTTACTAAAATTGTATGTTATATTGTTTGCTCACTCATTTTTAAGTGTAGATGACTAAGATTGCTCGACAAATCATACTGATCGCCAAGTATATTTCAGAACTTAGTAAACATTTATCGTTGCTCACTGAATAGGTAGCATAGCTCACTAAAAGTAACAATACAAATCACTGACAAATAATTTTTTTTCAAATCTTTGCTCACTAAATGTATATCATAGCTCATCAAAACACTAAATAAAAGCTCACCAAAAGACATAGTATTATATTGTTTGCTCACTTATTTCTTAGTGCAAAAAGCCAGTATCGCTCAATAAATCATATTGATCATATAATATATTTTATAGCATACTGAATATTTATCACAACTCACTAAATAAATGACATAGCTCACTAAAAGCAAAAATAGTACATATCACCAGCAAATAATTTTTTCAAGTTTTTTTTTTCAGTAAATATATATTATAGCTCATTAAACCATTATATAAGAACTCTACAAAGAGACATAGTGTTATATTGTTTGCTCACTCATTTTTTGAGTTTTGCTCAATAAATCATATTGATCATCAAATATTTTTCATAACTCACTAGATGTTTATCACAACTCACTAAATAAATAGTACAGTTCACTAAAAAACAGTAAATATCGCTTGTAAATAATTTTCTCAAGTTTGTGCTCACTAAATATATATCATAGCTCACCTAAAATTTTATATAAAACCTCACCAAAAAGACATACTATTATATTGTTTGCTCACACATTTTTTTAGTATAAATAGTTCATATTGGTCAATAAATCATATTGATCATCAAATATATTTCATAACTCGTTGAACATTTACCATAACTTACTACAAAAAAAAGTACGGATCATTGGCAAATAATCTTTTCAAGTTTTTGCTCACTAAATGTGTATCACAAGTCACGAAAACATTATATAAAAGTTTACCAAAAAGACATAGTGCAACTCACTAAAACTTTTAAGTATCCATTCTAAAATTTGAGTTCAACAAAGGATATACCATAATAGTTCAGAAGATTAAATAATATATATCTCACTAAACATCATCCACAGCTCACCAAAAGATACAATACATCTCACTAAATAAGCACATCTCATAATATGAATTGTAATGTGTATGACTTCACTAAAAAATGTGTATGTGCTTCCTAAGGAAGGGAAAGAAAAATAAAAAAAGTAAAATGGAAAAGTAGTTATCTCAAAAAAAAAAAGAAGAAAGTAGTTGATAGATAGAAAAATTTTTATAAAAACTTTTCAAATATGAAAAGAAAAGGGAAAATACAAAAGAGGGATGACAATGCAGATTTAATTATCTCGCAAAAAAGGAGAGTAATTATCTCACAAAAAAAGGAAAGATATTAGTGTACAAAACAAAAAAATGAAAAACAAAAACAAATGTTCCACTTGCTCATGCCTAGAATTGAACTTAAGACCATCAACTAACCAAGCATCCACATTGCCAACAAGTCACATGCCTCCTTATGACTTTTTGATGTGATAATTTTATCTTATTCTACATGTTTCAATTGCCTGCGTGTACAATTGCATTTGTACACCTTGTTGTTTGATGTAACAACTGACCTTATTTATCTGTATTATCGGCTCATAAGTGCAAAATAGACTATATCCTTCAACATTTTTTTGGGTAGAATTGTTTCATATAAAATAATTGTGAGACATAAAGAAAAAGCAGTTAGATCATAAAAGAGGCTTAGCAAAACAACTAAAGCTTTTGAAGAATAATTTTCAAATGGCCTCATACAAGAATTGACGTGTTTTCTTTCTTAACCAAAATTATCAAAAACCATATGCTACTTTCATTGCATTTGCCCCATACGTTTTTAGTTTGAAGGACTTGTAAAGATAAGTCAAGCCTGAGCTACCTGCTACTGGTCATTGAAACCTTGTTTTTAATTTCGTGCACTCAACTCCATCCCCATGTACAAATAGCCTTCCATAAACAACAAATTCTCCGTGAAAACAATCCCAAAATGGCTCCCTATTTATGTTTCATTCACATTTCCTCTAGATCGGTAGTATTCCTCATGTTATCAACAATGCCATTATCTAATCGCAGTGTTGATGCAGACTATGATAAACATTCTTCACTCTGCTCGTGTGGGCCAACCGGGGATGTTGGGTATCCATTCTAGGAAGACAATATTAGGCCAACATTTTGAGGTCTTCATGCATTTAGGGTAAAGTGTGCTAACAATAGTTATTATCCCAACATTTTTATGAATAATTCAGGACAATATAATGTACATACCATTAACATGTCTTCCAACACCATTACTGTTGTTCGAGATAAAAATGAAACTTGTCAAATCCTACACGACCAAACACAGATCAATGTGACGGATATGGCTTACTTCGAATTGGGAGTGAGTGTTGGAATCCTCACCATGTTCAAAGTGGCAACAACACCAGAGGATAAGAAGCAACATGTTCGCAATTTGATGGAAATTAGGTTTATGCACAATATTATTGAAAGTCCACTACTCAATCGAGAAGTTGTATCAAATATATCAGTTTAATTTAGCTAGTTTTTCACTCTCCAAGGAGCCTTCAAGGAATAATGTAATTGATAAGTCCTTGAAGCGAACTCTATTTTGAGGTCATTTTGTATCATTTAGAGGGAGAATTATGTGCTTTATGTTATATTATGCACTCCTTTTTCTGTTTTACGCTTGGGTATGGTTCTTTTATGTATTTTGTAGGTTTTTTGACCATTTTATCCCAGATTTGACCCCTAAATGAGTGTAGCTTGACCCCCATGGACACCCCCAAGTCACTATGCCCATGAAAGGAAGAAAGAACATAATAATGTCAAACCAGTGGCCATCACAGATGGTCCATGGTGGCACCCAAGGTCCGTGGTGGCTTCATTTCCCCCGAGCCTATTTGTTTTCTCGTAACTTCTCGACTTCCAGGTAGTTTGAATTTTATGTTTCTCACGACTGTTCAAATTCCAGGCGGTTTCGCTATAAAAAGGCTGTTTTCAACTTCATTTCATAACCCCATCATTCCATCTCCATACTCCATTCTATTCTACCTAGATTAGGATTTAGATAGATTAGAGGAAGAGAGAGAGAATTGAAGTGAAGATTTGTAAGGGTTCCACGCCAGGTTTGCAATCGACGGATTCAAGCTCGTTAATTGGGTGAGCATTTTTTTCTCTGCTTTTCCCTTCTCTTTCCTCATTATCTTTGGATTTTTGTTTTGTTAATTTTGATTATATTTTGTTTTTTTGGTTTTGGATTCATGCAAATATTGGTTATGTTCTTGATCTGGTGTTAATCTCTTTGAATATTTTGGAATTATGGGATTGTTTTATTAGCTAGATGTTTATTGTCTTGTGAGAAATTTGATCATTTTCTTGCATATTTTGGGTATTGAATGAAGAACTGAAAAGTGAAATTCAATACTAGAACCCTAAGATTTGATTCGATTGTGTGAAGTCTTGAGAAAGTCATACCAATTGAGAAACCACAAATATGATAATCATATGCTTAATAATCCTAAACAAATCGACAGCGCCCTTGAGAAATGGTAATTGGTTAGATTTGGGTATTTCACTTCAGCTTGAAAGAGGGTTGTGATACCTCGATTGTCGGTTTTAAAATAATCCATTGAGGAAGAAATGCTTGATTAATACATGAACTGAGAGATTACTAGTTTTGTATAATTCCTTGATTATTTATCCATTAGATTAAATAGTTGATTAGTTCAGTTTCAATATCAAGTATTGATTCGCTTAGCCTATCTTAAGGGGATAAGGCGCGATAGATCAACCTAGTCTAGTGGGAGACAACCTTGATTTGCTACAACACCACCACGCGCTTGCGACTCTATCAAGCTTTTGGCACAATTAGATGAGATAGTCAATTAGTGTTGAATATTGGGTTTTTCTCAATTGGTTTGACTAAGCATTTTGTTTTTCATTGAAAAAAAAGAACCAATTTTTTTTTAAAAAATAAAAAAAATAAAAAAATTGAAGGGAAAAAATGGACATTCTCCATTTTTTCCAATTTGAGTATGAATTATTTTGGAGGTATTTTAAGTGTTTACATGCCTTTCTTGCTCAATGTGATTATCATGTTGGTAAATGGAAAATTTTGGACATTATTGATGAGGGTGTGAATAGTAAAACCCAAGCTAGGTATTGTGGCTTTCATGGTCAAAATGTTGATGAAGCATGGTATTCGCTTGAGTGGATTGCTTGAGATTCATTTGAATTTGAGACGGCTAGCTGTGTTTTTAGATATTCATGCTTTGATCCTTGTGCATTTTATGCTAGATCTTATTATTTTCCTTTTTGGTGCAATTTGTATCATTCTTCTAATCATGAAACTAATTCGTGTCCTTATTATGCATGTTATGCTCAACCTGACTTTGCATCACCCAGTGACAATACTAATGTTGTCCTGACCTTACCTGATTTATTCTTTCCTTTAGCTTAGTGCACAGAGGCTCTAGGTGGATGACCCTTTTGGGTTTGTTGCCAGGTTTGATGCTGCTGATGCTTGTTTTAAGTCAGAAAATATTTAGATGAGGAGTATGATCTAGACGAGACTCCTTTGGAGGGGGTCACGTGATGTGTTTATGCGTGAGGAGTCTTCTAACCTTGGTTGTAATAGTGTTCTCCCTAATCTCCTCAATCATTCCCATGTTTCACCTATATGTTCATTACCCTCTCCTTCCCCTGAGTATTACATTGACACGCCCATTGAAAATCCTATGATTTTTGATGTTAATCATGATTTGGGCTATGAGGATAACATGTTTAATATGTTTGGTGGGAATGTTGATAATTTTATGTCCCTAGGTTACTTTAGTGGGTATAATGCCTCCCTTGACCCAGATTGCATGTACCTAGTGGATGCACCTAGAAAAATTATGAGGAATACTTCTTTTGATTTCTCTTTTGATTTTTCTATGGTGTTTGGTTTATTAAAGAGAGCACTAACTTTCTTTGTTATGTTCATCTTTATGCTCTCTTATAGCCAAGCTTGTAAGCCCTATGCTGCGATGTTTGACAAGCTTTTGCGGGCTTTGACAACATCTGATTTAATAAGTCGAGTCTTAGAATTGTGATAGAGTGGCTGACGCTCCATTTACCCTGTTTGCGAAGAGGCCTTAGCTTAGGTACACTTAGCACCTAACTTGGTGAGATTGTTCTCTTTTGTTTTCTTTCCCGTTTTTTACTTTCTTTCCTTTGAATAACAATACTTTATCCAAGCATAGGGGAAGGGTAGTTTCATGTCTTCCATTTTGTTTTCAGTTTGCATACTAGTTAGAGTATGTAGGTTCAGGTTTCCTTTTTGTTCGCATTAGTGTGTTGCATTTAGGTTTGCATATAGGATTGCATGGAGCGATGGTGTGGATTGGTTTGAGATAACCTTCAATGATGCCTTTGCAAGGCAAAATAACTTTCATGAGCTTGAGTAATTTTTGATGCGTAATCCCTTTTGGTGTGAAAATTTGTAAAGGTTTTGTAAATATTTCTTGTTTTGGCGTTTGACTTGATTAAGAACCTTGTTATCCCTTAGAGTCGTTGGCACTAATGTTGGTACATGGGAGTTATTTTAATGAGCTAGTTGAGACTTTGGTAGATATCTTATGAGATTTTAAGCCTTATTTGGACTAATTCATTATATTTACTCTCATGTTTTTTTCATGTGTGTGACTCTTCTATAGTCGATGATATGGTAGAGGCATTTCTATCTTTGGTCATTTTAGCCACATAGCTAAATAACCTACCCTTGTGTTATATGTTTATTCACTTTGTTAGCCCTTTTGAGCTTATATCCATCTTTGTTGCGCACACTTCAGATTAACCCTTGGCCAAACATAAATTTCTACCTTTAAGCCAAGTATATGGAGCATTACTCCATTTATGTAGTGGGTTGGGGATAATTGAGTTTAATGTGACTTTGTTATGTTAGTTTGTTGAGAGATTGATGTTATTGAGCATTTACTTTGGTTCCCTCTTGTTTGGGTTGTATATATATGTATTAGGTTGAGAGTTGATAGTTCATGATCCATGTCTTTTAATAATTAGAAATTTTCATTTAATTTCCTAAAGAAGTATAACAGGAAAAAACAAAAACAAGAAAAAAATCATGTTGAAAAAACAAAGAGAAAAGACAAGGAAAAAAAATCCAAAAAAACTAAGTAATTGGCATTGGATGTGTGAATAGCTTGAGTTCATTCTTTGTTGACTCATTTCCTACATGACTCATTGGTGTAAGTTCATTGTATTTTATTGTTTGGAGTGTTGGTGAACTAATTGGTTAATTGGTGCTTTGATTGGCTGCTCCCTAGTCACTTGGCTAAGTAGCTCCGCATTCTCCCAAATGTATTTGTTCACTCCTTTCCCTTAACCTTTCTAGCCCACAATACAACCCATATAAAGTCCTCTTGATTGTCTTGTACATATTATATTCCTAATTGTGGAAAATTTGAGAGTCTTGGCAAGCATATGATAGATTGCATCTTTGGAATGAGTCTTGAGTGAACCTATGTTATATTTTAAACACATGAGTGGGAGTGATTCACATTTCCCAAAAGTGAGATTCTACCAGTCCATTTGGCTCTATTTAATTCAATGTGCTTGCATGATGTGCTTTGTGGTTCTTTTGGGGTGATCAAGCTTGATATCGACCTTGTGTCTTGTACTTTTTTGAAAACCTTCTCCTCCTCCTAATTTGAAATGTCTTGCGTTCAATTTGGGGTTACCATTGATTGCTATTCTTGCTTACAATATGCGATGATTTGCCTACTTTAAGAAGGTTATAATAAGTCCTGGATGCACTCCCCTTATCGGTTTTATATAGTGTTTGCTTGAGGACAAATAATGGTTCAAGCATGGGGGAGTTTGATAAGTCCTTGAAGTGCGCTCTATTTTGAGGTCATTTTGCACCATTTTTAGGGAGAATTATGCGTTTTATGCTATATTATGCACACCTTTCTCTGTTTTACACTCATGTATGGTTCTTTTCTTTGTTTTGCAGGTTTTTGGACTATTTTACCCAGATTTGACCCCTAAATAAGTGTAGTTTGACCACTAATGGACACCCCAAGTCACTATGCCCATGGAAAGAAGAAAGAACATAAGAATGTTCAAACAGTGGCTGGCATGGATGGTTCGCGGTGGCCTCATTTCCCCCAAGGCTATTTATTTTCTCTGGACTATTTGACTTCTAGGCAGTTTTAGTTCAATGCTTCTTGTGACTGTTCGACTTCCAGGCAATTTCACTATAAAAAGGTTGTTTTCAATCTCATTTCATAACCCCATCATTCCATCTCCATACTCCATTCTATTCTAACTAGATTAGGATTTTAGATCGAATAGAGGAAGAGAGAGAGAATTGAACTGAAGATTTGCGAGGATTCCATGCCGGATTTGCAATCGATAGATTCAAGCTTGTTAATTGGCTGAACATTTCTTTTCCCTTCTCTTTTCTCATCATCTTTGGATTTTTGTTTTGTATTTTTTATTATGTTTTGTTGTTTTGATTTTGGATTCGAGCAAATATTAGTTATGCTCTTAATCTGGTGTAATCTCTTTGAGCATTTTGAAATTGTTGGATTGTTTTATTGGATCCTAGATGTTTTTTATCTTGTGAGAAATTTGATCACTTTCTTATGTGTTTTAAGTATTGGATGAAGAACTGAAACGTGAAATTCAATACTAGAACCCTAGGATTTGACTCGATTGTGTGGAGTCTTGAGAAAGTCACACTAATGGTGAACCACAAATATGATAATCGCATACTTAATAATCCTAAACAAATCGAGAGCTCTTGAGACATGGTAATTGGTTAGATTTGTATATTTCACTTCACCTTGAAAGAGCGTTGTGATACTTCAATTATTGATTTTAAAATAATCTACTGAGGAAGAAATGCTGGATTGATACTTGAATTGAGATATTGCTAGCTTTGTATAATTCCTTGATTATTTATCCATTAGATTAGATAGTTGATTAGTTCAATTTCAATATCAAGTATTGATTCGCTTAGCCTATCTTAAGGGGATAAAGCTCGATATATCAACCTAGTCCTTATGGGAGACAACCTTGATTTGCTACAATGCCATCATGTGCTTGCAGCTCTATCAGTAACCACTCTCAAGGTTACGTTGAGAATAGTCCAAATGAATCATTTAATAGAATTGATCAAAATGGAAATTTGGTAGTGGATGAACTAGCAGTTGATGTATCCATTGCACATAAAGAAGATGATCTTAGGTTGAGAACCTAATCTTCATAGATATAATTAAGTGGTCCCCTCCCTCAATCCCTTTCGTCATTCACATTCATATCGTCAATTATAGTTTTGACTAGAACTATTCTCCTTGCGATATAAGGGCTGAGTAAACCAATATGTCAATGTTCAGAATTATAAATTCAATTAATGATTTTTTTCCATTGTTCAGATTTATTTTATTAGTTAAATAATCTTTGTATCTATTGTTGCTTTTATCGTTTACACATGTGCTATTTTCGTACTATTTTTGCATGTTAGTATTTATTAATGTCACTTCTAAGTAATTGACTAAGGAGAAGATGGAAGGTCTTGCAGGTTATATAATAAATAAAAAAGAATTGTATGTATGCTAGCTAAAAGAATCAAAATTAATTAAAATAGTAGTTAATGTCCTAACCAAATGCTATGACACTTGGCAAAGACTTGCGGAATCACCCAATTTTATATATAGTTATATAGATTTTATGTTGATTGTTTTATGTTGTTTCATATTTAATTTTGTATGTTATGCTCTATATGAGCGTTAATGTTAGACGGGGTGGTGAATGTCATAAGTAATCTACTTTCAATGTTTTCATTCCATCTGATGTTAACATTTCATATTTTTGATTGAATTTCTATGTGCTTTCATTCAATGATCAATATTAAATCCAAAAGAATAAAGGAATTTTCAATTCGTTATCAAAGAATTCAACACTATAGCCATGATACATTAGGGAGAGTTTTGTTTATATTACCAAGTGGAGTGGCAACAAAGGACAGCAAGCAATATGTTCGCAATTTGATACAAACTAGATTTTTTACAGGCAAGAATATTGAAAGCCCACAACTCAATCGAGAGGTTGTAGTTAATATTTTATCAGAATTTACTTGTTTCCTACCCTTATAGGAATCTTTGGGAATATTGTAACCACGCTTAAGGTTACATCAAGAATAATCTAAGTGAATTATTTAGCATAATTGATCAAAATGGAAATCAATTGGTGCTTAAAGCATTTGCTAATACGTCTATTGTGTGCCAAGAAGAGGAGTCTGACTTTTAGGACCCAATCGTCACAAGTTGAATTAAATGGTATGCTTCCTACATCTTCTTAGTTATTTCACCTTCAAATCTGCAATTATGGTTTTTATTTTATGTCAATTATGTTATCTTATTCCATGTTTAAGCTTTGATATTATGCTCATTAAGAATGTCTACGTTGGTTGAGGGAAGTGAGGGTTGTAAGTAATCTTTTTTAATTGTTTTCATTCTATTTGATGTTAGTATTTCATATTTTTGATCGAATTTCTATTAATTTTCTTTCAATCATCAATATTACATATAAAAGTATAAAGGAGTTAGCAATTCAATATCAAAGAATTCATCACCATAAACACAGTACATTAGATAGAGTTTTGTCTTTATTAGCACGTGGTGATGCCAACAGAGGAGATAAAGCAACACGTAAGCAATTTGATAGAAATTTTGTCTTTTTATGCATAAGATTATTAAAAGTTAACTGCTCAATCGGGAAATTGTAGCAAATATTTAACGAAATTTAATTGGTTTTCCAACCTTCGAGGAATGCAACCACTCTTAAAGGTACATCAAGAATATTCTGGAAGAATTATTTAGCAGAATTCATCAAAATGGAAATCAAGCAGTGGTTGTGTCAGCTCTTCATATGTCTATCGTGCACCAAGAAGAAGACCCTAACTTTGAAGACCAATCATCACACATTGAATTAAATGGTTCTCTCCGTCAAACCTTTTTGTTATTGCACGTTCATAACTTCAATTATTGTTTTTATGTTATACTAATTATATTATGTTAGTTCAAATTTAAATGTAGATGTTATGGTCTTTATGAGTGTTTCCTTTGTTTTGGGACGGTGAGGGTACTAACTAACCTAGTTTAGTTATTCTTTCCATTCAAACCTTAACATTTTTGAATTAAATTTTCATTTCCTTTCATTCGATGATCGATATTGGATATAAAAGTGTAAAATAGCAGAAATTTCGTATCGAATAATTCAACACTGTAAGCACATTACATCTGATAAAGTTTTTTTTCTATATTAGTAAGTGGCAACGTGAATAGAGGATAGGAAACAACTTGTTTGCAAATTGATAGTCATTAGGCTTTTTGTGCGCAAGAATATTGAAAGTCCAGTACTTAATCAATAAGTTGTAGCAAATATTTTTTCAAAATTTATTGTTTTCTACCCTCATAGGAATCTTCGGGGAATTGTGTAACCATCCTCAAGGTCACCTTGTGAATAATCAAAAGAATTATTTAGCATAATTGATCAAATGGAAATCAAAACGAGGTTATACTGGCTATTGCTATGTTTATCATACGCCAAGTGGAGGAGTCAAACTTAGAGGACCTAATCATCAAATATTGAATTAAGTAGTACATTCCCTATATCCTTTTTGTTATTTCACTTTCAAATCTTCAATTATGGTTTTTATTTAACTTTAATTATATTATGTTGTTTCATATTTAAGCTTTATGTTATGGTCGATATGAGCATCTTTGATGGTTAGGGGAAGTGAGGTTGTAAATCATCTATTTTGATATTTTCCATTCTATATGGTGTTAGTATTTCATATTTTTAATTAAACTTCTATTTGTTTTCATTCAGTTATCAATATTACATATAAAAACATAAAGGATTTAGGAATTCGATATCAAAGATTCAACATCATAAGTTTTTTGCATTAGACAGAGTTTCGTCTTTATTTGTATTGGCAATGTCAACAGAGGAGATGAAGAAACATGTACACAAGTTGATAGAAACTTGGTTTTTAAATGCGCAAGATTATGGAATGTTCATCATGCAATCGAGAAGTTGTGGGAAATCATTTAGCTGAATTTAGTTGGTTTTCCACCCTTCGAGGAATCTTCAAGGAATGTGACCATTGTTAAAGATACATCGAGAATAATGCAGATGTATTATTTAGTAGAATTGAGCAAATGGAAATCACATTGTGGTTGTCCCAACTGTTGATATGTCTATTGTGCCATTTATACGCTAGGAAGAAGACCTTAACTTTAAGGACCAATCGTCATAGATTGAATTGAGTGCTTCTTTCCTTCAAAAAATTTTATTATTTCACTTTCTTGTGTTCAATTATTGTTTTTAATTTACATTAATTATATTATTTTATTTCACATTTAACCGTTGATATAATGGCCTTTTTGAGTGTTTATTTTGGTTTGGGGTGGTGAGGGTTCTAAGTAATCTACTTTTGTTATTTTTTTGTCCATTTGATGTTAACATTTTCATGTTTTGGATTTGATGTAGGGCAAGGTACCTTAAAAGGACTTGTAAAATTCAAATCATGATCAAGGTAATATCCATGCCAGTGAAGAACAAGGTAATCAAGCACAAGCCACACAAATCCAAACCTTGTTCTCTTTGTCTAGTCCAGAGTTAGGCACAATTTTGGACAACACCTTTCTTGGTGATCCTAAGACGTACTATGGGAAAGTCCCACTTTGTTGGACTCCCTAAAGTGTAGTTTTTAGTGGACCGCAAAATTTTAGCCTAAGTCCAATGCACTTTGCTCATTTGGCCCAAACAGCCAACTTTCACAAAACTAGTCTAGTTCTGCTTGTTTTTGAGGTTTAGGATGGCTCACCTCCTAATCCCTAATTTAGGGCCAATATTTTTGTATAGGATTTTAGAAAACATCCTAAGGTACCAATCCATGTAGAGAAATCAAGGCCACGTTAGGTTCTTCATGGTGATTCAGCTACATTTAGTTGACCTTTATAGTTTGGGCTACTTTTTGACTTATTTTCGAATTTTGGTTGGTTCCCCTGTCAAAACCTAATTTGAGGATGATTTTTGTATTTGGGGAATTAATTAACATCCTAAGGTATCCAACCATACATAAAAATCAAGTTTAAGTAGAAGAACCAACTGGTCAAGTTTAGTGCTTAATTGGGTTAATTAGGCTCTACATAGACAGTTTTGAATTTACGATGGGTCTTTCGCATGTGAAGGGTTTGATGATCAACCTACTTGCTCTCTTGTCTTTGTTAATGACCATGAACATTATGAGGGAAGAGTTGCAGTTTTGGAAGACAAGTTGGCTAATAAACAAAAAGATAGAAGAGCAAGAGCATTTTGATTGGATAGCCGAAGAGCAACCTATTTCAGCAACCATTTTTGTCTCCTCCATGTGCAAGTGGACTTCATTTGTTATAATTAAACATGTTTATGCTCAAGTTTTGTATAATTTCTCATGTATTAACTAGACTCAGTTTTGTACTTAGTTTAGTCAAGCTTAGTAATAGCGTTTTGTTTAGCCTAAGCTTGGTTAGAGGTTTCCTAACCATGAAGGAACCTCTTCACTTGGCAGCAAAGCTTGAACAAAGCTTAAAAGTCTTCCCTTGGATGTTTTGTAGACAAATTGGGATGAATGTCAAGCAAAGTTTCGTGTTTTACTCAAAACACTCTCTAAATCTCAATTAATCCATCTGTTTTAGGTTGCTCAATGAGTGGTCTCCTTTGATCTAAACTTGGTGGCCGAACCTTTAGAGTTTAGAGGGTGGATTCTTTCTTAGCTTGGGTGGTGTCATTGCCTTTATCCCTTGCATATCTTCTGAATTGTGTGTGACTCCATTAACGCTTCTTGAATCAGGTTCACAAACTAGATTGCAAAGCTTCATTGCTTGAGTTTCATTAAGCTCATGCACCAAAGTGGCATTAGAGCATAACCTGGTGAGTGTTTCTCCAACTACTTCATTAAGTTCGCAATCTAAATTAGTCTCATTCACATTCCTTTAAGCTTATAAAGAACCCTAAGTCAGCCTATACACAATCCTAGCTACAGAAGAACCAAGCTCCTCAAAAACATCCTTTGTTGAAATCCCATCCATGTACTGGGAGAAAGAGAGTAATATTCCCCAACCAAGGGTCCCTAGAGAACTTAACCTTAAACAAGCTCATGAGTTAGGGAGGTAGAATGCCATCTACCAACTCCAGCAAAACTACCAAGCTTTATCCACTGAGGTTGTTAATATGACAACCAGATTGGAAGAGGTTTTAGCAAGCCTTAGTGATGACCCAAGAGTATGAAGGATGAGGAATCATGGTTCTCATAGGGAAAACTCTACTCCATCCCACTCATCTTCTCCCTAAAATGGTGAGTCACCAAGGAGGAGAAAGAGACCTCCTAGGCTGCTACTAGATGACTGAGGGACCTGAAACTTGACCCTCTTGAGTTTAAGGGTAGCTTAAACTCGGACCTTTATCTTGAATGGATCCAATCCTTGGATCAATTCTTTGACATAAAGGAATACCCAAATGAGAAAGCATTCCTAATTGCTATTCTTAAACTCAAGAAGGATACCTTACTTTGGTTTGAAAACATCAAAAGTTAAAGAGCCAAGAAAGGGACGTTAGAGATCATAACTCAGTCCAAGATCAAGAAGCTAATGCACAAATGGTTTCTTCCTGACAACTATGATCACGAACTTTACCTACAGGTAACCTCTCTAAGCTAAGGATGTATGAGTGTGGAGGAATACATCTGAGAGTTTGAACAACTTGAGATTCAGAGTTGCTTAGAAGAGGAATAAGACCACACCTTGGCTAGGTTCCTAAGAAACCTTGATTCAAGCATAGCTGAGAAGGTTGAGTTATAGCCTTATTGGACATTGGAGGGTGTATGCAAACCGGCCATCAAGGTGGGGAAACATCAAACAACAAGAGACCCTTCTCTGATTCTTGCTCATGGCCAAACATTCAAACCAAGCCTTTTGCTACTCCTAAATCTAAGACTCTCCTAAAGGAGGACAAAAGAAAGGACAAGGGCAAGCTAATTGTCAAAGTGTTCCCTAAGAAGCTTGATGGGAAAAGGTGCTTTAAATGCCAAGGTTATGGCCATTTCCAAGCTGCAATCCTCACAGAAGGGCACTCACCATCAAGATTGAAAAGATTGATCAAATCACCTAGGAAGCAAGTGAGGAACATGAACAAATGGAGGAGGATGCTACTATTTTGGCTCCTGATGTAGGGGAACTCCTTGTTCTTCAAAGGTGGCATATCTTTCATTCATGTTGTATCATCCAAGACAAGGTATGTAGCTTGATTATAGGTGGAGGAAGTTGTATTAATGCTGCTTCGGTCCATTTGATTGAAAAAATTAAGCTATCACTATCTAACACCCACGACGCTATTCACTCTAATGGCTAAAAAAGGGGAATAAAGTTGACGTAACTAAACAAACCCTAGTTGCTTATTCCATTGGTAATTTTAAAGATGAGGTACTTTGTGATATTTTTACCTATGAATGCTTATCATGTGCTACTTAGTAGGCCATTGTAGTTTGATAAGAATGCTATTTACCATGGAAAAACAAATAACTACTCCTTTAAGGTTAAGGGATCTAGCTACACTTTAGCTACTTTACCCCATAGCGAAGTCCAACCTAGCAATAAGACAACTGGGGAAGGAAACACAAGTGAGGAGGCCTTGTTCCTGAGTGAAACATGGATGAATTATTGCATAAGTGAGGGTGACATAGTTTATGCCTTACTTGTTTCAGGAAAAAGAGAGGAAGAGACACCCTTACATCCTTTAGCTCAACATCTTATGTATAAGTTTAAGGATGTTTTCCCTAACCACCGACCTCTGGTATTGCCTCCAATTAGAGTTATTGAACATCAAATTGACTTATTTCCTAAAGCTTCTTTACCTGATAAGCCAGTTTATTAGTGTAATCTCACATAAACTAAAGAGCTCCAACGTCAAGTACAAGAGCTCATTGATAGGTGTTATATTAGAGAGACTACGAGTCCATGTTCTTTCCTAGCTTCGCTTGTGCCCAAGAAGGATGGAACCATGTGAATGTGTGTGGATAGCCGTGCCATTACCAATATCAAAATCAAGTATAGGTACCCCATTCCTAGGCTTGATGACATGCTTGATGAGTTACATGTTGCTAAGGTGTTTTCTAGGATTGAATTGAGGAGTGGATATAACAAAATCAGAATAAGAGATACGGATGAATGAAAAATAGCCTTTAAGACCAAGCAGGGGTTATATGAATGGCTTATAATGCCATGTGGTTTATCTAATGCTCCTAGTTCTTTAATGAGATTAATGAATGGGGTGCTTAAACCCTTCGTTGGTTACTTTGTTATTGTCTACTTTGATGATATTTTGATTTACAGCAGAAATGAGAGGGATCACAAAGAGCACTTGAGACAACTTTCCTAAGTTCTAAGGAGACAAAAACTCTATGCCAAGATAAAAAAGTTTGAGTTTTTCAATCTACAACTCCCTTTTGTTGGATATATGGTATCAGTCGAGGGAATCCAAGTACACCAAAGCAAGATGGAAGCCATCCAAACTTGGCCCCAACCCAAGACAATCATGAAGGAAAGAAGCTTTCATAGTTTAGCTTCTTTGTACAGGAGATTCATCAAGAAATTTAATTCCATCATGGCTCCAATCACTGAATGCATGAAGAAGATAGCATTTAAGTGGACCAAGGCTACCTAGAGAGCCTTTAAAGAAATCAAATAGAAGCTATGCTAAGCACTGGTTCTTGGCCTTCCAAACTTTGAATATTTATTTGAGCTAGAATGTGATGCAAGTGGACTAGGGATTGGAGCTATCGTAATCTAATCCAAGAGACCCATTGCCTACTTCAGTGAGAAACTCAATGGTTCTAGATGCAAACACAACACCTATGACAAAGAGTTCCAAGCAATTATGAGGGCTTTGAAACATTCGGATCATTACTTCAAGACTAGGCCTTTTATCTTGTATTCAGACCATCATGCATAAGTACATCAATGCACAACACAAGTTGAACTCAAGGTATGCCAAATAGGAGGAGTTTCTATAATAATTTAACTTTACTTGCAAGCACAAGAGTGGGAAGGAAAATATGGTTGCAGATGCTCTTTCAACAAGGTATACTTTGTAACGCCCCCAAAATGCTAATGGCATGGTCTACGAAAAACTGTAGTGGAAGACTTAATGATAGAAGGTGCTACCGCCGTCCTGATAAGGACAAGGCTCACTGAAACCATTTAATCTTGCAACTCATGTTCACAATCACAACATCTATTAAAATGAAACACTCCAAGACCAAAGTCCATAATAGTTCAACTTCAATACAATCGACTTAATCATACCATGTGCTAACTCGCACACCACACTACACAAGTATATTGAATATACACCCAACTTGACCCTGAGGTCGATCCCAACATTCATGATATGCTGAATCCACTGTGAGCATCTGATGACTTCCAAAAGGGCTTCCTAAATGGAGCCACATCTGATACTTCATCACCTAAAATGGAAAACATAAAAACAATTTGAAATTGTAAGCTAAAAACTCAGTACATGCATTCCTGTATTGTGAAATGAGCGTAGAAACATTGTTGATGGTACCCACTTTTGTAATTCATTTAGTTCGCAATAACAATGAAAATGAAAGTAATATGAAACTGAATTGCTCATTATTATTTGGATGTGAACCTCTTACAATAATATGATCTATACATAGATGTACACCTGCCAATCCGATCAAGAGTTGGCCTGAAGTCGTGCGGGTAAATGATGGGCTGACGCCCTATAGATGATAACTGACGGGGTCAAGAGTTAAATGGAAAATCGCTATATAAACTGATTAATTGATAAACTCACTAAGAGTTGTAACTTGATAAATATGTTCTGCTTTCTGAAGATACAGGCAATGGACGTACATTTAGTCTTTAAAAAAAATGTCACCTGACTTGATAAATGTGTTCTGACTTGATAACGCTTATGCGTAACGGGGAACAATAACTAGGCCTCGACTTTGTTTCATAAATGTCATTGTAGGCATTTGTAGTCAGTAAATGATCCTTACTCACATAATTGAGTAAGTGAAGGTATGTGTAATAGAAATTGAGTAATTAAATGGTATATATAACTTGGATATTTCAATACAACTTCAAAATTGAATTAATGAAAGTAATTAAATCTGATATAAAGTAGATGAAAGTAAAATATACCACAACGAGATAAATGAGATTAAAAAGGAAAAGGCCTTGATGGTGACAAATGGGAGAGTGATTTTGACCTTTCTGAAATAGGTTGCTGATATGGGTTTAAGACTCACTGATGTATAACTTGGTTCAAAAGAACAGCGAGTACACTAGATTGGCTTGATAAATACATTTGATACATTCCGAATTGAGTAAGTAATAGAGGTTTGAGGCTAAGAGAGATATATCTTGGTTCAAAATAGCATAAACTGTAATAACTTGGTATGATCAATATGGTTTTTGAGTCAAAAATTCGCCTCACTTTCTATATTTCATTCACAAGTCCTTTAAATATATTTTTTTCACCCCAAATAGATTATTGGTCCCAATGAAAGCTATTAAACTTCCCAAACTTGGTACATTCTTTGTAATATCCACAAGTGATTCAAAACTCATAAATAAGCTCCCAAATTGTATACTTGTCTTCTTCTTTCTCATTAATCAAGTTAAATGCTCTATGAAAGTCTATGAATACTTACTTCCCCCTTAAATGATCTTACTTGACCAAAATACACAAAATCAGTACATGATCAATCTCACTCAATCTTTATTATTGCTTTTTACACAATTACTCAAAATGCTTCAAAAAATCACCAAATTCCAAATACTCAACCAAAATTCATGAAATCTTATAGGAAGTTTAAAAATAATATGAAAAATCTACAGTAAAAGTTTTAGAATTTTTCTCCTAGTATATACTGCACAGAAATTGCAATAACGGCCCAATTTGCACCAAGGTAGGTTAGTTCATTTTAAAAATTCATAACTTCCAGCCTTTACCTCAAATGGAGACCTAAAACCCCAATATGGCAATATCAAGAAGTCCCAAAAAAAATTTATTTGCAACACAAAATATGATTCCCACAGTAGGGTTCCCAAACTGCGGCTAGAACACAAGTGTCTTAGTTTTGGTCTAACCTATACAGTTCTCGTAAAATGACCATAACTTTGTCCACAAAACTCAGATTAAGGAAATTTAGAAGGGATTTCAAATCTAACACACTGACCTATTTATCCACCAAAAATCATAATTTTTCAGTGGGCCGATCATTACCAATTTAGTCTTAAAGTCATCCCTATTTTCTGTCATTTTCAGCCTTCACTGTTTTTGCTTTCTCCTCTTTTTTTTCACATAAATCCTCACTTGAAATCATTCCGCATCACCAAAAACATTATCATAATCATCAATAAGACTAAAGATTACAAAATCATATACAAAATAATACAAATCCATCACTTGACTTAAGCTAACTTGATCATGACAAAACCCTAATCTTAACATGCTTCAGGTTCAACCCACCATGATCAATATCACCAAAATCAATAAAATTTGCATGATAACATCTACTTTGATTTCAAGAGAATGAATCATATCTAAAGCAATCATAAAACCAAAAATACATCATAATCAAGTTAGGGTTTACTCACTTTGATGCTTGAAAAAGAGGTATAAGTGGTGACAGAAGTGATTGATGAGGGTGGGGGTTGAGAGGGGATGATGGCTAAGCTGGTGGCTGTGACTGCTCCGGGGAGGTGCTGGTGGCGGTAAACAGTGGCTGAAAAGGGGGGTGGGTGCCGTGGCTATGGAGGAGAGAGAAGAGGGAGATGGGTTTATGAGATATGTTTCTTGCTTGGCTTGAAATGATCTTAAATACTTGGCTGAAATTTATCTCCCAAAAGTAGCTTTTAACTAAATACAATTATACATAAATTATGGTAATTAGCTATATTTAATTAAGCAAAATTATTGGGCTTCAAATTGGGCCAAAATTTGAGCCCAATGAAGCTGGGCCATAATTTGGGCCCAATGAGTTAGGCCAAAATAAATCAATTCGGACAAGTTTTTGCGTAGCTAAAACTTAAAATTTTGTAATGTTATGAAAAATAATTTAATGCTCAATCATAATTATTGAGGCCTACTATCGATTCACTTGAACTTCAATCAATCAACAAAACTTGAATTAACAATCAATGAAACTTGAATTGCAAAATGAGACTCAAATGAAATATCTCCCAATCGGGATCATTAAATACGATAAATGAAAATGAAAAATTTAAATGACATAAGGTAATTCGGTAAATATATAAATTGAGTGTAATTGAATTAATAAACATGATTTGGTTAAACAAATAACTATGAGTGATTGAATCAATAAACATGATTAATTAAATGAATAAACATGATTAATTAAATAAATAAATATGGGTTAGGGTTGGGTTATTATAGTCTTTCCCCCTTAAAGAGTTTCGTCATCAAAACTTATGATTTTGATCATGTATGCAATGCCACCTCAATTATGGATAGTTGGTTGTCACTGCTTCCTTCCAAAAAAGTATGATTAGCCTAAACTGCATAGATCCTCAGTGACTTCACTAGCTCGATTACTTTGGTTCAAATTTGGTATTCACTTCAAAACAAAAACTTGTGACTGCAAAGGAGGTACTCTACTCTACTGGTTCTCTATCTTGACCACTAATGAGTATGGAAACCATTGCATTTCCTAATAAGTACTATGATACGGACTCATAAAGCCCAATGTAATGAGGACTCAATTATCTCTGATATCCAGTCTCTTGACACCCTTGACTAGAGAAGCCCTTTGAAGTACTTTATATCTCATCTAAACTTTGATTGTCTCCTTCTTTGGTCAAAATGGTCATATGACTCTTGTGTATTCCTTGTGTCACCTTAGCATGTACTTAAACTGTCTTATTATTCTCGATGCTTCTTCTAGCTTACTCTAATACCGCTGGACATTGTTAGAGATTATGCCCTTATCAAACAGTTCTCATATGATATTCTTAATGCACCACATGATCTTCACTCATTAGACTAGTCTAAGATCTACTCTAAGTCCGAATTAGACGCTAGAATAAACATGGTCAGAGATGAAAATGATGGAACTGGTAGTCAAGTGAGTCATTAGGAACAAAAGAAATAAACAATGAGACTAGAAAAGATTTATATACGAGGGATTAACATGAGGTGGTTAGAATAAAGACAACCATAAGTGTATCATGAATTCTGAAATATAATACGACAAGAATTGTGGTTTATAAATATGGATCATAAAGGGTTCAATAAATAATCAGCCAAGGAGAAAGATGACCCGATTATGCTCTGGTTTAACGGATGAATTGGAAATAAGATGACAAACAATGGAGCTTCAACTAAGTGACTTTATAGCCACAAGCAACAAGATAAGTGCAATAGATAGATGGGACAAGCAATATGCAATAAATAGATAGATAGATTGGATAAGCAAAGTGCAATAGATAGACAAATAGATTGGACAAGCAAGGTGTAATGGATAGATAAATGGATTGGATGAACAAAGTGCCAATGGATAGATAAATAGATTGACCAAGCTACAATAGGAACATGTCTTTGCTCATATGAATCCAATTCGAGTACAACAATAAGATTAAATAAAGAATGTGGAAGTCTATTTATCAGAATGTAAGATGTATATGTGGGAGTTGAATTTCAAAATAAAGAGAGTAAGGGAATTATGACAATCGCAATCACCCATGCCAATGAGAGTTGAATTACATTATGAATTCAAAACAAGCTATACGAGCTTATCATTATGAATAAATGAGATGTAAGGTAGATGTGTGAATTGGCTCTTAGCAGAATGAACTACAACTCATGATCGTGAAATAAAGATGGTGAAGGTCGAGAGCACTGGAATGTCGACAGCCATATAAGGTCGAACAAAAATGTGTTGCACATTTAACAATGGGTTTGTGAAGACTTGGAAGATCACGCTAATAGGAAATATCAGGTTGAAATGCAAGGCAGATTAAACAATATTGGATAGTATCAAGTTTTGAAGATGAGACAAGTAAATAATTTCAAGAATTACTATAAAAGGGCATTCTTGCAAAAGGTAAGCTGTCATTGGCATTGTTTAAATAACAATTGAAGCCATTTAAACAAATGGCCTAGATAAAGAGATGTTATAGAGGAAGTGAGTGTCAATAGCAAAGAAATAATGCCCCTAAACGACCTAAGGTGACTAGGGCTAATGTAAATCAATGACAATGGGAGCATTGCTGGTGTAAAGTCTTAGTGAAAAGAGCGACCTCTTTCTATGCATGACAACTAAATCTTACTCATACCACCCACATAGTGCCAAGTAGTACACTGCAAGCTACTAAATTACCATCACAGGATTTCCTATAGTAATTCCATCTCATACTGATTCAACCCAAAGATAGACTAAGTTGCAAATGGCATTCCCGTAATAGGTTTTAAACATCATTGTACTCAATATCATGTCTGTTAATACACCTCAATGAAACTTTCAAATTTTGGAGCAAAACGGACAGAGTTCTGCGTAAAAACTGACTAAAATTCGGCTTAAAGCCTTACAATAGATACCTAAAATGGAGAGATACACTTTGATAGCTCAACGACGACACGCCGAAGTTCATAACTCAACAGGTCACTGACCAGGAGTACACAATTGCAAAAATTTAAACAAATGAAAGAAATGAAACATACAATACAACTCCCAGATAAATGAGAGCATGCATCACTAACAGGTCACCCAAATGGTTCCACACTCGACTTTGCTAATGCTCGAATCTCAGGATATTACCAAACGATTGAATCACCCAAATGGAAATGGTTTATCCTTATATGCCCATACACACGAACTTATAGTCAATAGCTCATTTAACTGGTCCAACATAACTCATACACACTATGATAGCTAACTCATAAACACTTGACAACTCACAATGGCCCTTAAAACCTTAGCTCTAACACCAAATTTGTAACGCCCCCAAAATGCTAATGACATGATCTACAGAAAACTGTCGCGGAAGACTTAATGATAGAAGGCGCTACTGCCGTCCTGATAAGGACAATGCTTACTGAAACCATTTAATCTTGCAACTCATGTTCACAATCACAATATCTATTAAAATGAAACACTCCAAGACCAAAGTCCATAATAGTTCAACCTCAATACAATTGACTTAATCATACCATGTGCTAACTCGCACTCCACACTACACAAGTATATTGAATATACACCCAACTTGACCCTGAGGTCGATCCCAACATTCATGCTATGCTAAATCCACTATGAGCATCTGATGACTTCCAAAAGGGCTTGCTAAATGGAGACACGTGTGATACTTCATCACCTAAATGGAAAACATGAAAACAATTCGAAAATGTGAGCTAAAAACTCAGTACATGCATTCCTGTATTGTGAAATGAGCGTAGAAACATTGTTGATGGGTACCCACCTTTGCAATTCATTTAGCTCGCAATAACAATGAAAATGAAAGTAATATGAAACTGAATTGCTCATTATTATCTGGATGTGAATCTCTTACAATGATATGATCTATACATAGGTGTGCACCTGTCAATCCGATCAAGAGTTGTCCTGAAGTCGTGAGGGTAAATGATGTGCTGACGCCCTATAAATGATAACTGACGAGATCAAAAGTTAAATGACAAATCGCTGTATAAACTGAATCATTGATAAACTCATTAAGAGTTATAACTTGATAAACATATTCTGCTTTTTGAAGATACAGGCAATGGATGTACCTTGAGTCTTTAAAAGAAAATGTCACCTGATTTGACGGATGTATTATGACTTGATAACACTTATACATAACGGAGAACGATAATTAGACATCGACTCTATTTCATACATGTCATTGTAGGTATGTGTAGTCAGTAAATAATCCTTACTCACATAATTGAGTAAGTAAAAGTGTGTGAAATAGAAATTGAGTCATTAAATGGTATACATAACTTGGGTAGTTCAACATGACTTCAAAATTGAATTAATAAAAGTAATTAAATTCGATATAAAGTAAATGAAAGTAAAATATATCACAATGAGATAAATGAGATTACAAAGGAAAAGGCCTTGATGGTGACAAATGGGAGAGTGGTTTTGGCCTTTTTTGAAATAGGTTGCTGATATGGGTTTAAGACTCGTTGATGTATAGCTTGGTTCAAGATAACAACGAGTACACTAGATTGGCTTGATAAATACATTTTATACATTCTGAATTGAGTAAGTAATAGAGGTTTTAGGCAAAGAGAGATATATCTTTGTTCAAAATAGCATAAATTGCAATAACTTGGTGTGATAAATATGGTGTTTGAGTCAAAAATTCGCCTCACTTCCTATATTTCATTCACAAGTCCTTTAAATACAGTTTTTTCACCCCAAATAGATTATTACTCCTAATGAAAGCTTGGTACATTCTTTGTAATATCCATAAGTGATTCAAAACTCATAAATAAGCTCTCAAATTGTATACTTGTCTTCTTTTTTCTCATTAATCGAGCTAAAAACTCCATGAAAGTCCATGAATATTCAGTTGCCCCTTAAATGATCTTACTTGTCCCAAAATATACAAAATAAGTGCATGATCAATCTCACTCAGTCTTTATTATTGCTCTTTACACAATTACTTAAAATATTTTCAAAAATCACCAAACTCCAAATACTCAACCAAAACTCATGAAATATTGTAGAAAATTCAAGAATAATATGGATAATCTGCACTAAAATTTTTAGAACTTTCCTTCAAGTATATGCTGCGTAGAAATTACAATAACGGCCCAATTTGCACCAAAGCATGTTAGTTCAATTCAAAACTTCATAACTTCCACCCTTGACATCAAATGGAGACCTATAACCCCAATATATAAAGATTAAGAAGTCCCAAAAAACTTTCATTTACAACACAAAATATGCCACAATAGGGTTCCTAAAATGGGGTTAGAATACATGTGTGTTAGTTTTGGTCTAACCTACACAGTTCTTGTAAAATGACCATAACTTTCTCCACAGAGCTCGGATTAAGGAGATTCAAAAGGAATTTGAATGCTAACACACGGAACTATCAGCCCACCAAAAATCATAATTTTTCAGTGGGCAGATCATTACCAGTTTAATCTCTAAGTCACCCCTATTTTCTGCCATTTCTAGCCCTCACTGTTTTTGCTTTATCCTCTTTTTTTAACATAAATCCTCACTTGAAATCATTCCAAATTACCAAAAACATCGTCATAATCATCAATAAGACTAAAGATTATAAAATCATATACAAAACAATACAAATTTCATCACTTGACTTAAGCTAACTTGATCATGACAAAACCCTAACCTTAACATGCTTCAAGCCCAACCCACAATGATTAATATCTCCAAAATCAATCAAATTTGCATGATAACATCTACTTTGATCTCAAGAGCATGAATCATATCTAAAGCAATCAGAAATCCAAAAATACATCATGATCAAGTTAGAGTTTACTCACTTTGATGCTTAAAAAAGAGGTATAAATGGTGGCAGAAGTGATTGATGACTGTGGGGGTTGAGATGGGATGATGGCTGAGCTGGTGGCTGTGGCTGCTTCAATGAGGTGCTGGTGGCGGCAAACAGTGGCGGAAAAGGAGGGTGGGTGTCGTGGCTATGGAGGGGAGAGAAGAGGGAGATCGGTTTGTGAGATATGTTTCTTGCTTGGCTTGAAATGATTTTAAATACTTTGCTGAAATTTATCTCCCAAAAGTAGCTTTTAACTAAATACAATTATACATAAATCATGGTAATTAGCAACATTTAATTAAGTAAAATTGTTGGGCTTCAAATTGGTCCAAAATTTGTGCCCAATGGAATTCGCCCATAATTTGGGCCCGATGAACTGGGCCAAAATAAATGAATCCAGCCAAGGTTTTGCGTAGCTAACACTTAAAATTTTGTGACGTCATGAAAAATGATTTAATGCTCAATCATAATTATCGAAGCCTACTATCGATTTACCTGAACTTTAATCAATCAACAAAACTTGAATTAACAATCAATGAAACTTGAATTGCAAAATGGGATCCAAATAAAATATCCCCCAACCGGGATCATTAAATACGATTAAAGGAAGCGAAAAATTTAAATGACATAAGGTAATTCGGTAAATATATAAATTGAGTGCAATTGAATTAATAAACATGATTTGGTTAAACAAATAACCATGAGTGATGGAATCAATAAACATGATTAATTAAATGAATAAACATGATTAATTAAATAAATAAATATGATTTAAATAAATAAATATGGGTTAGGGTTGGGTTATTACATACTTTACTTTCTCTTTTAAAGGCTAAGGTCCTTATATTTCACTCCGTCCAAGAACGTCAGAAGAAGGATCCAAATTTCAGGGGGATCTTACAAGGAGATCTAAAATGCAGTCCATACATCATCCAAAAAGGGTTCTTGTTCAAAAACAACAAACTTTGCATTCCGAGGGGATCCTTGAGAGAGTTACTAGTCTGTGAAGCTCACGGAGGCACTCTAGCTGGCCATTTTAGCCTAAACAAGACATTTGACATCCTTAAAGAACATTTCTATTGGCCGAAGATAGGGGGAGATGTGCATAACCTCGTTTCAACTTGTTCTATTTACCATAAGGCTAAGCGCCAATTCCACCAAGGCTTATATACTCCATTACCCATACCTCTGAAGCCTTGGGATGTTGTAAGTATGGATTTCATTGTGGCACTTCGTAGGACCTAAATAGGAAGGATGCAATCATGGTGGTGGTGGATAGGTTTTCTAAGATGGCTCATTTTCTTCCTTGCCATAAAACTGATGATGCTAGCTACATTGTTGAGCTCTATTTTAGGGAGATCATTAGGCTCCACAGTGTACCTCAAACCATAGTCTTTGATTGTGATTCCAAGTTTCTATCCTATTTTTGGAGGATTTTATGAAATCTACTTGGAAATAAACTCTAGTTTAGTATGGCTTATCATCCCCAAACTGATGGACAAATAGAGGTAACTAATCAAACTCTCACCACTTTGCTTAGAAGTTTGGTTAGCAAAAGCTTGAAAGATTGGGATTTGAAAATGCCCTATGTTGAGTTTGCTTATGATAGAGCTCCATCTTGTGCTACATTGCAGCCACGTTTGAATGTGTGCATGGAGTAGTTAACCCCCTCAATCCCATTGACTTATTGCCCATTCTAAGTGAGTCAAGGGTAAGCCATGATGCCGACATAAGAGCTAAAGAGATGAAAATGTTAGATGAATAGATTAGTGGGCATATTAAAAAGGCAAATGTAGATTACAAAGCTAGAGCTAACAAGCATCGCAAGCACTTAGAGTTTAGTCCAGGAGATATAGGTTAGCTACACATGAGGAAAGAAAGGTTTTCATCCAGGAGAAAGAACAAGCTCATGTCAAATAGGGATGGGCCATTCAAGGATCATTGAGAGAGTAGAAGATAAGGATTTCAAGCTTCAACTCTCAAGAGATATGGCTATTCAAGCCACATTTAATGTTGTTGACTTAAGTCCGTTTGTGGAGGACATCTTTGAAGACCCTCCAGATTTGAGGGCAAATCCTCTTGAAGAAGGGGAGGTTAATGCAAGACAGGGTACCTCATAGGGCTACCAAAATCCAAATCATGGTCAAAGTAATGCCCATGCTAGGAAAGAAGAAGGCAATCAAGCACAAGCCACACAAATCCAAACCTTGTTCTCTCTGTCTAGTCTAGAATTAGGCACAATTTTGGACAACATCTTTCTTAGTGATCCCAAGATGTCCTATGGGCAAGTCCCACTTTATTAGACTCCCTAAGGCGTCTAGTTTATCATGGACCATAAAATTGTGGCCTAAGTCCAAGGCATTTGCTCATTTGGCCCAAACAGCCAACCTTCACAGAACTAGTCTAGTTCTGCCTGTTTTAAGGTTTAGGTTGGTTCACTAGCTAATCCCTAATTTATGGCCAATATTTTTGTTTAGGATTTTAGCCAACATCTTAAGGTACCAATCCATGTAGATAAATCAAGGCCAAGCCAAGTTTTTCATGGTGATTCAACTACATTTAGTTGACCTTTGCAGTTTGGGCTCCCTTTTGACCTATTTTGGAATATAGTTGGTTCCCCTATCAAAACCTGATTTGGAGATGATTTTTGTATCTGTTATGTTAGTTAACATCCTAAGGCATCCAACCATGCATAAAAAGCAAGTGTGAGTTGAAGAACCAATTTGATCAAGTTTAGTGCTTAGCCAGGTTAATTAAGCCCTAAATAGACTGTTTTGACTTTGTGATGGGTTTTTCTCATGTGGAGTGTTTTATGACCAGCCTAGTTGCTCCCTTAGCTCCTTCAATGACCATGAACATCATCATGAAAGAATCGTAGCTTTGGCAAGCAAGTTGGCCAATGAACAAAGAGAGAGAAGAGCAAGAGCATTTTGATTGGATAGCCGAAAAGCAACCTACTACAGAAACCATTTATGTCTCCTCCATGTGCAAGTGGACTTAATTTGTGATCATTAAACATGTTCAATGTTGAGTTTAGTATAATTTCTCATGTATTGACTATACTCACTTTTGTAATTAGTTTAGTTACGCTTGTTGATTGTGTTTTGTTTAGCCTAAGCTTGTTTAAAGATTTCCTACCTAGGAATGAGCCTCCCCACTTGGCAGAAAGGCTTAGATGAAACTTAAATGTCCCCACTTGGCTATTTTGTAGACAAACTTAGATGAATGTCAAGCAAAGTTTTGTGTTTTACTCAAAACACTCTCGTAATCTCACTTAATGAATCTGTTTTGGGTTGCTTAATGAGTGGTCTCCTTTGATCTAAACTTGGTGGTCGAACCTTTAGAGTTTAGAGGGGGGATTCTTTCTTAGCTTAGGTGGTGTCATTGCCTTTATCCCTTATATATCTTCTAAGTTGTGTGTGACTCCATTAAAGCTCCTTGAATCAAGCTCACAAACCATATTGCAATGCTTTATTGCTTGAGTTTCATTAAGTTCATGCGTAATGATTGAATCTCTATTCACTTTCATCCGATGATCAATGTTACATATAAAAGTATAAAGGGCTTAACTGTTAGGTATCAAAGAGTTCAACACTATAACGACATTACACAAGATAGAGTTTTGTTCATATTAGTGTGTGGCATAGACAATATAGGATAGGAAAAAACATGTTTGCAAATTGATAGTAGTTAGGTTTTTTGTGCGTAAGAATATTGAAAGTCCACCACTAAATCAGGAACCTGTAGCAAATACTTTATTCGAATTTACTTGTTTTCCACTCTGAGAGGAATCTTTAGGAACTAGAGTAACCATCCTCAAGGTCATGTCGAGCATAATCCAAAAGAATTAAGTAAAGTAGTGTAGCTTTGAAGACCAAATCGTCATATATTAAATTAAATGATACACTCCCTACATCCCTTTTTCTCTTTCACTTTCAAATCTTCAATTATGGTTTTTATTTTATCTTAATTACATTATGTTATTCATATTTAAGATTTGATATTATGCTCAATTTGAGCACCTATGTTGATTAGGAGAAGTGAATGTTGTAAGTTATTTTTTTTAATTATGTTCACTCTATTTGGTGTTAATATTTCTTATTTTAATTGAATTTATATTTGCTTTCATTTAATTATCAATATTATATATAAAAGCATAAAAGTGTTAGTAATTCGATATCAAAGAATTCAATACCATAAGCACATTAGATTTGATAGAGTTTTGTCTTTGTTAGTATGTGGCATTGTCAACAGAGAAGAGGAAGCAACACATTCACGATTTGATAGAAATTTGGCTTTTTTTGGCACAAGATTATTGAAAGTTCACCGCTTAATTAGGAAGTTATATCAAATATTTTAGCTAAATTTAGCTAGTTTTCGACCCTTCGAGGAATCTTTGAGGAATGTAGCATCTTTCAAAGATATGTTGAAAGTATTTGAGAAGAATTATTTAGAAGAATTCATCAAAATAGAGACTAGGTGGCGGTTGTGTCAGCTGTTGATATGTCTATCGTGCACCAAGAAGAAGACCTTGAATTGAGGACCGCTCATCACACATTGAATTAAGTGGTTCTCTGCATCAAACCCTTTTATTTTTGCACATTCATATCTTCAATTATTTTTTAAATTTATATTAATTATATTATGTTATTTCATTTTTAAGTGTTGATATTATGGTCATTATGAGCGTTTACTTTGGTTCGGGATGGCAAGGGTCCTAACTATTAGTTGTTGTTCTTCCATTGGAACATTAACATTTCTTGTTTGTTTATAGAACTTCTATTTGTGTTCATTCAATGATCAATATTGCATGTACATGTGTAAAGTAGTAGCAATTTTGTATCGGAGAATTCAATAGCATGAGCACATTCAATCAGTTAGAGTTTCTTACTATATTAGTAAGTGGGAACATCGATAGAGGATAAGAAGCAACATGTTCCCAAATTGATAGTAATTAGGTTTTTTATGTGCAAGAATATTGAAAGACCAGCCGTCAATCAAGAAGTTGTAGTAGTGATCATCTTATCTGAAGTTACTTGTTTTCTACCCCCACAGGAACCTTTAGGGAATAGTGTAACCATCCGTAAGGTCCCTTTGAGAATAATCCAAAAGAATTGTCACCTAATTGATCCAAATGGAATTTAAATTGGGTTATACAAACTATTGACATGTTTATTGTACAAAGTGGCTATCGGAGCTTTTCAATGTCATTTTTAAGACTGTTAAGATGCTGAGAGAATGGAGGGCTAGTACAGTCATCCCCATGTACCAAAACAAAGGGGATATTCAAGACTGTAATAATTTTAGGGGTATCAAGTTACTCAGCCACACTATGAAGCTATGGGAGAGGGTGATTAAGAGAAGGTTGCAAATAGATGTTGCAATTTCAGAGAATCAATTTGGTTTTATGCCAGGCAGGTCGACCATAGAGGCGATTTGCATTCTCAGAAGGCTCATGGGTTTGTACAGGGATAGAAAGGTGGATCTCCATGTGGTGTTCATTGACCTGGAAAAAGCATATGATAGAGTCCCACGGGAAGTGTTATGGAGCTGTTTGGAAAAGAAATGGGTGTCGCCCTTGTATATTCGTGTGATTAAGGACATGTACGAGGGAGGGTGGACGAGTGTTAGGACACCAGGAGGGGTCTCAAATGACTTCGCTGTTAGTATGGGTCTGCATCAGGGCTCAGCCCTAAGCTCGTTCATTTTCACCTTAGTTTTAGATGAACTTACTAGAGGGATTCAGGATGAGGTCCCATGGTGTATGCTTTTTGCAGATGACATTGTTCTTATCGATGAGACTAGGCAGGGGGTGAATGACAAGTTGGAGAGTTGGCGGCTTACGCTGGAAGCTAGAGGTTTTAGATTAAGTAGATCAAAAACGAAATACCTGCATTGTTGTTTCAGTGGAAGGAGAGAAGAGGGGGGGAGTCACCCTGGATGGAAGACAAATACCAAAGGTAGATAAGTTTAAGTACCTTGGCTCGATCACCCAGCAAAATGGGGACATTGATGAGGATATTAACCAGCGCATAAGAGTGGGCTGGCAAAAATGGAAGTCTGCCTCAGGGGTGCTGTGTGACAAAAGGGTGCCCTTAAGATTGAAAGGCAAAGTTTATCGGATGGTAGTCAGACCGGCTGTCTTTTATGGATCGGAGTGTTGGCCTCTAAAAAAGACGCAGGTCCAGAAGTTGATGGTAGCTGAGATGAGGATGGTCAGATGGATGTGTGGTTTTACGAGAATGGACAGAGTTAGGAATGGTGTAATCAGGGACTTAGTTAAAGTAGCCCCCATAGAAGAGAAGATGAGGGAATCGAGACTCTAATGGTTCGGCCACGTGAAAAGGAGAAGTATGGCCGCCCCAGTGAGGAGGTGTGAGTTGATCGACCTTCCCGGTGGTAAGAGAGTAACAGGTAGGCCGAAGAAGAGTTTGGACGAGATGATTAGAAAGGACTTGAAAGTAGTGGATTTGTCGGAGGACCTAGCTCAGGATAGGAGGCTGTGGCGGAATAGGATTAGAATCTTAGATGGCAGAGAAGCGTCTCTGTAGTTGTCAGTAGCTACAGTGGCTTAATGTTGGTAGGGGGTCTGTCGTGCTCGTATGCAGGTTGTGCTTTTTTTCTGGGAGTGACGACAGCTGCTTAACGTGGATTGTTGAGGTACGTTCTTTCAGCTTTCTTTTAGCTTCTTTCAGTTTCAGCTTCTTGGACGCTGATTTTTCTCTTTAAATGCTTCGCAAGTGTTTTCCTCTATAAAACTTTTTCACAAAACCTTTTCGTGGGTCTCTTGGAATCAACCTCTCTATGGGTAGGAATACCGGTAGAGGTAAGGTTGCCTATAGCTGGATCTCCCCAAATCCCACGAAAGCGGGACCCACACTGGGAGGTGTTGTTGTTGTTGTATTGTACGCCAAGTGGAGGAGTCTAACTTTGAGGACCTAATCGTCATATATTGAATTAAGTGGTGCCCCCCTACATTCCTTTTGTTATTTCACTTTCAAATCTTAAATTATAGTTTTTATTTTATGTTAAATATATTATGTTATTCATATTTAAGTTTTGATATTATGCTCAGTATGATTGCCTAGGTTCATTAGGTGAAATGAAGGTTATAAGTCATTTATTTTGATTGTTTTTGTTCTATTTGATGTTATTATTTCATATTTTTAATTGAATTTCTATTTATTTTCATTCAATTGTCAACCTTACCTATAACAGCATAAAAGAGTTAGCAATTCGATATCAAAGAATTCAACAACATAAACACATTACATTAGATAGAGTTTTTCTTTACTACTATGTAGCGATGCCAATAGAGGGGAAGAAGCAACACGTTTGTGATTTGATCGAAATTTAGTTTTTTAATGTGTAGGATTATTGAAAGTTTACCACTTAATTGGGAAGTTGTAAAAAAAAAAATTACAGATGAATTGTTTAACAGAATTGACAAATGAATCACGTGGTTGTTGTCCCAACTGTTGATATGTCTATTGTGCGCCAGGAAGAAGACCTTAACTTTAAGGACCATGCATCACGGATTGAATTAAGTGGTTCTTTCCTTCAAACAATTTTATTATCTCACATTCCTATCTTCAATTATTGTTTTTATTTTATTTTAATTATATTATGTTATTTTATATTTAAGCATTGATATAATGGTCTTTTTGAGTGTTTACTTTGGTTTTGGGGTGGGGAGGGTTCTAAGTAATCTACTCTAGTTGTTTTTCTATCCATTTGATGTTATCATTTTCACGTTTTTGATTGAATGTCTATTCACTTTCATTCGAAGATCAATGTTGCATATAAAAATATAAAGGAGTTAGCATTTCGGTATTAGAGAGTCGAACACTATGACCATATTAGTAAGTGGCACTGACAACAAAGATATGAAACAACATGTTCGCAAATCGATCGTAATTAGGTTTTTTATGG
Source organism: Selenicereus undatus (assembly GCA_017589665.1). Classification (NCBI taxonomy): domain Eukaryota; kingdom Viridiplantae; phylum Streptophyta; class Magnoliopsida; order Caryophyllales; family Cactaceae; genus Selenicereus; species Selenicereus undatus. The sequence goes on from JACYFF010003369.1 coordinate 68,683,338, forward strand.
GTCAGAATATTGAAAGTCCACTACTAGATTGGGAGGTTGTAGTGAATATTTTATTTGAATAACTTGTTCCCCTCTTGTAGGAATAATTGGGGAATAGCATAGCCATCCTCAATGTCACGTTGAGAATAATTCAAAAGAATTATTTAGAATAACTTATCAGAATGGCACTCAAGTCGAGGTTGTACTAGATGTTGATATGTTTATCGTACGTCAGGTGTAGGAGTCTAACTTTGAGGATTTGAACCTTATAGATTATATTAAGTCCTACAACCCTTTTGTTATTTCACTTTCAAATCTTTAATTATGGTTTTTATTTTACGTTAATTATAATTATGTTATTTCATATTTGAGCTTTGAAATTATGCTTGATATGAACATCTATGACGCTTAGGAGAGGCGAAGGTTGTTAGTTATCTTTTTTAATGGTTTTCATTCTATTTAATGTTAATATTGCATATAAATAATACATATAAAAGCAAAACAGTGTTAGCAATTGGATATCAAAGAATTTAATACCATGAGCACATTATCTTAGATAGAATTTTATCTTTATTAGTATGTGGCGATGTCAACAGAGGAGGAAGCAACATGTTCTAGATTTGATAGAAATTTAATTTTTTATGCGCAAGATTATTGAAAGTTCACCGCTCAATTAGGAAGTTGGAGCTAATGTTTTAACTAAATTTAGCTAGTTTTTTTACTTTTTGAGGAATATAACCACACTCAAAGATACGTCAAGAATGTTGCAGATGAATTATTTAGCAAAATTTATCAAAATGAAAAGTAGGTGGTAGCCGTCCTAACTGCTGAAATGTCTATTGTGCGCTGAGAAGAAGACCTTGACTTTAAGGACAACTCATCACATATTGAATTAAGTGGTTCTTTCATTCAAACCCTTTTATTATTTCACATTCCTATCTTCAACTATTGTTTTTATTTCATATTAATTATATTAGGTTATTTCATATTTAAGAATAGATATAATGGTCTTTATAAGTGTTTACTTTGGTTCGTGGTGATGATGTTTCTAAGTAATTGACTTTAGTTGTTTTTCATTGCATTTGATGTTAACATTTTCATGTTTTTGATTGAATTTCTATTCACTTCCATTCGATGATCAATAGTGCTCATAACAGTGTAAAGGAGTAAACAGTTTGATATTAGGGAGTTCAACACAATGGTTGCGTTACACCAGACAGAACTTTGTTCACATTAGTAAGTGGCAGCGACAACAGAGGATATGAAACAACATGTTCACGAATTGATAGTAATTAGGTTTTTGAAGCGCAAGAATACTAAAAGACCATTACTCAATCGAGAAGTTGTAGCAAACATTTTATCTAAATTTACTCATTTTTCCACCCTCAAAGGAATGTTCGGGGAATAGTATAACCATCGCAGAATCATGTCGAGAATCATCAAGCATAATTGATGAATATGGAAATCAAGACGGCGTTATAACAGTTGTTGATATGTTTATCGTACACCAAGTGGAGGAGTCTAACTTTGAGGACCCAATCATCATAAATTTAATCAAGTGGTACATTCCCTCCATACCTTTTTTATCTCACTGTCAAATCTTCAATTGTGGTTTTTATTTTATGGTAATTATATATGTTATTTCATATTTAAGTTTTGATATTATGCTTGATATGAGCGTCTATGTTGATTAGGACATGTGAGGGTTGCAAGATTAATTATTTTCATTCTATTTGATGTTAATATTTCATATTTTCCACTAAATTTTTATTTACATTCATTCAATTATCAATATTACATAAAAAAGAAAAAAGGTGTTAGCAATTTGATATCATAGAATTCAACACCATAAGTTCATTACATTAGATAGAGTTTTGTCTTTGTCTACGTGGCGATGTAAATAGATTAGAGGAACATGTTCACGAGTTGATAGAAATTTAGGCTTTTATGCGCTAGATTATTGAAAGTTCACCACTTAATTAAAAAGTTGTAGCAAATATTTTAGTTAAATTTAGTTGGTTTTCCACCCTTTGAGGAATCCCTGAGGAATGCAACCACTGCCAGAGAAACTTCGGGAATAGTATAGATGAATTATTTAGCAGAATTGATCAAAATGTAAAGCAGGTGGTTGTTGCCCCAGTTGTTGTAATGTCTAGTGTGTACTAGGAAGAAGACCTTGACTTTAAGGACCAATCGTCACATATTAAACTAAATGGTTCTTTTCTTCAAAGCCTTTTATTATTTGATGTTCCTATCTGCAACTATTGTTTTCATTTTATATTAATTATACTATGTTAATTCATATTTAAGCATTGATATAACAATATTTATGAGTGTTTAATCTAGTTTGGGGCGATGCATATAAAAGTATAAAGGAGTTAGCAGTTCGGTATCAGAGAGTTCAACAATATGACCACATTACACTAGATAGAGTTTTGTTTATATAAATAAGTGCCACTGACAATAGAGGATAGGAAATAACATATTCAAAAATTGACAGTAATTAGGTTTTTTATGCGCAAGAATATTGAAATTCCACTACTCAATCTGAAAGTTGCAATGAATGTTTTATTTGAATTTACTTGTTTTTCGCCTTAAGAGGAATATTTGGGGACTAGTGTAAGCATCCTCAAGGTCACATTGAGAATAAACCAAAAGAATTATTTAGCATAATTGATCAAAATGGAAATCCATTCAAGGTTACACTAGCTATTGATATGTTTATCGTACACCAAGTGGAATAGTCTAACTTTGAGGACCCAATCATCATAGCTTAAATTACGTGGTATGCTCCCTACATCTCTTTTGTTATTTCACTTTTGAATCTTCAATTATGGTTTTTATTTTATGTTTGTTAGTTTATGTTATTTCATTTTAAAGCTTTGATATTATGCTTGATATGAGCATCTATGTTGATTAGGAGAAGTAAGGGTTGCAAGTTATCTTTTTTAATTGTCTGAATTCTATTTGATGTTAATATTTTATATTTTTAATTCAATTTCTACTTAGTTTCATTCAATTATGAATATTACATATAAAAGCATAAAGGTGTTAGCAATTTGACATCAAAGAATTCAGCACCATGGGCCCATTACTTTAGATAGAGTTTTTTCTTTAATAGTACGTGGCAATGCCAATAGATGAGAGAAAGTAACACATTCACGATTTGATAGAAATTTGGTTATTTATGTGCAAGATTATTGAAAGTTTACAGCTGAATTTGGAAGTTGTAGCGAAAATATTAGGTAAAATTGATTGATTTCCACTATTCGAGGAATCTTTGAGGAATGTAACCATCTCAAAGATACATCAAGAATATTGTAGATGCATCATTTAGCAAAATTAATCAAAATGGAGAGCAAGTGGTGGTTGTCCCAATTTTTAATTGGTCTATTGTAAGCTAAAAAGAAGACCTTGACTTTAAGGACCAATCGTCATTGATTGAATTAAGTGGTTCTTTCCTTTAAACCCATTTATTATTTCACATTCCTATCTTCAACTATTGTTTTTATTCTATACTAAATTACATTATGTCATTTCATATTTAAGCATTGATATAGTGGTCTTTATGAGTGTTTGCTTTGGTTTGGGGCGGCACCAGTTCTAAGTAATTGATTTTAGTTGTTTTTATTTCCATTTGATGTTAACATTTTTATGTTTTTGATTGAATTTCTATTCATTTTCATTCGATGATCAATATTGCATATAAAACTATAAAGGAGTTAGTAGTTCGGTATCAGAGAGTTCAACACTATGGCCAGATTACACCAAATAGAGTTTTATCCATATTAGTAAGTGACGCCGGCAACAGATGATAGGAAGCTACACGTTCAGAAAAAAGATAGTAACTAGTTTTTCTATGTGCAAGTTATTGAAAGTTCATTGCTCAATCGAGAAGTTGAAACAAATATTTTATTTAAATTTACTTGATTTTTCACCCTCCAAAGATTCCTCGAAGAATAGTGGAACCACCCTTAAGGTTACATCGAGAATAATCCAAAAGAATTATTTAACATAATTTCCCAAAATAAAAGTCAACTGGTGGCTAATCCTACCCTTGATATTGTCCATTGCATGTGAAGAAGCGGTTCTGTACCTCCATCCCTTTGTTATTTCACATTCATGTCTTCAATTACTGTTTTTATTTTGTGTTAATTATGTTATGTTATATCAATTTATTTTTGATTTATCCTCCATATGAGAGTTTATGTTGGAACTGAGTGGTGAAAGTTGTAAGTAATCTAGTAAAAGTTGTAAGTAATCTACTTTAATTGTTGTCTTTCAATTTGATGAGAATGTTTCATCTTTTGATTGAATTTCTACATGCATTCACTCAATTATCAATATTACATTTTGATAGCATAAAGCAATTGACAATTCGTTATCAAAGAATTCAACACTAGAGACATGTTACATTAGTTAGAGTTTTGTTTATATTAGTAACTGGAGTGGTAACAACACAAAGAAAGCAATATGTTTGCAATTTGATAGAAACTAGATTTTTATGCGTAAGATTATTGAAGGGCCACAACTCAATTGGAAAATTCTAACTAATTTTTATCTAAATTTACTTATTTTCAACCCTCAGAAGAATCTTTGGGAAATAGTGTAACCGCCTTCAAGTCACATCGAGAATAATCGAAAAGAATTATTTCGGATAATTGATCAAAATGGAAATCAATTTGTCATTCAACAAGTTGTTGATATGTTTATCATATGCCAAGTAGAGGAGTCCTACTTTAAGGACCCAATCATCATAGATTGAATTAAGTGGCCTGCTCCCTGTCTCCTATTTGTTACTTCACTTTCAAGTCTTCAATTATGGTGTTTACATTATGTTAATTATGTCGTGCTTATTCATATTTAAGCTTTGATATTATGCTCATTATGAGCAATAATGTTCGATAGGGGAAGTGAGGGTTGTAAGTGATCTTTTTAAATTGTTTTCGTTCTATTTGACATTAGTATTTCTTTTTTGTGATTGAATTTCTATTTACTATCATTCAATTATCAATATTACATATAAAAGCATAAGGTTGTCATCAATTTGATATCAAAGATTTCACATCTTAAGCACATTGCATTTGATACAGTTGTGTCTTTATTTGTACGTGGTGAAGATAACAGAAGAAGAGAGCACAACACATTCATGATTTGATAGAAATTTGGTGCTTCTATGTGCAAGATTATCAAAAGCTCACAGCTCAATTGGGAAGTTGTAGTAAATATTTTATTTGAACTTAGCTGGTTTTCCGCCTCTGAGAAATTTTTGTGGAAGGTTATCACTCTCAAAAGCATGTCGACGCTCAATAGCCGTAGTTTAGTAGATACGTCGAGAATATTCAATTAAGTTGTTCTTATATGTCTATTAGGTGCTAAGAAGAAGGTCCTAACTTTAAGGGCCGATCCTCACAAATTGAATTAAGTTGTTCTCTCCTTCAAATCCTTTTGTTATTTCGTGTTCTTATCTTCAATTATTGTAACACCCTCAATCTTAATTATGTAATTATCTTAATCTAACCATTTATTATTTATAATTGCAGCAAAAATCTTAATGCGTGGAGGAATTACCATCATCCTGAGTCAGATAAGGCCATGCTAGATGCCATGCTTACGGAGAAACCCAGTTATAGCATTAGTACACTTCACACTTTACATTAAGAAACCAAATCAAACCAAAATACAATTTAGTGGGGTCTTCTAATACCCTAGATTAGGCATGCTTATTGTAAGTGTATATCGACATGTCTTTTAAGCTACTTCCAATCCTTAATCTAAGCCTAAAACAACATGAGCAACTACGGTCATCCTCCAGCAAAAGGCATGGACTTCCTTTATTTCTTGCTGCCATCAGACTTGTTGGGAAGGTGGCTATTCATTAATCCCTTATCCAACAGAAAATGCAGAAAACATTTCAAAAAATGAGTTGAATCTCAGTACATCTATCCCCATATCCTAAAATAAACTTTTAGAACACTTCAGTTCGACGCCCGTATTTCAATTCATTTTAGCTTGAAAATAGGAGACGGAAAGAATATAAATAAAACTGCTTTGTCGGTTATTACCTTATAGTAGAACCCTTGTTGATGCTAAGGCGGTAATTGAGATAGCTGCACTCCTCCCCGACCAATTGGGAAGCCTATGCTGAAGCTGTGCGGGCAAACTGAGGGGCGTAAGCCCTCATGCATGATAACTAATGAGCCACCTAATTAGATGTCAAAACATTATTTTAAACTGATTCATTGCATGAATATTGCATGAAATTTATATAATGTTGGGAAACATATGAATTTTCAAAGAGTACATGCAACAAATGTACCTATAGTTTTGAAATCTCTCTCCCTTTTACAAAATGTTTGTTTACGGCCTGAAAATGACAAAAATAATCTCGTTTCAGATAGTTTTTATTGATTACAAGCTTAGTAAGTAATCCAGAATTTTCTTTGGTTGTTTTCTTACTCAGCAATACACCCACCATTATTTACTTAAATAAACAAATTGAATTCATTCCTCCTTTCATTCTATCCCCTTTTCGAATATTGTCGTTATTATTATCGTTAGCATTATTAATGTTATCATTGTTATTATAAGTCTGAATCTTGTTTTCTTCACTATTATTAATACCAACATCATCAACGATATTTTTATTGTTATTGTTATGGTTATTATTGTTATTATTATTGTTGTTGTTGTTGTTGTTGTTATTATTATTATTATTATTATTATTATTATTATTATTATTATTATT